>JALGBA010004228.1:6395000-6844644 GCA_023970755.1 Azemiops feae | reverse complement strand
AAAAATGTTGATTTTTCTAGTTTTTAAAAATAGGTCTCTTTTGGTGTCGGAGAAGGAAATTCCTGATGCCGGGGTCAGGGATTTCTGTGCCAGGAGTGAAAAGAATTTTTTTGACCCAAATGAAAAAACGGACGCCAGAATGAAATTCGGGGTTAAATTTCATGCCTAAAAATGTTGATTTTTCTAGTTTTTAAAAATTGAGCTATTTTGGTGTCGGGGAAGGAAATTCCTGATGCCGGGGTCAGGGATTTCTGTGCCAGGAGTCAAAAATTTTTTTTTACCGAAATGAAAAAACGGACGCCAGAATGAGGTTCGGGTTTAAATTTCATGCTTAAAAATGTTGATATTTCTAGTTTTTAAAAATCGGTCTGTTTTGGTGTCGGGGAAAGAAATTCCTGAAATCAGGGATTTCTGTGCCAGGAGTGAAAATTTTTTTTTGACCCAAATGAAAAAACGGACGCCAGAATGAGGTTCGGGGTTAAATTTCATGCTTAAAAATGTTGATATTTCTAGTTTTTAAAAATCAGTCTGTTTTGGTGTTGGGGAAGGAAATTCCTGATGCCGGGGTCAGGGATTTCTGTGCCAGGAGTGAAAAAAAATTTTTTGACCGAAATATAAAAACGGACGGCACTATGAGATTCGGGGTTAAATTTCATGCTTAAAAATGTTGATTTTTCTAGTTTTTAAAAATCGGTCTGTTTTGGTGTCGGGGAAGGAAATTCCTGATGCCGGGGTCAGGGATTTCTGTGCCAGGGGTGAAAAAAAATTTTTTGACCCAAATATAAAAACGGACGGCACTATGAGATTCAGGGTTAAATTTCATGCTTAAAAATGTTGATATTTCTAGTTTTAAAAAATAGGTCTGTTTTGGTGTCGGAGAAGGAAATTCCTGATGCCGGGGTCAGGGATTTCTGTGCCAGGAGTGAAAATTTTTTTTTGACCCAAATGAAAAACGGATGTTCAATTTCATGCCTAAAAATGTTGATTTTTCTAGTTTTAAAAAATTGAGCTATTTTGGTGTCCAGGGAAGGAAATTCCTGATGCCGGGGTCAGGGATTTCTGTGCCAGGAGACAAAAGAATTTTTTTGACCCAAATGAAAAAACGGACGCCAGAATGAAATTCGGGGTTAAAAATTTCATGCCTAAAAATATTGATTTTTCTAGTTTTTAAAAATTGAGCTATTTTGGTGTCGGGGAAGGAAATTCCTGATGCCGGGGTCAGGGATTTCTGTGCCAGGAGTCAAAAATTTTTTTTTACCGAAATGAAAAACGGACGCCAGAATGAGGTTCGGGGTTAAATTTCATGCTTAAAAATGTTGATATTTCTAGTTTTTAAAAATCGGTCTGTTTTGGTGTCGGGGAAAGAAATTCCTGAAATCAGGGATTTCTGTGCCAGGAGTGAAAATTTTTTTTTGACCCAAATGAAAAAACGGACGCCAGAATGAGGTTCGGGGTTAAATTTCATGCTTAAAAATGTTGATATTTCTAGTTTTTAAAAATCAGTCTGTTTTGGTGTTGGGGAAGGAAATTCCTGATGCCGGGGTCAGGGATTTCTGTGCCAGGAGTGAAAAAAAATTTTTTGACCGAAATATAAAAACGGACGGCACTATGAGATTCGGGGTTAAATTTCATGCTTAAAAATGTTGATTTTTCTAGTTTTTAAAAATCGGTCTGTTTTGGTGTCGGGGAAGGAAATTCCTGATGCCGGGGTCAGGGATTTCTGTGCCAGGGGTGAAAAAAATTTTTTTGACCCAAATATAAAAACGGACGGCACTATGAGATTCAGGGTTAAATTTCATGCTTAAAAATGTTGATATTTCTAGTTTTAAAAAATAGGTCTGTTTTGGTGTCGGAGAAGGAAATTCCTGATGCCGGGGTCAGGGATTTCTGTGCCAGGAGTGAAAAATTTTTTTTGACCCAAATGAAAAACGGATGTTCAATTTCATGCCTAAAAATGTTGATTTTTCTAGTTTTTAAAAATTGAGCTATTTTGGTGTCCGGGGAAGGAAATTCCTGATGCCGGGGTCAGGGATTTCTGTGCCAGGAGTCAAAAGAATTTTTTTGACCCAAATGAAAAAACGGACGCCAGAATGAAATTCGGGGTTAAATTCCATGCCTAAAAATATTGATTTTTCTAGTTTTTAAAATCGGTCTGTTTTGGTGTCGGGGAAGGAAATTCCTGATGCCGTGGTCAGGGATTTCTGTGCCAGGAGTCAAAAATTTTTTTTTATCGAAATGAAAAAACGGACGCCAGAATGAGATTCGGGGTTAAATTTCATGCTTAAAAATTGTGCTTTTTCTAGTTTTTAAAAATCGGTCTGTTTTGGTGTCGGGGTTAAATTTCATGGGGAAGGAAATTCCTGATGCCGGGATCAGGGATTTTTGTGCCAGGAGTGAAAAATTTTTTTTGACCCAAATGAAAAAACGAACGCCAGAATGAGATTCGGGGTTAAATTTCATGCTTAAAAATGTTGATATTTCTAGTTTTTAAAAATCAGTCTGTTTTGGTGTCGGGGAAGGAAATTCCTGATGCCGGGGTCAGGGATTTCTGTGCTAAGTATCAAAAGAATTTTTTTGACCCAAATGTAAAAACGGACGCCAGAATGAGATTCGGGGTTAAATTTCATGCTTAAAAATTGTGCTTTTTCTATTTTTTAGAAATCGGTCTGTTTTGGTGTCGGGCAAGGAAATTCCTCATGCCGGGGTCAGGGATTTCTGTGCCAGGAGTGAAAATTTTTTTTTGACCCAAATGAAAAAACGGACGCCAGAATGAGGTTCGGGGTTAAATTTCATGCTTAAAAATGTTGATATTTCTAGTTTTTAAAAATCAGTCTGTTTTGGTGTCGGGGAAGGAAATTCCTGATGCCGGGGTCAGGGATTTCTGTGCCAGGAGTGAAAAAAATTTTTTTGACCCAAATATGTAAACGGATGGCACTATGAGATTCGGGGTTAAATTTCATGCTTAAAAATGTTGATTTTTCTAGTTTTTAAAAATCGGTCTGTTTTGGTGTCGGGGAAGGAAATTCCTGATGCCGGGGTCAGGGATTTCTGTGCCAGGAGTGAAAATTTTTTTTTTACCCAAATGAAAAAACGGACGCCAGAATGACGTTCGGGGTTAAATTTCATGCTTAAAAATGTTGATATTTCTAGTTTTTAAAAATCAGTCTGTTTTGGTGTCGGGGAAAGAAATTCCTGATGCCGGGGTCAGGGATTTCTGTGCCATGAGTGAAAAAAAATTTTTTGACCCAAATATAAAAACGGACGGCACTATGAGATTCAGGGTTAAATTTCATGCTTAAAAATGTTGATATTTCTAGTTTTTAAAAATTGAGCTATTTTGGTGTCCGGGGAAGGAAATTCCTGATGCCGGGGTCACGGATTTCTGTGCCAGGAGTGAAAAAATTTTTTTGACCCAAATGAAAAACGGATGTTAAATTTCATGCCTAAAAATGTTGATTTTTCTAGTTTTTAAAAATTGAGCTATTTTGGTGTCCGGGGAAGGAAATTCCTGATGCTGGGGTCAGGGATTTCTGTGCTAAGTATCAAAAGAATTTTTTTGACCCAAATGTACAAACGGACGCCAGAATGAGATTCGGGGTTAAATTTCATGCTTAAAAATTGTGCTTTTTCTATTTTTTAGAAATCGGTCTGTTTTGGTGTCGGGCAAGGAAATTCCTCATGCCGGGGTCAGGGATTTCTGTGCCAGGAGTGAAAAATTTTTTTTGACCCAAATGAAAAAACGGACGCCAGAATGAATTTCGGGGTTAAATTTCATGCTTAAAAATGTTGATTTTTCTAGTTTTTAAAAATTGGTCTGTTTTGGTGTCGGGGAAGGAAATTCCTGATGCCGGGGTCAGGGATTTCTGTGCCAGGAGTGAAAAATTTTTTTTGACCCAAATGAAAAACGGATGTTAAATTTCATGCCTAAAAATGTTGATTTTTCTAGTTTTTAAAAATTGAGCTATTTTGGTGTCCGGGGAAGGAAATTCCTGATGCCGGGGTCACGGATTTCTGTGCCAGGAGTGAAAATTTTTTTTTGACCCAAATGAAAAACGGATGTTAAATTTCATGCCTAAAAATGTTGATTTTTCTAATTTTTAAAAATTGAGCTATTTTGGTGTCCGGGGAAGGAAATTCCTGATGCCGGGGTCAGGGATTTCTGTGCCAAGTATCAAAAGAATTTTTTTGACCCAAATGTAAAAACGGATGCCAGAATGAGATTCGGGGTTAAATTTCATGCTTAAAAATTGTGCTTTTTCTAGTTTTTAAAAATCGGTCTGTTTTGGTGTCCGGGGAAGGAAATTCCTGATGCCGGGATCAGGGATTTTTGTGCCAGGAGTGAAAAAATTTTTTGGACCCAAATGAAAAAACGAACGCCAGAATGAGATTCGGGGTTAAATTTCATGCTTAAAAATGTTGATTTTTCTAGTTTTTAAAAATAGGTCTCTTTTGGTGTCGGAGAAGGAAATTCCTGATACCGGGGTCAGGGATTTCTGTGCCAGGAGTGAAAAGAATTTTTTTGACCCAAATGAAAAAACGGACGCCAGAATGAAATTCGGGGTTAAATTTCATGCCTAAAAATGTTGATTTTTCTAGTTTTTAAAAATTGAGCTATTTTGGTGTCGGGGAAGGAAATTCCTGATGCCGGGGTCAGGGATTTCTGTGCCAGGAGTCAAAAATTTTTTTTTACCGAAATGAAAAAACGGACGCCAGAATGAGGTTCGGGTTTAAATTTCATGCTTAAAAATGTTGATATTTCTAGTTTTTAAAAATCGGTCTGTTTTGGTGTCGGGGAAAGAAATTCCTGAAATCAGGGATTTCTGTGCCAGGAGTGAAAATTTTTTTTTGACCCAAATGAAAAAACGGACGCCAGAATGAGGTTCGGGGTTAAATTTCATGCTTAAAAATGTTGATATTTCTAGTTTTTAAAAATCAGTCTGTTTTGGTGTTGGGGAAGGAAATTCCTGATGCCGGGGTCAGGGATTTATGTGCCAGGAGTGAAAAAAAATTTTTTGACCGAAATATAAAAACGGACGGCACTATGAGATTCGGGGTTAAATTTCATGCTTAAAAATGTTGATTTTTCTAGTTTTTAAAAATCGGTCTGTTTTGGTGTCGGGGAAGGAAATTCCTGATGCCGGGGTCAGGGATTTCTGTGCCAGGGGTGAAAAAAATTTTTTTGACCCAAATATAAAAACGGACGGCACTATGAGATTCAGGGTTAAATTTCATGCTTAAAAATGTTGATATTTCTAGTTTTAAAAAATAGGTCTGTTTTGGTGTCGGAGAAGGAAATTCCTGATGCCGGGGTCAGGGATTTCTGTGCCAGGAGTGAAAATTTTTTTTTGACCCAAATGAAAAACGGATGTTCAATTTCATGCCTAAAAATGTTGATTTTTCTAGTTTTAAAAAATTGAGCTATTTTGGTGTCCAGGGAAGGAAATTCCTGATGCCGGGGTCAGGGATTTCTGTGCCAGGAGTCAAAAGAATTTTTTTGACCCAAATGAAAAAACGGACGCCAGAATGAAATTCGGGGTTAAATTTCATGCCTAAAAATATTGATTTTTCTAGTTTTTAAAAATTGAGCTATTTTGGTGTCGGGGAAGGAAATTCCTGATGCCGGGGTCAGGGATTTCTGTGCCAGGAGTCAAAAATTTTTTTTTACCGAAATGAAAAACGGACGCCAGAATGAGGTTCGGGGTTAAATTTCATGCTTAAAAATGTTGATATTTCTAGTTTTTAAAAATCGGTCTGTTTTGGTGTCGGGGAAAGAAATTCCTGAAATCAGGGATTTCTGTGCCAGGAGTGAAAATTTTTTTTTGACCCAAATGAAAAAACGGACGCCAGAATGAGGTTCGGGGTTAAATTTCATGCTTAAAAATGTTGATATTTCTAGTTTTTAAAAATCAGTCTGTTTTGGTGTTGGGGAAGGAAATTCCTGATGCCGGGGTCAGGGATTTCTGTGCCAGGAGTGAAAAAAAATTTTTTGACCGAAATATAAAAACGGACGGCACTATGAGATTCGGGGTTAAATTTCATGCTTAAAAATGTTGATTTTTCTAGTTTTTAAAAATCGGTCTGTTTTGGTGTCGGGGAAGGAAATTCCTGATGCCGGGGTCAGGGATTTCTGTGCCAGGGGTGAAAAAAATTTTTTTGACCCAAATATAAAAACGGACGGCACTATGAGATTCAGGGTTAAATTTCATGCTTAAAAATGTTGATATTTCTAGTTTTAAAAAATAGGTCTGTTTTGGTGTCGGAGAAGGAAATTCCTGATGCCGGGGTCAGGGATTTCTGTGCCAGGAGTGAAAAATTTTTTTTGACCCAAATGAAAAACGGATGTTCAATTTCATGCCTAAAAATGTTGATTTTTCTAGTTTTTAAAAATTGAGCTATTTTGGTGTCCGGGGAAGGAAATTCCTGATGCCGGGGTCAGGGATTTCTGTGCCAGGAGTCAAAAGAATTTTTTTGACCCAAATGAAAAAACGGACGCCAGAATGAAATTCGGGGTTAAATTCCATGCCTAAAAATATTGATTTTTCTAGTTTTTAAAATCGGTCTGTTTTGGTGTCGGGGAAGGAAATTCCTGATGCCGTGGTCAGGGATTTCTGTGCCAGGAGTCAAAAATTTTTTTTTACCGAAATGAAAAAACGGACGCCAGAATGAGATTCGGGGTTAAATTTCATGCTTAAAAATTGTGCTTTTTCTATTTTTTAGAAATCGGTCTGTTTTGGTGTCGGGGAAGGAAATTCCTGATGCCGGGGTCACGGATTTCTGTGCCAGGAGTCAAAAGAATTTTTTTGACCCAAATGAAAATACGGACGCCAGAATGAAATTCGGGGTTAAATTTCATGCCTAAAAATATTGATTTTTCTAGTTTTTAAAATCGGTCTGTTTTGGTGTCGGGCAAGGAAATTCCTGATGCCGGGGTCAGGGATTTCTGTGCCAGGAGTCAAAAAAATTTTTTTACCGAAATGAAAAAACGGACGCCAGAATGAGGTTCGGGGTTAAATTTCATGCTTAAAAATGTTGATATTTCTAGTTTTTAAAAATCAGTCTGTTTTGGTGTCGGGGAAGGAAATTCCTGATGCCGGGGTCAGGGATTTCTGTGCCAGGAGTGAAAATTTTTTTTTGACCCAAATGAAAAAACGGACGCCACTATGAGATTCGGGGTTAAATTTCATGCTTAAAAATGTTGATATTTCTAGTTTTTAAAAATCAGTCTGTTTTGGTGTCGGGGAAGGAAATTCCTGATGCCGGGGTCAGGGATTTCTGTGCCAGAGAGTGAAAAAATTTTTTTTGACCCAAATATAAAAACGGACGGCACTATGAGATTCGGGGTTAAATTTCATGCTTAAAAATGTTGATTTTTCTAGTTTTTAAAAATCGGTCTGTTTTGGTGTCGGGGAAGGAAATTCCTGATGCCGGGTCAGGGATTTCTGTGCCAGGAGTGAAAAAATTTTTTTTGACCCAAATGAAAAAACGGACGCCAGAATGAATTTCGGGGTTAAATTTCATGCTTAAAAATGTTGATTTTTCTAGTTTTTAAAAATCGGTCTGTTTTGGTGTCGGGGAAGGAAATTCCTGATCAGGGATTTCTGTGCCAGGAGTGAAAAATTTTTTTTTACCCAAATGAAAAAACGGACGCCAGAATGAGGTTCGGGGTTAAATTTCATGCTTAAAAATGTTGATATTTCTAGTTTTTAAAAATCAGTCTCTTTTGGTGTCGGGGAAAGAAATTCCTGATGAAGGGGTCAGGGATTTCTGTGCCAGGAGTGAAAAAAAATTTTTTGACCCAAATATAAAAACGGACGGCACTATGAGATTCGGGGTTAAATTTCATTCCTAAAAATATTGATTTTTCTAGTTTTTAAAAATCGGTCTGTTTTGGTGTCGGGGAAGGAAATTCCTGATGCCGGGGTCAGGGATTTCTGTGCCAGGGGTGAAAAAAATTTTTTGGACCCAAATATAAAAACGGACGGCACTATGAGATTCAGGGTTAAATTTCATGCTTAAAAATGTTGATATTTCTAGTTTTAAAAAATAGGTCTGTTTTGGTGTCGGAGAAGGAAATTCCTGATGCCGGGGTCAGGGATTTCTGTGCCAGGGGTGAAAAAAATTTTTTTGACCCAAATATAAAAACGGACGGCACTATGAGATTCAGGGTTAAATTTCATGCTTAAAAATGTTGATTTTTCTAGTTTTTAAAAATCGGTCTGTTTTGGTGTCGGAGAAGGAAATTCCTGATGCCGGGGTCAGGGATTTCTGTGCCAGGAGTGAAAAATTTTTTTTGACCCAAATGAAAAACGGATGTTAAATTTCATGCCTAAAAATGTTGATTTTTCTAGTTTTTAAAAATTGAGCTATTTTGGTGTCCGGGGAAGGAAATTCCTGATGCCGGGGTCAGGGATTTCTGTGCCAGGAGTCAAAAGAATTTTTTTGACCCAAATGAAAAAACGGACGCCAGAATGAAATTCGGGGTTAAATTTCATGCCTAAAAATATTGATTTTTCTAGTTTTTAAAATCGGTCTGTTTTGGTGTCGGGGAAGGAAATTCCTGATGCCGGGGTCAGGGATTTCTGTGCCAGGAGTCAAAATTTTTTTTTTACCGAAATTAAAAAACGGACGACAGAATGAGATTCGGGGTTAAATTTCATGCTTAAAAATTGTGCTTTTTCTATTTTTTAGAAATCGGTCTGTTTTGGTGTCGGGGAAGGAAATTCCTGATGCCGGGGTCACGGATTTCTGTGCCAGGAGTCAAAAGAATTTTTTTGACCCAAATGAAAAAACGGACGCCAGAATGAAATTCGGGGTTAAATTTCATGCCTAAAAATGTTGATTTTTCTAGTTTTTAAAAATCGGTCTGTTTTGGTGTCGGAGAAGGAAATTCCTGATGCCGGGGTCAGGGATTTCTGTGCCAGGAGTCAAAAAATTTTTTTGACCCAAATGAAAAAACGGACGCCAGAATGAGGTTCGGGGTTAAATTTCATGCTTAAAAATGTTGATATTTCTAGTTTTTAAAAATCAGTCTGTTTTGGTGTCGGGGAAGGAAATTCCTGATGCCGGGGTCAGGGATTTCTGTGCCAGGAGTGAAAATTTTTTTTTGACCCAAATGAAAAAACGGACGCCACTATGAGATTCGGGGTTAAATTTCATGCTTAAAAATGTTGATATTTCTAGTTTTTAAAAATCAGTCTGTTTTGGTGTCGGGGAAGGAAATTCCTGATGCCGGGGTAACGGATTTCTGTGCCAGGAGTCAAAAGAATTTTTTTGACCCAAATGAAAAAACGGACGCCAGAATGAAATTCGGGGTTAAATTTCATGCCTAAAAATATTGATTTTTC
This sequence comes from Azemiops feae, assembly GCA_023970755.1. Classification (NCBI taxonomy): domain Eukaryota; kingdom Metazoa; phylum Chordata; class Lepidosauria; order Squamata; family Viperidae; genus Azemiops; species Azemiops feae. Next base: position 6,835,300 of record JALGBA010004228.1, on the reverse strand, counting down.
TAGTTTTTAAAATCGGTCTGTTTTGGTGTCGGGGAAGGAAATTCCTGATGCCGGGGTCAGGGATTTCTGTGCCAGGAGTCAAAAAATTTTTTTGACCCAAATGAAAAAACGGACGCCAGAATGAGGTTCGGGGTTAAATTTCATGCTTAAAAATGTTGATATTTCTAGTTTTTAAAAATCAGTCTGTTTTGGTGTCGGGGAAGGAAATTCCTGATGCCGGGGTCAGGGATTTCTGTGCCAGGAGTGAAAAATTTTTTTTGACCCAAATGAAAAAACGGACGCCACTATGAGATTCGGGGTTAAATTTCATGCTTAAAAATGTTGATATTTCTAGTTTTTAAAAATCAGTCTGTTTTGGTGTCGGGGAAGGAAATTCCTGATGCCGGGGTCAGGGATTTCTGTGCCAGAGAGTGAAAAATTTTTTTTTGACCCAAATATAAAAACGGACGGCACTATGAGATTCGGGGTTAAATTTCATGCTTAAAAATGTTGATTTTTCTAGTTTTTAAAAATCGGTCTGTTTTGGTGTCGGGGAAGGAAATTCCTGCTGCCGGGTCAGGGATTTCTGTGCCAGGAGTGAAAAAATTTTTTTTTACCGAAATGAAAAAACGGACGCCAGAATGAGGTTCGGGGTTAAATTTCATTCCTAAAAATGTTGATTTTTCTAGTTTTTAAAAATTGAGCTGTTTTGGTGTCGGAGAAGGAAATTCCTGATGCCGGGGTCAGGGATTTCTGTGCCAGGAGTCAAAAAATTTTTTTTGACCCAAATAAAAAAACGAACGCCGGAATTAGATTCGGGGTTAAATTTCATTCCTAAAAATGTTGATTTTTCTAGTTTTTAAAAATTGAGCTGTTTTGGTGTCGGGGAACGAAATTCCTGATGCCGGGGTCAGGGATTTCTGTGCCAGGAGTGAAAAATTTTTTTTTGACCCAAATGAAAAAACGGACACCAGAATGAGATTCGGGGTTAAATTTCATGCTTAAAGATTTTGATATTACTTGTTTTTAAAAATCGGTGTGTTTTGGTGTCGCGGAAGGAAATTCCTGATGCCGGGGTCAGGGATTTCTGTGCCAGGAGTGAAAAAATTTTTTTTGACCCAAATGTAAAAACGGACGCCATAATGAGGTTCGGGGTTAAATTTCATGCTTAAAAATATTGATTTTTCTAGTTTTTAAAAATCGGTCTGTTTTGGTGTCTTTTTTGGTGTCGGGCAAGGAAATTCCTGATGCCGGGGTCAGGGATTTCTGTTCCCAGGAGGCGAATTTTTTTTTTTACCCAAATGTAAAAACGGATGCCAGAATGAGATTCGGGGTTAAATTTCATGCTTAAAAATTGTTCTTTTTCTAGTTTTAAAAAATTGAGCTTTTTTGGTGTCCGGGGAAGGAAATTCCTGATGCCGGGGTCAGCGATTTCTGTGCCAGGAGTCAAAAATTTTTTTTTGACCCAAATGAAAAAACGAATGTCGGAATTAGATTCGGGGTTAAATTTCATTCCTAAAAATGTTGATTTTTCTAGTTTTTAAAAATTGAGCTGTTTTGGTGTCGGGGAATGAAATTCCTGATGCCGGGGTCAGGGATTTCTGTGCCAGGAGTCAAAAAATTTTTTTTGACCCAAATGAAAAAACGGATGCCAGAATCAGATTCGGGGTTAAATTAGATGCTTAAAAATCTTGATATTTATAGTTTTTAAAAATCGGTTTGTTTTGGTGTCGGGGAAGGAAATTCCTGATGCCGGGGTCAGGGATTTCTGGGCCCAGGAGGCGAATTTTTTTTTGACCCAAATGAAAAAACGAATGCCCGAATTAGATTCGGGGTTAAATTTCATTCCTAAAAATGTTGATTTTTCTAGTTTTTAAAAATTGAGCTGTTTTGGTGTCGGGGAACGAAATTCCTGATGCCGGGGTCAGGGATTTCTGTGCCAGGAGTGAAAAAATTTTTTTTGACCCAAATGAAAAAACGGACCCCAGAATGAGGTTCGGGGTTAAATTTCATGCTTAAAAGTGTTGATTTTTCTAGTTTTTAAAAATCGGTCTCTTTTGGTGTCGGGCAAGGAAATTGCTGATGCCGGGGTCAGGGATTTCTGTGCCAGGAGTGAAAAAATTTTTTTTGACCCAAATGTAAATACGGACGCCAGAATGAGATTCGCGGTTAAATTTCATGCCTAAAAATGTTGATTTTTCTAGTTTTTAAAATTTGAGCTGTTTTGGTGTCGGGGAAGGAAATTCCTGATGCCGGGGTCAGGGATTTCTGTGCCAGGAGTCAAAAAAATTTTTTTGACCCAAATGAAAAAACGGATGCCAGAATCAGATTCGCGGTTAAATTACATGCTTAAAAATGTTGATATTTATAGTTTTTAAAAATCGGTTTGTTTTGGTGTCGGGGAAGGAAATTCCTGATGCCGGGGTCAGGGATTTCTGGGCCCAGGAGGCGAATTTTTTTTTTGACCCAAATGTAAAAACGGACGCCAGAATGAGATTCGCAGTTAAATTTCATGCCTAAAAATGTTGATTTTTCTAGTTTTAAAAAATTGAGCTTTTTTGGTGTCCGGGGAAGGAAATTCCTGATGCCGGGGTCAGCGATTTCTGTGCCAGGAGTCAAAAAAAATTTTTTGACCCAAATGAAAAAACGAATGTCGGAATTAGATTCGGGGTTAAATTTCATTTCTAAAAATGTTGATTTTTCTAGTTTTTAAAAATTGAGCTGTTTTGGTGTCGGGGAATGAAATTCCTGATGCCGGGGTCAGGGATTTCTGTGCCAGGAGTCAAAAAATTTTTTTTGACCCAAATGAAAAAACGGATGCCAGAATCAGATTTGGGGTTAAATTAGATGCTTAAAAATCTTGATATTTATAGTTTTTAAAAATCGGTTTGTTTTGGTGTCGGGGAAGGAAATTCCTGATGCCGGGGTCAGGGATTTCTGGGCCCAGGAGGCGAATTTTTTTTTGACCCAAATGAAAAAACGAATGCCCGAATTAGATTCGGGGTTAAATTTCATTCCTAAAAATGTTGATTTTTCTAGTTTTTAAAAATTGAGCTGTTTTGGTGTCGGGGAACGAAATTCCTGATGCCGGGGTCAGGGATTTCTGTGCCAGGAGTGAAAAATTTTTTTTTGACCCAAATGAAAAAACGGACCCCAGAATGAGGTTCGGGGTTAAATTTCATGCTTAAAAGTGTTGATTTTTCTAGTTTTTAAAAATCGGTCTCTTTTGGTGTCGGGCAAGGAAATTCCTGATGCCGGGGTCAGGGATTTCTGTGCCAGGAGTGAAAAATTTTTTTTTGACCCAAATGTAAATACGGACGCCAGAATGAGATTCGCGGTTAAATTTCATGCCTAAAAATGTTGATTTTTCTAGTTTTTAAAATTTGAGCTGTTTTGGTGTCGGGGAAGGAAATTCCTGATGCCGGGGTCAGGGATTTCTGTGCCAGGAGTCAAAAAATTTTTTTTGACCCAAATGAAAAAACGGATGCCAGAATCAGATTCGCGGTTAAATTACATGCTTAAAAATGTTGATATTTATAGTTTTTAAAAATCGGTTTGTTTTGGTGTCGGGGAAGGAAATTCCTGATGCCGGGGTCAGGGATTTCTGGGCCCAGGAGGCGAATTTTTTTTTTGACCCAAATGTAAAAACGGACGCCAGAATGAGATTCGCAGTTAAATTTCATGCCTAAAAATGTTGATTTTTCTAGTTTTTAAAAATTGAGCTGTTTTGGTGTCGGGGAAGGAAATTCCTGATGCCGGGGTCAGGGATTTCTGTGCCAGGAGTCAAAAAATTTTTTTGGACCCAAATGAAAAAACGAACGCCGGAATTAGATTCGGGGTTAAATTTCATTCCTAAAAATGTTGATTTTTCTAGTTTTTAAAAATTGAGCTGTTTTGGTGTCGGGGAACGAAATTCCTGATGGTCAGGGATTTCTGTTGCAGGAGTGAAAAAAATTTTTTTGACCCAAATGTAAAAACGGACGCCATAATGAGGTTCGGGGTTAAATTTCATGCTTAAAAATTGTGCTTTTTCTATTTTTTTAAAAATCGGTCTGTTTTGGTGTCTTTTTTGGTGTCGGGGAAGGAAATTCCTGATGCCGGGGTCAGGGATTTCTGTTCCCAGGAGGCGAATTTTTTTTTTTACCCAAATGTAAAAACGGATGCCAGAATGAGATTCGGGGTTAAATTTCATGCTTAAAAATTGTTCTTTTTCTAGTTTTAAAAAATTGAGCTTTTTTGGTGTCCGGGGAAGGAAATTCCTGATGCCGGGGTCAGGGATTTCTGTGCCAAGTATCAAAAGAATTTTTTTAACCCAAATGAAAAAACAGACAGCAGAATGAGATTCGGGGTTAAATTTCATGCCTAAAAATGTTGATATTTCTAGTTTTTAAAAATCGGTCTGTTTTGGTGTCGGGGAAGGAAATTCCTGATGCCGGGGTCAGGGATTTCTGTGCCAGGAGTGAAAAATTTTTTTTGACCCAAATATAAAAATGGACGGCACTATGAGATTCGTGGTTAAATTTCATGCCTAAAAATGTTGATATTTCTAGTTTTTAAAAATCGGTCTGTTTTGGTGTCGGGGAAGGAAATTCCTGATGCCGGGGTCAGGGATTTCTGTGCCAAGTATAAAAAGAGTTTTTTTGACCCAAATGTAAAAACGGACGCCAGAATGAATTTCGGGGTTAAATTTCATGCCTAAAAATGTTGATATTTCTAGTTTTTAAAAATCGGTTTGTTTTGGTGTCGGGGAAGGAAATTCCTGATGCCGGGGTCAGGGATTTCTGTGCCAGGAGTGAAAAAAATTTTTTTGACCCGAATATAAAAACGGACGGCACTATGAGATTCGGGGTTAAATTTCATGCTTAAAAATATTGATTTTTCTAGTTTTTAAAAATTGAGCTGCTTTGCTGTCCGGGAAGGAAATTCCTGATGCCGGGGTCAGGGATTTCTGTGCCAGGAGTGAAAATTTTTTTTTTGACCCAAATGAAAAAACGGACGCCAGAATGAATTTCGGGGTTAAATTTCATGCCTAAAAATGTTGATATTTCTAGTTTTTAAAAATCGGTCTGTTTTGGTGTCGGGGAAGGAAGTTCCTGATGCCGGGGTCAGGGATTTCTGTGCCAGGAGTGAAAAAATTTTTTTGACCCAAATATAAAAACGGACGGCACTATGAGATTCGTGGTTAAATTTCATGCCTAAAAATGTTGATATTTCTAGTTTTTAAAAATCGGTCTGTTTTGGTGTCGGGGAAGGAAATTCCTGATGCCGGGGTCAGGGATTTCTGTGCCAGGAGTGAAAAATTTTTTTTTGACCCAAATGAAAAAACAGACGCCAGAATGAATTTCGGGGTTAAACTTCATGCTTAAAAATGTTGATATTTCTAGTTTTTAAAAATTGGTCTGTTTTGGTGTCGGGGAAGGAAATTCCTGATGCCGGGGTCAGGGATTTCTGTGCCAGGAGTGAAAAAAATTTTTTGACCCAAATATAAAAACGGACGGCACTATGAGATTCGTGGTTAAATTTCATGGCTAAAAATGTTGATTTTTCTAGTTTTTAAAAATTGAGCTGTTTTGGTGTCTGGGGAAGGAAATTCCTGATGCTGGGGTCAGTGATTTCTGTGCCAGGAGTGAAAATTTTTTTTAACCCAAATGAAAAAATGGACGGCAGAATGAGATTCGGAGTTAAATTTCATGCCTAAAAATGTTGATATTTCTAGTTTTTAAAAATCGGTCTGTTTTGGTGTCGGGGAAGGAAATTCCTGATGCCGGGGTCAGGGATTTCTGTGCCAGGAGTGAAAAATTTTTTTTGGACCCAAATGAAAAAACGGAGGCCAGAATGAGATTCGGGGTTAAATTTCATGCCTAAAAATGTTGATATTTCTAGTTTTTAAAATTCGGTCTGTTTTGGTGTCGGGGAAGGAAATTCCTGATGCCGGGGTCAAGGATTTCTGTGCCAGGAGTGAAAATTTTTTTTTTGACCCAAATGAAAAAACGGACGCCAGAATAAGGTTCGGGGTTAAATTTCATGCTTAAAAATGTTGATATTTCTAGTTTTTAAAAATCGGTCTGTTTTGGTGTCGTGGAAGGAAATTCCTGATGCTGGGGTCAGGGATGTTTGTGCCAGGAGTAAAAAAAATTTTTTTGACCCAAATGAAAAAACGAACGCCGGAATGAGATTCGGGGTTAAATTTCATTCCTAAAAACGTTGATTTTTCCAGTTTTTAAAAATTGGTCTGTTTTGGTGTCGGGGAAGGAAATTCCTGATGCCGGGGTCACTGATTTCTGTGCCAGGAGTGAAAAAAGTTTTTTGACCCAAATGAAAAAACGGATGCCAGAATAATATTCGGGGTTAAATTTATTCTTAAAAATTGAGCTTTTTCTATTTTTTAAAAATTGGTCTGTTTTGGTGTCGGGCAAGGAAATTTCTGATGCCAGGGTCAGGGATTTCTGTGCCAGGAGTGAAAAAAATTTTTTTGACCCAAATGAAAAAACAGACGCCAGAATAAGGTTCGGGGTTAAATTTCATGTTTAAAAATGTTGATATTTGTAGTTTTTAAAAATTGAGCTTTTTTTGGTGTCGGGCAAGGAAATTCCTGATTTTCCAGGGATTTCTGTACCAAGGAGGCGAATTTTTTTTTTGACCCAAATGTAAAAACGGATGCCAGAATGAGATTCGGGGTTAAATTTCATGCTTAAAAATATTGATTTTTCTATTTTTTAAAAATTGAGCTGCTTTGCTGTCCGGGGAAGGGAATTCCTGGTCAGGGATTTCTGTGCCAGGAGTGAAAAAAATTTTTTTGACCGAAATGTAAAAACGGACGCCATAATGAGGTTCGGGGTTAAATTTCATCCTTAAAAATATTGATTTTTCTAGTTTTTAAAAATCGGTCTGTTTTGGTGTCTTTTTTGGTGTCGGGCAAGGAAATTCCTGATGCCGGGGCCAGGGATTTCTGTTCCCAGGAGGCGAATTTTTTTTTTTACCCAAATGTAAAAACGGATGCCAGAATGAGATTCGGGGTTAAATTTCATGCTTAAAAATTGTTCTTTTTCTAGTTTTAAAAAATTGAGCTTTTTTGGTGTCCGGGGAAGGAAATTCCTGATGCTGGGGTCAGGGATTTCTGTGCCAAGTATCAAAAGAATTTTTTTAACCCAAATGAAAAAACGGACGGCAGAATGAGATTCGGGGTTAAATTTCATGCCTAAAAATGTTGATATTTCTAGTTTTTAAAAATCGGTCTGTTTTGGTGTCGGGGAAGAAAATTCCTGATGCCGGGGTCAGGGATTTCTGTGCCAAGTATAAAAAGAGTTTTTTTGACCCAAATGTAAAAACGGACGCCAGAATGAGATTCGGGGTTAAATTTCATGCTTAAAAATTGTGCTTTTTCTATTTTTTAAAAAATCGGTCTGTTTTGGTGTCGGGCAAGGAAATTCCTGATGCCGGGGTCAGGGATTTCTGTGCCAGGAGTGAAAAATTTTTTTTTGACCCAAATGAAAAAACGGACGCCAGAATGAATTTCGGGGTTAAATTTCATGCCTAAAAATGTTGATATTTCTAGTTTTTAAAAATCGGTCTGTTTTGGTGTCGGGGAAGGAAATTCCTGATGCCGGGGTCAGGGATTTCTGTGCCAGGAGTGAAAAATTTTTTTTTGACCCGAATATAAAACCGGACGGCACTATGAGATTCGGGGTTAAATTTCATGCTTAAAAATATTGATTTTTCTAGTTTTTAAAAATTGAGCTGCTTTGCTGTCCGGGAAGGAAATTCCTGATGCCGGGGTCAGGGAATTCTGTGCTAAGTATCAAAATAATTTTTTTGACCCAAATGAAAAAACGGACGGCAGAATGAGATTCGGGGTTAAATTTCATGCCTAAAAATGTTGATATTTCTAGTTTTTAAAAATTGGTCTGTTTTGGTGTTGGGCAAGGAAATTCCTGATGCCGGGGTCAGGGATTTCTGTGCCAAGTATCAAAATAATTTTTTTGACCCAAATGAAAAAATGGATGGCAGAATGAGATTCGGGGTTAAATTTCATGCCTAAAAATGTTGATATTTCTAGTTTTTAAAAATCGGTCTGTTTTGGTGTCGGGGAAGGAAATTCCTGATGCCGGGGTCAGGGATTTCTGTGCCAAGTATCAAAAGAATTTTTTTAACCCAAATGAAAAAACAGACAGCAGAATGAGATTCGGGGTTAAATTTCATGCCTAAAAATGTTGATATTTCTAGTTTTTAAAAATCGGTCTGTTTTGGTGTCGGGGAAGGAAATTCCTGATGCCGGGGTCAGGGATTTCTGTGCCAAGTATAAAAAGAGTTTTTTTGACCCAAATGTAAAAACGGACGCCAGAATGAGATTCGGGGTTAAATTTCATGCTTAAAAATTGTGCTTTTTCTATTTTTTTAAAAATCGGTCTGTTTTGGTGTCGGGCAAGGAAATTCCTGATGCCGGGGTCAGGGATTTCTGTGCCAGGAGTGAAAAAATTTTTTTGACCCAAATATAAAAACGGACGGCACTATGAGATTCGTGGTTAAACTTCATGCTTAAAAATGTTGATATTTCTTGTTTTTAAAAATTGGTCTGTTTTGGTGTCGGGGAAGGAAATTCCTGATGCCAGGGTCAGGGATTTCTGTGCCAGGAGTGAAAAATTTTTTTTGGACCCAAATGAAAAAACGGAGGCCAGAATGAGATTCGGGGTTAAATTTCATGCCTAAAAATGTTGATATTTCTAGTTTTTAAAATTCGGTCTGTTTTGGTGTCGGGGAAGGAAATTCCTGATGCCGGGGTCAAGGATTTCTGTGCCAGGAGTGAAAAAATTTTTTTGATCCAAATATAAAAACGGACGGCACTATGAGATTCGTGGTTAAATTTCATGGCTAAAAATGTTGATTTTTCTAGTTTTTAAAAATTGAGCTGTTTTGGTGTCCGGGGAAGGAAATTCCTGATGCTGGGGTCAGTGATTTCTGTGCCAGGAGTGAAAATTTTTTTTAACCCAAATGAAAAAATGGACGGCAGAATGAGATTCGGGGTTAAATTTCATGCCTAAAAATGTTGATATTTCTAGTTTTTAAAAATCGGTCTGTTTTGGTGTCGGGGAAGGAAATTCCTGATGCCAGGGTCAGGGATTTCTGTGCCAGGAGTGAAAAATTTTTTTTGGACCCAAATGAAAAAACGGAGGCCAGAATGAGATTCGGGGTTAAATTTCATGCCTAAAAATGTTGATATTTCTAGTTTTTAAAATTCGGTCTGTTTTGGTGTCGGGGAAGGAAATTCCTGATGCCGGGGTCAAGGATTTCTGTGCCAGGAGTGAAAAATTTTTTTTTGACCCAAATGAAAAAACGGACGCCAGAATAAGGTTCGGGGTTAAATTTCATGCTTAAAAATGTTGATTTTTCTAGTTTTTAAAAATCGGTGTGTTTTGGTGTCGGGGAAGGAAATTCCTGATGCCGGGGTCAGGGATTTCTGTGCCAGGAGTGAAAAATTTTTTTTGACCCAAATATAAAAACGGACGGCACTATGAGATTCGTGGTTAAATCTCATGGCTAAAAATGTTGATTTTTCTAGTTTTTAAAAATTGAGCTGTTTTGGTGTCCGGGGAAGGAAATTCCTGATGCTGGGGTCAGTGATTTCTCTGCCAGGAGTGAAATTTTTTTTTTACCCAAATGAAAAAACGGACGCCAGAATGAGATTCGGGGTTAAATTTCATGCTTAAAAATGTTGATATTTGTAGTTTTTAAAAATCGGTCTGTTTTGGTGTCGGGGAAGGAAATTCCTGATGCCAGGGTCAGGGATTTCTGTGCCAGGAGTGAAAAAAAATTTTTTGACCCAAATGAAAAAAAGACGCCAGAATAAGGTTCGGGGTTAAATTTCATGTTTAAAAATGTTGATATTTGTAGTTTTTAAAAATTGAGCTTTTTTGGTGTCGGGCAAGGAAATTCCTGATTTTCCAGGGATTTCTGTACCAAGGAGGCGAATTTTTTTTTTGACCCAAATGTAAAAACGGATGCCAGAATGAGATTCGGGGTTAAATTTCATGCTTTAAAATATTGATTTTTCTAGTTTTTAAAAATTGAGATGCTTTGCTGTCCGGGGAAGGGAATTCCTGGTCAGGGATTTCTGTGCCAAGTATCAAAAGAATTTTTTTGACCCAAATGTAAAAATGGACGCCACTATGAGATTCGGGGTTAAATTTCATGCCTAAAAATTGTGCTTTTTCTATTTTTAAAAAATTGAGCGTTTTTGGTGTCGGGGAACGAAATTCCTGATGCCGGGGCCGGGATTTCTGTGCCAGGAGTGAAAATTTTTTTTTTGACCCAAATGAAAAAACGAACGCCGGAATGAGATTCGGGGTTAAATTTCATTGCTAAAAACGTTGATTTTTCCAGTTTTTAAAAATTGAGCTGTTTTGGTGTCGGGGAACGAAATTCCTGATGCCGGGGTCACTGATTTCTGTGCCAGGAGTGAAAAAAGTTTTTTGACCCAAATGAAAAAACGGATGCCAGAATAATATTCGGGGTTAAATTTATTCTTAAAAATTGAGCTTTTTCTATTTTTTAAAAATTGGTCTGTTTTGGTGTCGGGCAAGGAAATTTCTGATGCCAGGGTCAGGGATTTCTGTGCCAGGAGTGAAAAAAATTTTTTTGACCCAAATGAAAAAACAGACGCCAGAATAAGGTTCGGGGTTAAATTTCATGTTTAAAAATGTTGATATTTGTAGTTTTTAAAAATTGAGCTTTTTTTGGTGTCGGGCAAGGAAATTCCTGATTTTCCAGGGATTTCTGTACCAAGGAGGCGAATTTTTTTTTTGACCCAAATGTAAAAACGGATGCCAGAATGAGATTCGGGGTTAAATTTCATGCTTAAAAATATTGATTTTTCTATTTTTTAAAAATTGAGCTGCTTTGCTGTCCGGGGAAGGGAATTCCTGGTCAGGGATTTCTGTGCCAGGAGTGAAAAAAATTTTTTTGACCGAAATGTAAAAACGGACGCCATAATGAGGTTCGGGGTTAAATTTCATCCTTAAAAATATTGATTTTTCTAGTTTTTAAAAATCGGTCTGTTTTGGTGTCTTTTTTGGTGTCGGGCAAGGAAATTCCTGATGCCGGGGTCAGGGATTTCTGTTCCCAGGAGGCGAATTTTTTTTTTTACCCAAATGTAAAAACGGATGCCAGAATGAGATTCGGGGTTAAATTTCATGCTTAAAAATTGTTCTTTTTCTAATTTTAAAAAATTGAGCTTTTTTGGTGTCCGGGGAAGGAAATTCCTGATGCTGGGGTCAGGGATTTCTGTGCCAAGTATCAAAAGAATTTTTTTAACCCAAATGAAAAAACGGACGGCAGAATGAGATTCGGGGTTAAATTTCATGCCTAAAAATGTTGATATTTCTAGTTTTTAAAAATCGGTCTGTTTTGGTGTCGGGGAAGGAAATTATACTTCTGTGCCAAGTATAAAAAGAGTTTTTTTGACCCAAATGTAAAAACGGACGCCAGAATGAGATTCGGGGTTAAATTTCATGCTTAAAAATTGTGCTTTTTCTATTTTTTTAAAAATCGGTCTGTTTTGGTGTCGGGCAAGGAAATTCCTGATGCCGGGGTCAGGGATTTCTGTGCCAGGAGTGAAAAATTTTTTTTTGACCCAAATGAAAAAACGGACGCCAGAATGAATTTCGGGGTTAAATTTCATGCCTAAAAATGTTGATATTTCTAGTTTTTAAAAATCGGTCTGTTTTGGTGTCGGGGAAGGAAATTCCTGATGCCGGGGTCAGGGATTTCTGTGCCAGGAGTGAAAAAATTTTTTTTGACCCGAATATAAAAACGGACGGCACTATGAGATTCGGGGTTAAATTTCATGCTTAAAAATATTGATTTTTCTAGTTTTTAAAAATTGAGCTGCTTTGCTGTCCGGGAAGGAAATTCCTGATGCCGGGGTCAGGGAATTCTGTGCTAAGTATCAAAATAATTTTGTTGACCCAAATGAAAAAACGGACGGCAGAATGAGATTCGGGGTTAAATTTCATGCCTAAAAATGTTGATATTTCTAGTTTTTAAAAATTGGTCTGTTTTGGTGTTGGGCAAGGAAATTCCTGATGCCGGGGTCAGGGATTTCTGTGCCAAGTATCAAAATAATTTTTTTGACCCAAATGAAAAAATGGATGGCAGAATGAGATTCGGGGTTAAATTTCATGCCTAAAAATGTTGATATTTCTAGTTTTTAAAAATCGGTCTGTTTTGGTGTCGGGGAAGGAAATTCCTGATGCCGGGGTCAGGGATTTCTGTGCCAAGTATCAAAAGAATTTTTTTAACCCAAATGAAAAAACAGACAGCAGAATGAGATTCGGGGTTAAATTTCATGCCTAAAAATGTTGATATTTCTAGTTTTTAAAAATCGGTCTGTTTTGGTGTCGGGGAAGGAAATTCCTGATGCCGGGGTCAGGGATTTCTGTGCCAAGTATAAAAAGAGTTTTTTTGACCCAAATGTAAAAACGGACGCCAGAATGAGATTCGGGGTTAAATTTCATGCTTAAAAATTGTGCTTTTTCTATTTTTTTAAAAATCGGTCTGTTTTGGTGTCGGGCAAGGAAATTCCTGATGCCGGGGTCAGGGATTTCTGTGCCAGGAGTGAAAAAATTTTTTTGACCCAAATATAAAAACGGACGGCACTATGAGATTCGTGGTTAAACTTCATGCTTAAAAATGTTGATATTTCTTGTTTTTAAAAATTGGTCTGTTTTGGTGTCGGGGAAGGAAATTCCTGATGCCAGGGTCAGGGATTTCTGTGCCAGGAGTGAAAAAATTTTTTTGGACCCAAATGAAAAAACGGAGGCCAGAATGAGATTCGGGGTTAAATTTCATGCCTAAAAATGTTGATATTTCTAGTTTTTAAAATTCGGTCTGTTTTGGTGTCGGGGAAGGAAATTCCTGATTTTCCAGGGATTTCTGTACCAAGGAGGCGAATTTTTTTTTTGACCCAAATGTAAAAACGGATGCCAGAATGAGATTCGGGGTTAAATTTCATGCTTTAAAATATTGATTTTTCTAGTTTTTAAAAATTGAGATGCTTTGCTGTCCGGGGAAGGGAATTCCTGGTCAGGGATTTCTGTGCCAAGTATCAAAAGAATTTTTTTGACCCAAATGTAAAAATGGACGCCACTATGAGATTCGGGGTTAAATTTCATGCCTAAAAATTGTGCTTTTTCTATTTTTAAAAAATTGAGCGTTTTTGGTGTCGGGGAACGAAATTCCTGATGCCGGGGCCGGGATTTCTGTGCCAGGAGTGAAAATTTTTTTTTTGACCCAAATGAAAAAACGAACGCCGGAATGAGATTCGGGGTTAAATTTCATTGCTAAAAACGTTGATTTTTCCAGTTTTTAAAAATTGAGCTGTTTTGGTGTCGGGGAACGAAATTCCTGATGCCGGGGTCACTGATTTCTGTGCCAGGAGTGAAAAAAGTTTTTTGACCCAAATGAAAAAATGGATGCCAGAATGATATTCGGGGTTAAATTTATTCTTAAAAATTGTGCTTTTTCTATTTTTTAAAAATTGGTCTGTTTTGGTGTCGGGCAAGGAAATTTCTGATGCCAGGGTCAGGGATTTCTGTGCCAGGAGTGAAAAATTTTTTTTTGACCCAAATGAAAAAACAGACGCCAGAATAAGGTTCGGGGTTAAATTTCATGTTTAAAAATGTTGAAATTTGTAGTTTTTAAAAATTGAGCTTTTTTGGTGTCGGGCAAGGAAATTCCTGATTTTCCAGGGATTTCTGTACCAAGGAGGCAATTTTTTTTTTTGACCCAAATGTAAAAACGGATGCCAGAATGAGATTCGGGGTTAAATTTCATGCTTAAAAATATTGATTTTTCTAGTTTTTAAAAATTGAGCTGCTTTGCTGTCCGGGGAAGGGAATTCCTGGTCAGGGATTTCTGTGCCAAGTATCAAAAGAATTTTTTTGACCCAAATGTAAAAATGGATGCCACTATGAGATTCGGGGTAAAATTTCATGCCTAAAAATTGTGCTTTTTCTATTTTTAAAAATCGGTGTGTTTTGGTGTCGGGGAAGGAAATTCCTGATGCCGGGGTCAGGGATTTCTGTGCCAGGAGTGAAAAAATTTTTTTTGACCCAAATGTAAAAACGGACGCCATAATGAGGTTCGGGGTTAAATTTCATCCTTAAAAATATTGATTTTTCTAGTTTTTAAAAATCGGTCTGTTTTGGTGTCTTTTTTGGTGTCGGGCAAGGAAATTCCTGATGCCGGGGCCAGGGATTTCTGTTCCCAGGAGGCGAATTTTTTTTTTTACCCAAATGTAAAAACGGATGCCAGAATGAGATTCGGGGTTAAATTTCATGCTTAAAAATTGTTCTTTTTCTAGTTTTAAAAAATTGAGCTTTTTTGGTGTCCGGGGAAGGAAATTCCTGATGCTGGGGTCAGGGATTTCTGTGCCAAGTATCAAAAGAATTTTTTTAACCCAAATGAAAAAACGGACGGCAGAATGAGATTCGGGGTTAAATTTCATGCCTAAAAATGTTGATATTTCTAGTTTTTAAAAATCGGTCTGTTTTGGTGTCGGGGAAGAAAATTCCTGATGCCGGGGTCAGGGATTTCTGTGCCAAGTATAAAAAGAGTTTTTTTGACCCAAATGTAAAAACGGACGCCAGAATGAGATTCGGGGTTAAATTTCATGCTTAAAAATTGTGCTTTTTCTATTTTTTAAAAAATCGGTCTGTTTTGGTGTCGGGCAAGGAAATTCCTGATGCCGGGGTCAGGGATTTCTGTGCCAGGAGTGAAAAATTTTTTTTTGACCCAAATGAAAAAACGGACGCCAGAATGAATTTCGGGGTTAAATTTCATGCCTAAAAATGTTGATATTTCTAGTTTTTAAAAATCGGTCTGTTTTGGTGTCGGGGAAGGAAATTCCTGATGCCGGGGTCAGGGATTTCTGTGCCAGGAGTGAAAAATTTTTTTTTGACCCGAATATAAAACCGGACGGCACTATGAGATTCGGGGTTAAATTTCATGCTTAAAAATATTGATTTTTCTAGTTTTTAAAAATTGAGCTGCTTTGCTGTCCGGGAAGGAAATTCCTGATGCCGGGGTCAGGGAATTCTGTGCTAAGTATCAAAATAATTTTTTTGACCCAAATGAAAAAACGGACGGCAGAATGAGATTCGGGGTTAAATTTCATGCCTAAAAATGTTGATATTTCTAGTTTTTAAAAATCGGTCTGTTTTGGTGTCGGGGAAGGAAATTCCTGATGCCGGGGTCAGGGATTTCTGTGCCAGGAGTGAAAAAAATTTTTTTGACCCGAATATAAAAACGGACGGCACTATGAGATTCGGGGTTAAATTTCATGCTTAAAAATATTGATTTTTCTAGTTTTTAAAAATTGAGCTGCTTTGCTGTCCGGGAAGGAAATTCCTGATGCCGGGGTCAGGGAATTCTGTGCCAGGAGACAGACGCCAGAATAAGGAGACAGACGCCAGAATAAGGTTCGGGATTAAATTTCATGTTTAAAAATGTTGATATTTGTAGTTTTTAAAAATTGAGCTTTTTTGGTGTCGGGCAAGGAAATTCCTGATTTTCCAGGGATTTCTGTACCAAGGAGGCGAATTTTTTTTTTGACCCAAATGTAAAAACGGATGCCAGAATGAGATTCGGGGTTAAATTTCATGCTTAAAAATATTGATTTTTCTAGTTTTTAAAAATTGAGCTGCTTTGCTGTCCGGGGAAGGGAATTCCTGGTCAGGGATTTCTGTGCCAAGTATCAAAAGAATTTTTTTGACCCAAATGTAAAAATGGACGCCACTATGAGATTCGGGGTTAAATTTCATGCCTAAAAATTGTGCTTTTTCTATTTTTAAAAAATTGAGCGTTTTTGGTGTCGGGGAACGAAATTCCTGATGCCGGGGCCGGGATTTCTGTGCCAGGAGTGAAAATTTTTTTTTTTACCCAAATGAAAAAACGGACGCCAGAATGAGATTCGGGGTTAAATTTCATGCTTAAAAATGTTGATATTTCTAGTTTTTAAAAATCGGTCTGTTTTGGTGTCGGGGAAGGAAATTCCTGATGCCAGGGTCAGGGATTTCTGTGCCAGGAGTGAAAATTTTTTTTTTGACCCAAATGAAAAAACAGACGCCAGAATAAGGTTCGGGGTTAAATTTCATGTTTAAAAATGTTGATATTTGTAGTTTTTAAAAATTGAGCTTTTTTGGTGTCGGGCAAGGAAATTCCTGATTTTCCAGGGATTTCTGTACCAAGGAGGCGAATTTTTTTTTTGACCCAAATGTAAAAACGGATTGCAGAATGAGATTCGGGGTTAAATTTCATGCTTTAAAATATTGATTTTTCTAGTTTTTAAAAATTGAGCTGCTTTGCTGTCCGGGGAAGGGAATTCCTGGTCAGGGATTTCTGTGCCAAGTATCAAAAGAATTTTTTTGACCCAAATGTAAAAATGGACGCCACTATGAGATTCGGGGTTAAATTTCATGCCTAAAAATTGTGCTTTTTCTATTTTTAAAAAATTGAGCGTTTTTGGTGTCGGGGAACGAAATTCCTGATGCCGGGGCCGGGATTTCTGTGCCAGGAGTGAAAAATTTTTTTTTTACCCAAATGAAAAAACGGACGCCAGAATGAGATTCGGGGTTAAATTTCATGCTTAAAAATGTTGATATTTCTAGTTTTTAAAAATCGGTCTGTTTTGGTGTCGGGGAAGGAAATTCCTGATGCCGGGGTCAGGGATTTCTTTCTTTCTTTCTTTTTTTAAATATGTTTTATTATTTTTATCGGTATAGAAAGGGAAGGGTAGGTAAAGGTATAACATAGGGTAAAAAACAGGGATTAAAGCAAGGGTAAGGATAAATACAATAATGGGGTTACCCCCAACACTAAATCAACGCTTTAGCAAGCAGACTGTCGTCCGGGTATACATATTAAGTATGCATGATTAACATAATACTAAAAAACTATATTAATAAATTTATCACTATTAATGGTAAAAACTAAACTCAATACATATCATTCATTCTATAAATAACAATAATCAGTATACTATTAGTGATGTATTATTAAGTAAATATAATTACATATAAATACCGCTATAATGCTTATTAATTATAATTATTATAGTTAAAAGTAAACATCTAACCAAAAAGTTAAAAAATAATATTCAAGAAAGAATACATCATTTATCTTATTTAATTTCATCATCTTTTTTCATTCTATCTTATTGCTAACCATTGATAAAAATTTTCCCATGTTTTAAAGTAAATTGTATCTTCTTTCTCTTTAATTTCTAAAGTTCATCTATCCATTTCTGCACATTCCAATATTTTCATAATAATAATCTGGTCAGGTGGTATCTTTTCATTTTTCCAAAATTGGGCAAATGCTATTCTCGCGGCTGTTAATATATGTAAAATTAAATATTCATTCTCTTTTCCGTAATTAGATCTTAATATTCCTAATGAAAACAATTCCGGTTTGAATTCTATCTGTATCTTAGTCATCTTTTCTAGCCATCTGTGAATTTTAAGCCAATATATCTTTGCATTAGGGCATATCCACCAGATATGATAATAAGTTCCTGGTTTTTGTTTACATTTCGAACACATATTTGATACATTTTTAAACATTTTCTCTAGTCTAACTGGTGTCATATGCCATCTATAAAACATTTTGTATAAATTCTCCTTATATGCAGCCGCTTTAGTGAGTTTAATATTTCGGTCCCATAATTTTTGCCAATCTTCTAAGTCTATAGAATATCCAAAGTTCTTAGCCCATACTATCATTGTTTGTTTTACTTGTTCTTCTTCCATCTTCCATCTTAGCAGAAATTTATAGACTTTTTTAATCAAATGTTCATCAGTTTTTAACAATATTTTATCTAGCGGTGTCTGTTCTTTATAAAATCCTGTAGACTTTATATCTTTTTCATATCTTGTCTGAATTTGCAAGTAAGACCACCATGTTAAGTCAATACCCTGTTGCTGAAGAATTTGTCTGTCTTTAAGTTTCCCATCTTTGTCCAAAATATCTTTATAGCTAACAAGTTTATCATAATTAATTAAGTTTGGGTAGGAAAAGGCTTCCATTGTCGAAATCCACTCAGGTATTTTCATGTAAATTTTATGTTTAATTTTTTCCCACTCTGAAAACAGTACATTCCTTATAGCATGATTTTGAAAATATTTATGTACTTTATTTTTCTCATACCACAAAAATGCATGCCAACCTAATTGCAAATCATGCCCCTCTAAATAAAGAAGCCTTTTGTTTCTCAATGTAATCCATTCTTTAAGCCAAAGCAAAATAGCTGCCTGATAATAAAGTCTCCAATCCGGGAGTCCAAAGCCCCCTCTGTCTTTAGAATCTTGTAATAATTTAATTTTAATTCTAGCTTTTTTACCTTGCCATATAAATCTGATTATTGTAGCATTTAATTCTTCAAAGAATTTTTGATTTAACTTGACAGGAACTGTTTGAAAAAGAAAAATTAGCTTAGGTAAAATGTTCATCTTAACAGTCGCTATCCTTCCTAGTAATGATAATTGAAGATTTTTCCACTTCTCCAAATCCACTTTTATTTGTTTTAGTAATCTCTCGTAGTTGTCTTCTTTTATTGTTGTATATTTTGAAGTTAAATAGATACCTAAATATTTAACTTTTTTAGCTATTTGAAGGTTTGTCTTTTTAGCAAATTGAATTTTTTGTTTATCTGTTAAATTCTTCGTTAATACTTTAGTCTTTTCCCTGTTTATCTTCAACCCCGCCACTTCTCCAAATTTCTCTATTTTCCGCAAGAGTTTAACAGCTGTCTCTAATGGTTCCTCCAAAATAAAAACTAAATCATCCGCAAAAGCCTGTAGTTTGTATTTTTGATCTTTTATCTCCAATCCTTTAATCTCAATATCTTGCCTAATATTTCTAGCCAACACTTCCAATGTAAAAATGAATAACAAAGGGGACAATGGACATCCCTGTCTTGTGCCTTTTTTAATGTCAAAGCTGTCTGTGTAATCTCCATTTATAAGTATCCTTGCTGATTGTTTATTATAAATTGCTTGAATTGCATTTATAAAATTTCCGCCAAAGTCCATCTCCTTCAACTGTTGAAACAAAAATTGCCAATTAAGATTATCAAAAGCTTTTTGCGCATCAAGAAATATAAGCGCCAACTGTTTCCCTGGATGGTTTTCATAATACTCCAACACATTTAAAATAATCCTTAAATTATTCTTTATCTGTCTTTTTGGTAAAAAGCCATTTTGGTCTGAATGGACGAATTCAGTCAAAAATTTCTTCATTCTTTCTGCCATTATTGTAGTAAATATTTTATAATCCACGTTTAGTAAAGATATTGGTCTATAGTTTTTAATTTGTGTACAATCAGTGTCTTCTTTAGGTATAAGAGAGATGTTAGCTTCTTTCCAGGAATTTGGTATTTTTTTCTCTAAAAAAGCTTCATTACAAAGGTCTTTCAAAATCGGACTGACAATGTCTTGTAGAGCTATATAAAATCGGTCTGTTTTGCTGTTTGGGGAAGTAAATTCCTGATGCTGGGGTCAGGGATTTCTGTG
Source organism: Azemiops feae (assembly GCA_023970755.1). NCBI lineage: Eukaryota > Metazoa > Chordata > Lepidosauria > Squamata > Viperidae > Azemiops > Azemiops feae. Next base: position 6,815,759 of record JALGBA010004228.1, on the reverse strand, counting down.
CCAGGAGTGAAAAAAATTTTTTTGACCCAAATGAAAAAACGGACACCAGAATGAGATTCGGGGTTAAATTTCATGCTTAAAAATATTGATTTTTCTAGTTTTTAAAAATTGAGACTTTTTTTGACCCAAATGAAAAAACGGACACCAGAATGAGGTTCGGGGTTAAATTTCATGCTTAAAAATTGTTCTTTTTCTAGTTTTTAAAAATTGAGCTTTTTCGTGTCCGGGCAAGGAAATTCCTGATGCCGGGGTCAGGGATTTCTGTGCCAAGTATCAAAAGAATTTTTTTGACCCAAATGAAAAAACGAATGTCAGAATGAGGTTCGGGGTTAAATTTCATGCTTAAAAATGTTGATTTTTCTAGTTTTTAAAAATTGAGCTTTTCTGGTGTCTGGGGAAGGAAATTCCTGATGCCGGGGTCAGGGATTTCTGTACCCAGGAGGCGGATTTTTTTTTTGACCCAAATGTAAAAACGGACGCCAGAACGAGATACGGGGTTAAATTTCCTACTTAAAAATGTTGATTTTTCTAGTTTTTAAAAATTGAGCTTTTCTGGTGTCTGGGGAAGGAAATTCCTGATGCCGGGGTCAGGGATTTCTGGGCCCAGGAGGCATTTTTTTTTTTTGACCCAAATGTAAAAACGGACGCCAGAATGAGGTTCGGGGTTAAATTTCATGCTTAAAAATGGTGCTTTTTCTAGTTTTTAAAAATCAGTCTGTTTTGCTGTCCGGGGAAGTAAATTCCTGATGCCGGGGTCAGGGATTTCTGGGCCTAGGAGGCGAAGTTTTTTTTTGACCCAAATGTAAAAACGGACGGCAGAATGAGATTCGGGGTTAAATTTCATGCCTAAAAATGTTGATTTTTCTAGTTTTTACAAATTGAGCTGTTTTGGTGTCCGGGAAAGGAAATTAGGGATTTCTGTGCCAGGAGTCAAAAAATTTTTTTTGACCCAAATGAAAAAACGAACGCCGGAATGAGATTCGGGGTTAAATTTCATTCCTAAAAAGGTTGATTTTTCTAGTTTTTAAAAATTGAGCTGTTTTGGTGTCGGGGAAGGAAATTCCTGATACCAGGGTCAGGGATTTCTGTGCCAGGAGTCAAAAAATTTTTTTTGACCCAAATGAAAAAACGGACGCCAGAATGAGATTCGGCATTAAATTTCATGCTTATAAATGGTGCTTTTTCTAGTTTTTAAAAATCGGTCTGTTTTGGTATCCGGTGAAGGAAATTCCTGATGCTGGGCTCATGGATTTCTGTGCAAGGAGTCGAAATTTTTTTCTCACCCAAATGAAAAAATGAACGCCAGAATGAAGTTCGGGGTTAAATTTCATGCTTAAAAATTGTGCTTTTTCTAGTTTTTAAAAATCAGTCTGTTTTGCTGTCCGGGGAAGTAAATTCCTGATGCCGTGGTCAGGGATTTCTGTGCCAAGTATCAAAAGATTTTTCTTGATCCAAATGAAAAAACGGATGCCAGAATGAGGTTCGGGGTTAAATTTCATGCTTAAAAATGGTGCTTTTTCTAGTTTTTAAAAATTGAGCTGTTTTGGTGTCCGGGGAAGGAAATTCCTGATACCAGGGTCAGGGATTTCTGTGCCAGGAGTCAAAAAAGTTTTTTTGACCCAAATGAAAAAACGGACGCCAGAATGAGATTCGGGATTAAATGTCATGCTTAAAAATGGTGCACCATCAGGGATTTTTGTGCCAGGAGTCAAAACATTTTTTTGACCCAAATGTAAAAACGAATCCCAGAATGAGATTCGGGGTTAAATTTCATGCTTAAAAATGGTATTTTTTCTAGTTTTTAAAAATCCAAATTTTTGGTGTCCGGGGAAGGAAATCCTGATGCCGGGCTCATGGATTTCTGTGCAAGGAGTCGAAATTTTTTTCTGACCCAAATGAAAACCGAATCCCAGAATGAGATTCGGGGTTAAATTTCATGCTTAAAAATGGTATTTTTTCTAGTTTTTAAAAATCCAAATTTTTGGTGTCCGGGGAAGGAAATCCTGATGCCGGGCTCATGGATTTCTGTGCAAGGAGTCGAAATTTTTTTCTGACCCAAATGAAAAAATGAACGCCAGAATGAGATTCGGCATTAAATTTCATGCTTATAAATGGTGCTTTTTCTAGTTTTTAAAAATCGGTCTGTTTTGGTGTCCGGTGAAGGAAATTCCTGATGCCGGGGTCAGGGATTTCTGCGCCAAGAAGGTGAAAATATTTTTTTGACCCAAATGTAAAAACGGACGCCAGAATGAGGTTCGGGGTTAAATTTCATGCTTAAAAATGGTATTTTTTCTAGTTTTTAAAAATCCAAATTTTTGGTGTCCGGGGAAGGAAATCCTGATGCCGGGCTCATGGATTTCTGTGCAAGGAGTCGAAATTTTTTTCTGACCCAAATGAAAAAATGAACGCCAGAATGAGATTCGGCATTAAATTTCATGCTTATAAATGGTGCTTTTTCTAGTTTTTAAAAATCGGTCTGTTTTGGTGTCCGGTGAAGGAAATTCCTGATGCCGGGGTCAGGGATTTCTGCGCCAAGAAGGTGAAAATATTTTTTTGACCCAAATGTAAAAACGGACGCCAGAATGAGGTTCGGGGTTAAATTTCATGCTTAAAAATTGTGCTTTTTCTAGTTTTTAAAAATCAGTCTGTTTTGCTGTCCGGGGAAGTAAATTCCTGATGCCGGGGTCAGGGATTTCTGGGCCTAGGAGGCGAAGTTTTTTTTTTACCCAAATGTAAAAACGGACGCCAGAATGAGATTCGGGGTTAAATTTCATGCCTAAAAATGTTGATTTTTCTAGTTTTTACAAATTGAGCTGTTTTGGTGTCCAGGGAAGGAAATTCCTGATGCCGTGGTCAGGGATTTCTGTGCCAAGTATCAAAAGATTTTTCTTGACCCAAATGTAAAAATGGACGCCAGAATGAGATTCGGGGTTAAATTTCATGCCTAAAAATGTTGATTTTTCTAGTTTTTAAAAATTGAGCTGTTTTGGTGTCCGGGGAAGGAAATTCCTGATACCAGGGTCAGGGATTTCTGTGCCAGGAGTCAAAAAATTTTTTTTGACCCAAATGAAAAAACGGATGCCAGAATGAGATTCGGGATTAAATGTCATGCTTAAAAATGGTGCACCATCAGGGATTTTTGTGCCAGGAGTCAAAAAATTTTTTTGACCCAAATGTAAAAACGAATCCCAGAATGAGATTCGGGGTTAAATTTCATGCTTAAAAATGGTATTTTTTTCTAGTTTTTAAAAATCCAAATTTTTGGTGTCCGGGGAAGGAAATCCTGATGCCGGGCTCATGGATTTCTGTGCAAGGAGTCGAAATTTTTTTCTGACCCAAATGAAAAAATGAACGCCAGAATGAGATTCGGCATTAAATTTCATGCTTATAAATGGTGCTTTTTCTAGTTTTTAAAAATCGGTCTGTTTTGGTGTCCGGTGAAGGAAATTCCTGATGCCGGGGTCAGGGATTTCTGCGCCAAGAAGGTGAAAATATTTTTTTGACCCAAATGTAAAAACGGACGCCAGAATGAGATTCGGGGTTAAATTTCATGCTTAAAAATGGTATTTTTTTTAGTTTTTAAAAATCTTATCTTTTTGGTGTCCGGGGAAAAAAATTCCTGATGCCGGGGTCAGGGATTTCTGTGCCCAGGAGGTGAAATTTTTTTTTGACCCAAATGTAAAAACGGATGCCAGAATGAGATTCGGGGTTAAATTTCATGCTTAAAAATGGTGCTTTTTTAAAAAAATTGAGCCGTTTTGGTGTTGGGGAAGGAAATTCCTGAAATTCCTGGGACATCTGTGCCCAGGAGGAGAAAAAATGTTTTTTTTACCTAAATGTAAAAACGGATGCCAGAATTAGATTCAGGGTTAAATTTCATGCTTAAAAATTGTGCTTTTTCTAGTTTTTAAAAATATAGCTATTTTGGTGTCCGGGGAAGGAAATTCCTGATCAGGGATTTCTGTGCAAGGAGTCGAAAATTGTTTTTGACCCAAATGAAAAAATGAACGCCAGAATGAGATTTGGGTATAAATTTCATGCTGAAAAATGGTGCTTTTTCTAGTTTTTAAAAATCGGTCTGTTTTGGTGTCCGGGGAAGGAAATTCCTGATGCCGGGGTGAGGGATATCTGTGCCCAGGAGGCAAAAAGAATGTTTTTTTACCTAAATGTAAAAACGGATGCCAGAATGAGATTCGGCATTAAATTTCATGCTTATAAATGGTGCTTTTTCTAGTTTTTAAAAATCGGTCTGTTTTGGTGTTCGGTGAAGGAAATTCCTGATGCTGGGGTCAGGGATTTCTGCGTCAAGAAGGCGAAAATATTTTTTTGACCCAAATGTAAAAACGGACGCCAGAATGAGATTCGGGGTTAAATTTCATGCTTAAAAATGGTATTTTTTCTAGTTTTTAAAAATTTTACCTTTTTGGTGTCCGGGGAAAGAAATTCCTGATGCCGGGGTCAGGGATTTCTGTGCCCAGGAGGCAAATAAATTTTTGACCCAAATGTAAAAACGGACGCCAGAATGAGATTCAGCGTTAAATTTCATGCTTATAAATGGTGCTTTTTCTAGTTTTTAAAAATCGGTCAGGGATTTCTGCGCCAAGAAGGCGAAAATATTTTTTTGACCCAAATGTAAAAACGGACACCAGAATGAGATTCGGGGTTAAATTTCATGCTTAAAAATGGTATTTTTTCTAGTTTTTAAAAATTTTACCTTTTTGGTGTCCGGGGAAAGAAATTCCTGATGCCGGGGTCAGGGATTTCTGTGCCCAGGAGGCAAAAAAATTTTTTGACCTAAATGTAAAAATGGTTTTTCTGTGCCCAAGTCAGGTTTTTCTGTGCCCAAGAGGTGAATTATTTTTTTTGATCCAAATGTAAAAACGGAAACCAGAATGAGATTCGGGGTTAAATTCATGCTTAAAAATGGAGCTTTTTCTCATTTTTAAAAATCGAGCTCTTTTGCTGTCCGGGGAAGGAAATTCCTGATGCCGGAGAGAGGAGGGAAAAATTTTTTTTGATCCAAATGTCAAAACAGATGCCAGAATGAGATGCGGTGTTAAATTTCATGCTTAAAAATGTTGCTTTTTCTAGTTTTTAAAAATCGACCTCTTTTGGTGTTAAGGGAAGGAAATTCCTGATGCCGGCGTCAGGTTTTTCTGTGCCCAAGAGGTGAATTATTTTTTTTGACCCAAATGTAAAAACGGATGCCAGAATGAGATTTGGGGTTAAATTTCATTCTGAAAAAAAATTTTTTTTCTAGTTTTTAAAAACGAGCTCTTTTGGTGTCGGGGAAGGAAATTTCTGATGTCGGGGTCAGGGATTTATGTGCCAGGAGGTGAATATTTATTTTACCTAAATGTAAAAACGGATGCCAGAATTTGATTTGGGATTAAATTTCATGCTTAAAAATGGTGCTTTTTCTAGTTTTTAAAAATCAAGCTATTTTTGTGTCCCGGGAAGGAAATTCTTGATGCTGTGGTCAGGGATTTCTGTGCCAGGAGGCGAATATTTTTTTTGACCCAAATGTAACAACGGACGTCAGAAATCAGGGATTTCTGTGCCAGGAGGCGAATATTTGTTTTGACCCAAATGTAAAAATGGACTCCAGAATGAGATTTGGGGTTAAATTTCATGCTTAAAAAGGGTGCTTTTTCTAGTTTTTAAAAATTGAGCTATTTTGTTGTTCCCTGAATCATGGTTTTCAGTTCTGAATAGTCAGGACTAGAATGAAATTCAAACCAGCTATTATACCCAGTAGTCACACAGAGAGATCAAGAGACTTACGGCCTTTGCCATTCTCTTGTCAAAGACCTTTTTGTTTTACTATAAACTAAGCAGTTCTAACTCTTGACTGATATTAGATACCGTGCTATGTACAACAATAAGTAGGCAAACCCTTGTTTTATCAGTATCCATGTTTATGTAACCAATGATTGTCATAGACATCATGTCGCATACAGTAAAAGCCTTCCTGATAAAAATAGGACAGAAAAGCAGGGGAGCTCTCATTTATGGATCCAAGAGCAACAATAAATTTTGAATTTTTTTTCATCTCCCCTTGAAAATCTGCTAAGATTCAAAACAGGACATGTTCTGGTTGGAGTTGTGAAAAGGTTTCAGTATTTCTAGGGTCTGTACCAGAATGGAAGTGTAAGAGGTACAATATCCTAAAACTGAGTTATTGTAATGGCAGCATGTCTATGGAGATTCTCAACCAGGTTATGGTTGCCCCAAAGCTTTTTCAAGAGGTAACTGGACTTTCTTTGTTTTTCCTTGAAGATGTTTTGCTTCTCATCCAAGAAGCTGAACTGGAGAAGCTTCAGAACTGAAGATGCTTCTTGGATGAAAAGCGAAATGTCCTCAAAGAAAAACAAAATTCAGCTGCCTCCTGTAATGGTAGAATGTTTGGGAAATGTAAATGATTTTCTATAACATATTTCAGGATGGAGAGTGTAATGTACTGAGCTTTGCTTTGCAACAGGTGTAGGGAGTTGCACCGGGACCGTTAGCAGACCACATGGCCTGCTAGCCAGACTTGCTGTCTCCTAGCTCAATCTGTAAACATTTGCACGGGAGAATACGGTACATTCATTGGCTGACACCGCCCTTAGCTCAATGTATAAAAAGGGATGGGGCCATCTTGTTGAGAGTTCTGTTTGGCTTCAATAAAGAAGTACCTGTTTACTACTCTCACCTCTTCAATGCTGAACCCAGCAAGAAACAAAACAATTGGCGACGATGATGGGATAGTGCTGCCGCAAATAGAAGGGCTGACTCACCACCGGAGAAGGTCTAGCAAGCGCTGAAGGACGGCGTTCCAATTCTTCACACTCTGCCTGCCAGTACGGAAATGCTGGAGGAGAGTACTTCAAGGAACCGTCCTGGAAAACCTCAAGAAGCCTGCGCAGTACGAGGCATTGAAGAGGCTGCCGAAGATTCACCATGGCGAAGATAGGTTGTCTCTCAGAATTTGACATCGCTCACCCAGAGAGGTGGAGCTCCTACATCGCGAGGGTTGAGAACTACCTACAAGTCAACAAGGTTCAGGAAGACGGGTTGAAGGCCGCAATGTTGCTGTGTGTTTGCGGTCAAGCGACCTTCGACAGAGCGGAGAACTTGGTTGCACCAGCGCCATTAGAGTCTGTTGCTTATGCTGACTTAAAAAAAATGCTCAAGGAACATTTTGAGCTGAAGCTTTTGGTCATCGCTTGGCGACACGTGTTTGAGCAGCGTGACCAGCGTCCTGGGGAGTCCACCGCAGACTTCATATCTGCTCTTCGCCAAGCTGCGAGGCCTTGCGAATTCAAGGACCTTGTAGAACGGTTACGGGACTGTTTAGTTTGTGGTCTGAGGAGCCGAGAACTTCAGCAAAAGATCTTTGCTAGAGAAACTGTCTCTTTCCAAGATGCGTTGAGGGAGATAACAGCTGAAGAAGCAACTGGCAGAGCTGTCAGGGCCTTGTGGCTTTCCAAGAATGCCCCGTGCTCAGATTCAGTCCACCAAGAGGACACCGAGTGGGTTGAGGACTCCAAATCGGATCACAAAGTCGATCGGTTACAGCAACTGCAAGAAAGAAAACCCCACAGGCAACCTGACAAGGCAGTTCCCTTCTCGAGGTGTCTCAGGTGCGGAGGCCACCACAAATGGGCCGAATGCCGGTTCTGCACCGCAACATGCTGGGCGTGTGGCAGGCAAGGCCACATCGCTGCCGTTTGTTTGGGTTGCAGAAAAGAACACCTGTCAGAAGAGTTGCCTCGGAAAGGTACCGGGGTCCCCAGTCAGAACAGGGTGGGTTTTTGTGCGAGTAGGAGAGGTGTCTTTAGGACAGGTGCCCATCGCCCACTCAAAAAGAAGCTACACCTCAAAGTCAAGCAGCAAGGGGTTCCCTTCAACATGGAGCTGGACACAGGTTCAGCTCTGTCAATAATCTCCCAAAGCACTTTGAAGCAGATTTGCTGTAGAAGCGGCCAACAGGTTAAGCTCAGGCCATCGAACCTTATTTTAACAGACTTTCAGAACTCCCGGGTCAGTGTCAAGGGGGAGGCAACACTCGGGGTACAGTTCAAGAGCTTTGAGGGCCCCTTGGACATCGTAGTTGTCGAGGAAAACTGCACTAGTCTAATTGGGCTCGATTGGTTCGAGGCTTTGGGAATTCAGGTGACTGGGTTAAACAGTTTGCAAACAGCGGGCCTTTCGGAGGTGTGTAAAGAGTTTGCTGATGTTTTCAGCCCAGAGTTAGGGGCATACAAGGGCCCTCCAATTGCTTTAAGGATAGATCCCTGTGTTGCACCGATAAGGATTAAGCCTCGTCGGGTGCCTTTTGCTCTCAAGCAGAGAATTAATGCTGAGCTGGACAAGCTATTGCAACAAGGCATTTTAGAGCCTGTGGATAGCAGTCCATGGGAAACCCCCATTGTTACGCCACTTAAGGCCAATGGAGAAGTCCACATTTGTGCTGACTATAAATGCACACTAAACAAAGCTCTCCAGCAGCACTCCTATCCAGTGCCTGTAGTCAGCCATATTCTGGCATCTCTACAGGGAGGTCGCATTTTTGCGAAATTAGATTTGGCCCAGGCCTATCAGCAGCTGCCGGTGGACGACGCCACGGCAGAGGCCCAAACAATTGTGACCCACCAGGGAGCCTTCAAGGTGCGAAGGTTACAGTTTGGGATCAATGTAGCCCCAGGCATCTTCCAGAGTGTCATGGAGCGCACGCTCCAAAATCTTCCAGGTGTATGCCCATATTTCGATGATGTCCTCATCGCAGGGGAATCAGTTGAAAACCTGTCTGACAGGCTCCGGGTCGTTTTGTGGCATTTCCGCGAAGCGGGGCTGAAGCTCAAGCAGGAGAAATGCAAAATTGGAGTCACTTCCACAGAATTCCTGGGGTTTCGTATGGATGCCAAAGGCATCCATCCTGCTGAATCCAAGCTCAAAGCGATTCAGCAGGTTCCCAGTCCCAAAACAAAGGGAGAGCTTCAAGCTTTCCTGGGACTTCTTAATTTCTACCATGCTTTCCTCCCCCACAAGGCTGCAGTGGCAGAGCCGTTACACTGGCTCTTGGACAAACAGGCCCCATGGAAGTGGACAAGTGTCCACGAGAGGAGTTTTGCTGCGGTTAAAGCATTGTTGTCCTCCAATGCGGTGTTGGCTCATTTCAATGAACAGTTGCCAGTTAGCATAGCTTGCAATGCATCCCCTTACAGAATCGGGGCTGTCTTAAGCCACCTCAGGGCTGATGGGACACAAGTCCCTATAGCCTATTATTCCAGAACTTACAATTACGCGCAAATAGATAGAGAAGCATTGGCCATTGTGGGTGGCATCAAGAAGTTTCACGACTTTTTGTATGGCCGCCATTTCACGGTCTTCACTGACCACAAGCCGCTTCTGGGGTTGTTCACAACGAACAAGCAGACACCCCAAATCATCTCTCCTAGAATGTTGAGATGGTCAATATTTCTATCTGCTTATGACTATTGCCTGGTTCACAAACCGGATAGGGAAATGGGCCATGCAGACGGCTTGAGTAGGCTGCCCTTATGGCAATTAGAGCCAGATCCTGCACCGTCCAACCACATCCTGTCTATCCAGGATTTGCCGGAGTCTCCCCTTAATGCAGGGGACATTGCTGCAGAAACAGCGACCAACAACACGTTAACTCACGTGTTAAACTGGGTGCTCACAGGATGGCCTGACATGTGTCCTGGCACTAACTTCCAGAGTTTCTGGAAAAGGAAGCATGAGCTATCCACCTTTAAGGGTTGTATCCTGTGGGGAAGCAGGGTAGTAATCCCAACCTCACTGAGGACTAGAGTCCTCGATTCTCTGCAGGAGGGACATCCGGGTATTGTCTGGATGAAGGCGTTTGCACGTAGATACCTTTGGTGGCCTGGACTCAATAAAGACATTGAGGCCCAGGTCCACAGGTGTCACATTTGCCAGCAGTCCCAGCCAGAAATGCCACAGGCTCCTGTACATAGATGGGAGACCACACAAGCCCCTTGGTCGAGAATTCATATTGACTTTGCTGGCCCCTTTTAAGGGCAACTCTTCCTCATTGTTGTGGACAGTCACTCTAAGTGGCTGGAGGTCATTCCAGTGTCCACTACGACAGCTGCCAGGACCATCCAGGTTTTAAGGGGGATTTTTGCAATGAATGGGCTCCCTGATGTCCTCGTCTCCGACAACTGAGCTCAATTTACTTCATCGGAGTTTCAGTCTTTTCTGAGGGCAAATATGATTAGGCATGCCACCTCAGCTCCATTTCATCCGGCCTCTAACAGCCAAGCAGAACACATGGTTCGCACTACAAAGGACTCCTTAAAGAGGATAACCCATGGCAACTGGCACCACAGGTTGGCGGACTTCCTCCTCTGCCACCGCACCACGCCATGCATGTCTATGGGCAAGAGCCCAGCTGAACTCCGATGGGGTCGCCGTCTTATCACAAAGCTGGATCGCTTGCACCCTGATAGGGTTGCATCACAGGTGCAGCAGCTGAGGGCACCAAGGCGTTTGCAAGTGGGTGATCCGGTTTGAGCACGCAACTATGCACTGTGGGTGGTAGCTGTGGTTTGTAAGGTGACTGGGCCACTTTCTTATGAAGTGGCCCTGGAAGACGGTCATGTGCTGCGCCAGCACATTGACCAGCTGCGTTGGAGGCTGCCACGCCACTCTTCTGCTCCTGACTCTGCTCTCAGGGGGAGGAGGATCACGATCGCGATCGTGAATCTGAGTCTCTCAGTGAAAGCAGGACATTGCGTTCACAGAATGGGGGTTTTGCCAACGAGGCAGCTCCTAAATTTGCCAATGAGGCGGCTCCTAACTCGGGCACTCCGTCCATGGGACATTGCGCTCAACCGGCTTTTCACGCTGCTACTACCTCAGGCATTGCGCCAACGGGACATTGCTCCCAATCGGTTTCTTACGCCGATCAGGTGGGCCTACCGGAACAGGCCGGCCAACCGCAAATGGACAAAGGCTTGGGTCTACCGGGACAGGCCAGCCTTCACGAATCGGCTTCACCTGTACAGGGTCCAGTAGCCCCGGTCTGCCGAGCCTGGCAGGCGAGCTTGCAGATCGGGAGCTAGCAGCAGCTCCGAGATGTTCGGGGCGGGCAAAAGGCCCACCGAAGTTTTTAAAGGATTATGTGAGATTTCTGTCATTGCAAGCTTAAAAATGCTTATGTATTTTTATTGCAACTGAAATGCTTATATAAGTTCCTTTGGGATGGCAATGCATATGTACTATAATGTTTGTATGTCTGTAAATGGGGAATGTTTTTTTTATGTTCCTTGTAACTGGGTTGTTTTGATATTATTACTTCCGACAAGTGTGAAAATAGACTTGTGTCTCACTGAGTGTTATTGTGTTTTGAATGTATGACTCATTGCACAACAAGAATATTGTGTCTGTGTTAAAGAACCAGGAGGGGAGGGGTGTAATGTACTGAGCTTTGCTTTGCAACAGGTGCAGGGAGTTGCACCGGGACCGTTAGCAGACCACGTGGCCTGCTAGCCAGACTTGCTGTCTCCTAGCTCAATCTGTAAAAAATTGCGTGGGAGAATACGGTGCATTCATTGGCTGACACTGCCCTTAGCTCAATGTATAAAAAGGGGCGGGGCCATCTTGTTGAGAGTTCTGTTTGGCTTCAATAAAGAAGTACCTGTTTACTACTCTCGCCTCTTCAATGCTGAACCCAGCAAGAAACAGAACAGAGAGCATCTGACCTTCGATCATACAAAAGAGAAGATAAGATCCTACAGTACTTGCAATATTTTCACATATTATGTCTGTAAATATATTGAATAGCAACAGCATCAACTGTCTTGTGCTTAAAATAAAGACCTTAAAACTATTTTGTCAGTTAAATCAAGGAAAAATAATCTTTCCCTGGTTGCAATTTTAAATAAGATGTCAATGCAGCAGAGCCAGTTTAACACAACCTATTCTTAGCATTTAATTTTTCATGACTCTGATTATATTGATAGATCTAGTAGAAATATTGATGATATAGCTTTCATAAAACTGATTTCATTCCTATTTGGTGGGATTGACAGATACGAAAGGAAAATGTTCTTTTTATGCTTTATCACTGTTAGAAATTCTGGTTATATATAGCATCACAGAGCAAACAAAGAGTACAGTCACCATGTACTTTACTGCTGAACTGTTTAACTATAATAGGAAAAATAGAACAAAAGAGCATAGAGTATATATACCATAGATCCAAACTTCTAAACACTGCCATCTACTGGCTGAATACTACTATAGTTGTTGCATAGAAATACATTCCAACAATGAATTCCAAAGCAGAAGCAAATATATTGTTTATTCGCTAAATAACTTAATGAATTATTCCTCTACCACTTATGCATTGGAGCCATACACAAAACAATAAAAACAGCAATAGAACACATGCATCATAAAGAAAATGGTAATAAACCCTGTGAAAATGACCATCAACTTAAAATTGGAAAGCAGCATTAAATACCATTGTTAAAAATTGTGTGGATCAGAACAGATTTTGCTGACAGATAAAGAATGAGATGTTTGGGAATTAACCAACCTGATCTCCATTTTCTTTCTCCCTATGTGGAATAGAGCAGTAACTACTCAATGTACTTTATGCTTATGCAGATAACAACAGATTTCCTGCCCCAAAAGCAATACGTACAAAAATTTATCTGGAGAGGTGCATATATTTAAACATGCAGGTGTTATTTAAAGTAACAAAAGACCTGCAGATAAATGAGGAAATATAGTGGAAAGGATTAATAGATATCAATAAAAGTGAATTACATCAGAGTTCAGGCTCTGCGGACCAGTGGGCAGGGGAAGAGGGGAAGGTTCCATATGAGCGGCTGGCAAGCATGTGCATGTGCACAGGCAGCTCCATTTGTGCAAGCGGTGGGTCTGCATAAATGGAGCGTGCATGCATGCACTCTCCCACTGCTCCCACAAGTGGTGAAGCACACACGTGCACTCACCCACCTTTTGTGCAGCCTGGTTCTGAACAGGTCACAGCCCTGTGGGCCACTACCCAAGGGTTGGGGACCCTAATTAGATGACTACCAATGCTGTAATGGAGAAATAGGTAATCCATGGTCCACATACGGCAAGCGGCCAATGTATGGCCCTTCTCTAATTATGTATGTTTGAATTTGGTAGCACAAATGGAAAATATATGGAAGAATTACTCACTGTTTTGATGAAAGCAAACCAATCATGCAATCTAACCAAAGTGATGTTGATAATTCACATCATCTACACAACGATAATGATAAGGGGGTATTTTTTTACACAATGACATCATGGTCCACAATCGCACTTCTTCCTTCCGCTCCCCCCCGAAGGATTCTGAGACATTGTCTCTAAAATTACCAAAATACAACAGTATCTTCCATCCCTTTACAGAAGGTTAACAAATCTTTTCCAAAGTCATAAAACTCTTTCATTAGTCAGACTATGCCTTTAATACCTCCATGCAAATAGATGTTGCTTGAAAAATGCTAAACAAAGCTCATTTGTTTAATACCCTGGCACATGACATTTCATTTGGCGTTTCTTTAAATAGTATTATAAAGGAATTCATTTTCCCCTTGAGAGCTTTCAACTCCTCATTGCTCCATTTTAATTCTGGTTATTGCTCAAGACCACATACGTAATTACTAGTAAACTATTTATATTGCATGTCCCATCCTTTGTGTTTCTAATTCATAAACATTGCACTGGAACGCTGCTAACAAACATAGCTGTAGCCACTGATATTTATTAAATAGAGAATCTGTATTACAACTGCATTGTTTCAAAGATACATATTGCATGCAGTTCAAAGAATTCAGTTCAAATGAGTTTGAAAATAGCACTTTTGGAACCATTCTCCCTTAATGCAGCTGAATTCATAACGATGCCTACTTTTTTCCAGAGCCTTATTAATTTAGACGTGTCACTGCAATCTGTTTAATAAATAATTTCCAAGGGGATATGAAAATAATTTTGCATAGGTGCTGGAACAAAGAAATACGTGTCTCATAAACCTACTTTGAATCAGAATAATAATAGAGAATAATATTACTTTGTCAGAGGCATGTACATTATATATGATTTTTTGATCTCTCCATCACATTTCCTCAATTACCATCTGGAGTGTTGACGTGGAAAGTATATAGTTCTCTGCCAGGAGAGAATAATAAGGTATTTTGTATTTGGCATCACTGGTCAGAAAAAAGCTTTGGAAAGACCTGATGGCCGGTGACGCTCTCCGAACAACCCAGCCAGCCAACAGCTTGCACAGCTATAAAGAGAGACTTGTTGTACAAAATAAAAGAGACAACTACTGTGATGTGTTTTATATTGTGAGGAACATCTGAGGACAAACTCCTGTTGCTTATGGCAGTGAAGGAACAAAGAACAGAGGTTCTGGTTGAGGTCTAGCATCCTCTGGGGGATCAAGAACTAATCTGAAGTGGTGTTACAAATTGTTTCCACCTTGCACACACAAAATAGGATCACAAGCTGGCTGTTGGCTTCTCTAGGAAAGAAGCCTGGTGTGTGGAGGTGAGAGGGGGAGAGGAGAGGAGAGGAGAGGAGGGGAGAGATATTTTCATCATTATAGAAGTGGTTTTCACTTGTTGTGCCTACTTTGTTTTACTTCTTTTCATCAATTATTGATGTTCTGTTTGAATTCTCAAACATATTACAAAGTCTACTTTATAATATTGAAATAAAAAAAAAATAGAAACCCATGCTGAGTATTTCAGAAATACCCATTGCTATTTTCAATTCAGAAGTTGTTAACTATATGTTTCCAAACATTATGGCAGTCTAAGACTTCTTGCTCTCTCTCCTTTTTTTGTTTTGCTTCTCTGTTTTCTCTCTCCAAATGAAGCATCTAGCTAGTTTTTCTCTCTCTCCAAATGAAGCATCTAGCTGACCATTTTGTCAACAAATTCAGTCCATTTATTTCTAAAAATGCAACCTTTGAGGGCTACAAAGCAGAAGTAAATAGCTAACACTTAAGCTTAGAACTGGCTAAATTACTCTTTAGAATCTTGGCTAATGAGATATTATATTTAAAAAAAAAACAGTTCTATTATCTCATATCTTCAAAGATTACTATGGATCTTCCCATCTGCTCTTTCAAGCTGCTGATGACTAGTTCATCTTGACTATCATCAGCTAGATGAAAATAATGCAAAATTGGTACAAATCATAATTCTGAAACTTCAGTGGGCTGA
This sequence comes from Azemiops feae, assembly GCA_023970755.1. Classification (NCBI taxonomy): domain Eukaryota; kingdom Metazoa; phylum Chordata; class Lepidosauria; order Squamata; family Viperidae; genus Azemiops; species Azemiops feae. The sequence continues at coordinate 6,800,514 of JALGBA010004228.1, read as the reverse complement.
AAAAAATATAATGTTTAGAAAGTTATCTTAATGAATACTTTAAATACCATTCTATACAGTCTGAGAGAATGGAATGGAATGGAATAGAATAAGAATAGAATAAAATAGAACGGAACAGAACAGAACAGAACAGAATAGAATAGGCTGTATATAATATCAGTGAATAATAAAAAAAGACGACTAGAAAATACACTCTCCCAAAAATACCTTTTCGAGACATTTGATATGTATTACTCTCTACTAAGAATGTATTGCTCTCTGCTAAGAATGAATTACCAATTTGGGATTTCTTATTCTTCTGGTAAAAGGTAATAGTGTATCAGGAACAGAAGGACCCATTATGTTACAAATTAAAACATTCTCAATTAATGTTGGAATCTTTCATGACATTAGGATAGTGGAAGAAATTTCCACAATTTTGATCTAATGACCAGTAGCAATGGTTCCAAACTAATTCCAAAGTGGTGTAACGGAAGAAATAATAGAGCGAAGAGACACCCAGAAAATAAGAATTTCTCATTCAGTAAGAAATCAAACACAGTCTGACAGTGAGTAATCAATAGTTTCAACTACACCATAAACATGTTATCAGGATGAATTATCTACCTTCCCCAAAAGAAAAAAAAAACTTGTTCTGAGTAGAACAGCTAGACAACCTGTGACCCTTTGGATTATTGTTTCAGAAATATTTCCTTACCAAAGCAGAGAAATAGCATCAACAGACACTCGCAGATACAGAACTTTTATTATACACATTATACAACATTACATTAATTTTTGACGTAATCGGCATTCAAATTGAGGCACTTGCCATAACATCTTACAAGGTTTGAAATTCCTTAGTAGTAGTCACTCAGTGCCAAATCTAGGCTATGGGGTGTGTGTGATCAAAAACATCCCAACGGAATTGCTTCAAAAGTTCTTGGGTACGTCTAGCGGTATGTGGGTGAGCATTATCGTGAACCTTCACCACACTGGAAATGGTGCCATAGAAAATCCCACCAAATGTGAAGATGCCAAAGGAGTACTGGTAGTGAAGTTCATGGAGTGTGGTTCGACCATCAATTCAGAAGTCTACTGTGAAACATTATGAAAACTCAGATGAGCCATCCATAACAAGCGTCGGAGCATGCTGACTTCCAGTGTGGTGTTGGTTCACGATAATGCTCGCCTGCACACCACTAGGCACACCCAAGCACTTTTGAAGCAGTTCTGTTGGGATGTTGTTGTTTTTCCCCCCATATATTTTATTGATTTTTTAAATCATAAATCACTTAATAGTTGGTAAACTGTGTTTGCTGGGTTTACATTTGTAAAGAAAAATAATTAACAATTGGTTTCTATGATCCATAATCCTCATAGTACATTTAGTTGATTTCCCCTTTTCCCACAATGTCTTCTTTGCAAGCCTTGAAATAATACATTTCTTATTATTTTGATAAATAACAGTTACATATATGATTCCCCCCCCCAATATTCCTAGAAATAATGATCACATCAATATAATATTTCTTTTCTATCTTATCATTCTGGTTGTCTCATCTTATATCCTGTTACAGTCCTTATTTAGATTTGTTTCTCCCATAAAGTTCAAAGTATTCTTGCTGGTTAAGATTTTCTCAACAGTTAATTACATTTAAAGATTTAAATCCATTTTTCCCATATAAACCATCTTAACACTTTTACATTTCTTAAAGAATATCACTTCCTTTCTCTCTGATGTTTTCAACATCTCTATATTCCATTTTATCCAATCTGTTTTTTTGTCCTCAGATTTATTTTGTAGTCTTAAGGGATGAGTTGTTTTTTCCATTTCTTGTAAATTTTTCCCCACTAGGATTAAATCATGTTTTTTTGCTTTGTTAAGTTCCATCTTTGAGTCTCTATTTTCAATTTTATGTCCACTTATTTGTTTTGTCTGCTCCTTCTCTGTTGTTGTTTCCTGGAAGTTTTTTTGTTGTAGAGTTAACTTAGAAATAGATTGATTTATATTTTCAAAGTTATTTTGGATTTCTTTGTGATTTGAACTCAGTGTTATTTGAATTAATTGCAGTATACTATATATCTCCTCCTGAGAGGTATTTATGTTTTCTTGGTGTGTTCTATCTACATGTCTCTGATCCATGATGGCCAAAAGTTGAAGTTTTCCTTCTTATCTGCAAATAGCTTTAGAGTCCCAGTTAAATAGATATTTGTAATCCAAAGAGTTCAAAAAAGATTTTTTTTCTAAAGTTTATAATTCTCTCTTTGTCTGCAGCCCAGATTGTTGTCTTTTTTTTTTGTCACAGCTGTTCTTTGTTATTAAAGCTTTGAAGGTCACAAACACAGATTAGCTTTTCCCAGGTTTTGGCAAATTCTCTATGAAAATCATAACTGTCATAATCTTCATCCACCACTAGGTGTCAGCATCTATTTAGTTTTCAGTATGAACAATGGTCTTTAAAATGAGAGTCTTAACCATTCAACAATTTTAAACTTGTCCAAAGTTAAATTTTAGCTTTCAAGTTTATAAATTTATTTCACTACCATATAGTTTGATCCTCCATGGAAATTTTAATTTGCCGCTTCCGTTAGTATAAGGGTGGGGTGGAAGTCCCCCTCCTTCACTTTTGGAGGTATTTTGCTTCTTGGGGATCTTTTCCAGGAAATTAAGTGTAGAATAGAAAAGCGAAAATCAGATTCCTCACCCAGTTTCAAGCACGCTGTTTACTGTTGTGCTGGTTAGTTCTTTTGGACTTCGGTTGCAAGTAGCTTGGGCTGATCGGTGAAATACAGCCTTTCTCCTGTCCGGTTAGAAGGCTTTCCCCAAGATGAACAAAACGACCGCTGTCATTCCAGAGTCGCAGGGGCACCCTTCTTTCTTCACCGCCTCTCCAGGACAGCTTGGACCCATTAGGGTCTCCAGGCAGGACAAAAATTAGCTGCGGAGGTGCGGCGGTCCACAAGCCTGTGACCAGTTGCTACCGCACAGGACCGGAAGTCCCCTCTGTTGAGATGTTTTTGATCATCCCCCCTATAGCCCAGATTTGGCGCCGAGCGACTACTAAGGAATTTCAAACCTTGTAAGACGTTATGACAAGTGCCTCAATTTGAATGATGATTATATCAAAAAGTAATGTAATGTTGTCGTTTTCTAATGTGTATAATAAAAGTTCTGTATCTGCGAGTGTCTGTCATTGATAACCAAAGAAGGTTTATTTCCGAATTGCCCTTGTAGAAATGGCTAGTATATATTATTATGTAAAAATAAAAAGTTGAGGCTGTATGTTATTACCTTATTCTACTGTGCTGGAAAGAATCAGAAGTCAATGCTTTTCTTTCTTTTCTCCCCTACATTTTTCCCCCTTTCCTTTTTCCCTCTCTTACTTTCCCTTTATTTTCATTTTTCTTTCTATTTTGATAAACTAATAAAAAATTTAAATATGAAAGAAATCTGAAATCAGAGAACTCCATTGAAGAAAACTGTAGGAGCATCTCTAATTCTGCCTTCACGAGCAATTTCCCTTTCATTTCTAGAAAATAGATGTTTGGAAGCTAAAGGAACAGGACAGCAGGAAGGGATTAAAAAGCAAAACAAGTTACTAATCTCATTTTTGGAATAGATCCCCAACCATACCGGGACTGCTTTCAGTCCCAGAATGACATCAATTTGGTAATTTCCACAAACTGCTTTTTCTGTTTTTTTTATGGAAAACCTCTTGTTTCCATTTCATCACTTCCTGCCAAGTTCTTGCACCTGTTGTTGTTCAAGCTTTGTAAACAGAATGGATGCTCTTGTATGAATATGCATCATGCAGGCAGACAAATGTTCCAACATCACTATAAGATTCACTGTGGGAGAAAAAAAATGGGTTTTCTGCAGCTGTTGCTGGCCATCTTTAGACCATACACTGCATGATCACATTACTGTGCATGCACAGGAACAAGTTGGAAAATGTTTATGATAAGATACCAGAGATATAATTTGGATCCACTCACCAGGAGATCAGGGAGGTAGCAAAAGGATTTGGCTTAAATGCCTAAATTCACAAAACTAGGTTCTGCTTTGAAATCTTTTGCTCTCATTTACTATGAGATGCAGATGTTAACCTTAGTCATAAACATCTGGCTGGGAGCAGTAATTTAAGAAGATAGATATGAAGAATGGAAAGAAATTTCTTCTAGTGCTTATTAGCGACCCAACACTTAGAGGAGTTTTATGCCCCTTATTTAAGAGATGAGTCTGATGTTTACTGTATAATTTCTACCTCTAAACAAGATGTAATAAATGGACTATGCTGCTCTTTTGTAGGCAAATTCTGCACGGTTGTACTGTGTTATTCAGAGTGATTTCTTATTCATATGGCAATATGTAGCAAGGATTTCCATGAACTTAAAATATATAGTAGCAGAGCATTTTACAAGCTATCTGAACTATGCTATGTCAAAAATTTCTTCCACACTTTTGTACTATTACTATTCAATTTAATTTAATTGTGGGTGGGTGGGGGAGGGTGCAGAATGCTTTTTTTGTTTAAAGTAGGGTACAAGGTTGTGGCAGAAAGAAAGCAAAAGGGAAAAATGACAACAGAAGAATTGTGGCATAATAGTGCAAGCTGCATCAGTTTTTAGCCTGTGCTACAATAAAGTACATAGATATGTGTAAAAGGGTCAGAGATCGCTTCATAATCCTGCTTTTGTCATTTTGATAAAAGTCTTTAAATCTTGTGTGCAAAAGGAATATGTGAGTGTCCTGGTTGTTTATTTATTTATGTATCAGATTGATATGGCTACCCATCTCACAAGTAGGATCTCTGCGTGGCACCCAGCAAAGACATAAAACAATAAACATGTCCCAAACCAGTCATTACTAAAACAATTTAAAAAGCATAAGGCAGACAAGATTAGATTAGCAAGGGAGTCACCTCAAGGTCTGACTGGTTACCCTGAGACCCTCATGTCTGATAACATAGCCAAGTCATGAGGTACACCTGGAAAATAAGAAGGGATGCCTCAGTTTCAGGGAGGGGGGGGAGAATAAAACATTTTCTTATGGAATTATCTGCCTGATGCAGATGTTTGTCCACACAAGCATGTATGGAAAGAACCTGGCTGCCTTAGGATCCCAGCAGGATGGCACATATGTCTTCTTGTGCAGGACTTAAGAGAACCAGATTGGGCAGGTAGGGTGAGGGTTCTGTCTAAGTCTATCACAGATGCTGTCAAGAAATCACAATGTCTGAGGATGCCAAAGAAAAGATCCAGAGTGGAGAAAGATGATGGAATTGGTAAAAGATTTCATGGAGTGAGTGGCGTGAGGTGATAACCACCGGGTTCTTTGTCCCAACATCAAAGAGTGAAGGAGCATCAACAAAAGAAAGGATTGTTCTAGCATTTCAAAGAAATGAGGGCAGAAGAAGCCAAATGATGAAGAAGCCATTTTTTTGTGTGGGGGGAATAAAAAACAATGCTGGCTTTGAAGCAGAAGGAATGATAAAAAGGGAGATCTAATGCTGGCTTTTCAGGAGAGTGGTCCAGAATGAGCAGTTATTCCAAACAATATAAGCTTTGCCAATGGATTGTTTTTCTCTTTCTTCTTCCATCTTCCTCTCCATCTTTGAAATAACAAGTTGGTCCTAAGGGAAAAGAACAAATATTTATCAGAAGGGAAAAGGGAAAGTTAAAGTATTGGGAGAAACGTTGATTGGTATAACAAGGTAGAATAATTAATTATTAGAATTAAGAATCCAAGAACTGGATGAATTGAGAGAACCCAAGAAATCTCCAGGGAATGTGTCTGCTAATCCCACAGGACTTTTGTCCAAGGCTCTTGAAAGTTGGCAGCACCAACTTAACCCACCAACAGAAAATCTAAGGCTAGGTAAAGGTTTTTGCTGTAAGGATTGCTAAGTGTTTTTCCAGTGAGACCGGTCTATCAGAGCAACCTTGTCTACCCAAATATGGGACGAAGCATGCTGCTTCTGCTTTCACCTTTCAGCCCCAATCTAGGAGCCTTCGCAGGCCATCGCTTCTGTGACCAACTATTTCTGTGTTAAATTTTAAATTTACCGACAAAGAATTAAAGAGAGACTAGACTAGCTATTTCAAGCTTTTTATGGCTAGCTGATGAGAGCTAAAAAGCTGGAAATAGCTATTCTAGTCTCCCTTTAATTCTTTGTCAGTAAATTTAAAATTTAATATAAGGACTGCTGATCATTTTGAAGGGTATGAAACAAGTCTGGCAAATTGGAAACCAGCTTTGCTTTCTAGTTATATCTTGAAATCTTGCTAATTTTATTAGTGGGGACATTGGGATGCTGGAACTGGCTTGTTTGCAAGAGTCAATTGTTAAATTTTATGGAATTGTGCAAACCAACTGACAGCAGAAGTGAGCCTTGAGACTTGGTGAGCCATTCAGCTACTCTGTGGTTAGTGTTATGGTGCAGTGGCAACAATGGAGCCAGCAGAGTCAGTTCTTCAACATATAACAGCATACCACTGGATGAGGCATAACGATGTAAGACAACACTATACAAATTAGATCTGAAAGAAGAACAATACTGAACACTTCAGCCTGAAACAGTTTGAAGAAAATATGGAGTTTCCATGAGACAAATAGTAGACAAAAAATGAAACTGAGATATGGATGCCAGGTTGTTAGAATTCTACTGAAGAGACTTAGATTCAATGGCCCATTCAGTACAAACCATTCATGGAGGTCACTAAGTCACTTTGGACTATCTTTTGCTCCAACCTATCTCTCAAATTTGTTGCAAAAAGGAAAAGTTGTAGATGAAAATGCGTCCAACTCTGATCATGCTGCGCAGGAAGCACAGCAACATGATCTGCTTTAATTTGAAGGAATTAAAGGCTGGATATCTCCAAGTGGGTGGAGATTTTCTTTTGGTGGAGAAGGACTCTGGCATTTATAAATCTGAGGGGTCCTTGGTGCACTCTGACTGATGATGTTACCTAGTTTGGGTGATGAAATGTCTGCAAGAAAACAACCAAGCTCAGAGAGCCCCAAGGACCCCTTATTTCAACCCTGAGCTAGAAATATTCTCCTTTATTTATAAATCTCTCTGCCCTAGTTTGCTCTATAGGCTACTACATTTCTATTTATATATTTATTTATTTATTACATTTCTGTACCTCACGTCTTCCTCAAAGAGGGACTCTGGGCAGGGAGAGAGACTCTGGGCTATAAACTGACCAAGGTTTGCATCAGTCTCAGTTAAACTCTGTTCCTCTCTGCCCAGCTGATGAATGAATGGAGAAGGAGGCCTGAATAACCTTGATGAGATAATACAAATCTGGATCTGCTTAATATTCTCTTCATTGATGTCATATTACAGAACTGCATGCAGATAACATAAATGATACTGTTTTCAAACACATAAGAGATCTGCAGCAGTTGCCTATAAACCGCTGCAACCTAACTAAATAAAAGCACTTTTAATCATTTTCTATGTCCAACAATAAAACAATAAAAACACATTAATTCATCTTATCATGCAAATTTTGCAACTTAACATGATTCATATATCTCTACTTCACCTCTTATTCCTTCTCAGTTAGCTATATGCTTTAGCTGATAGTGATTTGAGCTGTTTCTTTATAGAGCTGTTCAAAGGAAATTAAATTAACATTTCCATCTATTGCTCTGCTTTTTATTGATGGAAGGTTACTAGAGTCTTTTAAAAAAGAAAAAAAAGAAAAAAACTAGTTAATAGCTGACATTTTGCGTTTCAGTTTCTTAACAAAACCAATTAGAAATGAATGAGTAAGGCTTCAAAATAAAGCATAACTATCTGGAAAGTTACCTTGTCAGATAATTTAAAGAGAGAGAGAGTGATTGTGGAAGTGTTTGAAACAATTTTATCAGAAAATAATAAACTTAGGTTTGTGCTTTTCTTCACAACTGAGATAACCATTTTTTTTTAAAAAACCAACAAGTAGAGATAACAGTAACATTTTTTGTATTGTTCATATTCAGTCCCAGACTTGATCAGTGACTTAGGCTGCAGGATACTTGGTGCTCTCTGAGCTTGATTGTTTTCTTGCAGATGTTTCATTACCCACACTAGGTAACATCATCAGTGCTAGCACCAATGATGTTACATGGTTTGGGCAATGAAACATCTGCAAAAAAACATCTGCAGAGAGCACCAAGGATCCCCTCATTTCAACCCTGAGCTACAAATATTCTCCATTATTGGGACTTAGGTTGCATTTGAAACTGCTCCTACACACAAATGCATTAAGACTTATACTTAATCTTCAATTCACAACACTTAAACTAAAGTCTGGATATGTTTCACGTGCTTGGTTAGTTAAAATGAGGAAGGTGTAAATTTATTTCATGATGCACATAACTAATTACCATAATTTATATGCTGCCCACTTGCCCTCTATGTTTCCTGTAGTAATGCCTACTAAACATCAACTTGATGCTCAGAACAACTTTGCAACATGGCCTCACTCTAGATCAGGAGTTTTCAGACTTGGCCCTTTTTTTTTTTTTTCAATCAAGTTTTATTGGTATTTTTTGTTTTACATCGAAGTGCTTTACGAATCCACGTGGAGATAGGGTGGTCGATCATCCAAAGACAACAATATAATTAAACATAAATAATTCAACAATTCCCCAAAAGTACTTCTCTATTTCCCTAAAGCCACAACCCGGTCAATCAAAATCCTGTTTTTAAGTTTAACTATTTTAAAACCATTTTACACTTTAGCCCCAAATAAACACATAAGTTACATTTCGGGTCCCCCAATTTCCCCTAAAACAACAATCATTTTTAAAATACACATACAATATAACTACTATATTTTAATACTTCTCACCTATATTCTATTTCCTGTACTCTATCAATATATCTTATAAATCAATCCAAATCTCTAAAAGTTCCTCAATTATTTTGACCTAGTCAGATTAATACATTTCTAATTAACATTCAATCATTGTGAGTAAAAATATCAGTAATATTTCATCAATATCAATCCAACTCCTTTAAATTTAAAAATTCCAATTTTCCATATTACCATTCCAGACCATAATCAAATCAATAATTTTCATCTCACTAATATTAACTCAGACCAAAATCCTAAGCATTTAACATCTCAAAAGTATTAGCTCAGTCAAAATCTCTAACAGCCTTTTTAACCCATCAGATAAAATTTTAACTCTCATTTTTAAACCTAATTCTAGCTTTCTTTTTGTGCCAAACAGATTTCCACAATAGGGCCTCTAACTCCTCACATCTTATTGCTTGGCTATACACATTTTTCCACAATTGAGTCTGGTCGTAGTCCTCTTCTCTTTTTTCCAGTGTTGTCTGCACTATGTAATCAGTCTTAATCAATATGGTAATTATTCGTTGTTTGTTCATATTGTCAGCATTTTTAATGCCTCGTATTTGAAAATCAATTCCTGTTGCTTTTAAGATTGTAGATGTTTTCGTTGAAATCTGCCTTTGGTCATCAAAATTCTCCATAATTTGCATATGAGGTGTAGTATCTTCCTCTTCAATAGGTTGTAAATATATTTCCTCCATCTTGTTAAGTTGTAAATCTGGTTGTGTGTCATGGTCAGTCAAAGTTTGAGATTCAATTTTTAACTCTGGAGGAACATCTTTCCTGTACATTCTAAAATGTTCTTTTAATTCCTCTTTCATTTCCAAAATTTTTTCTAGTATAAGTCCATAGTCGAGCTGTTGGTAGGATTCCATTTCAATAGTGAAGTAATCTTCATTTTTTAGTGAAAGTTCAGCTTAGAAGGTATATTGCAATATTATAAAATATAACATCCAAACAGAAATAAGAAAAAACAAAAAATATTTGACAAAACACTTTTGAAAACAGATGAAAATTTGATCAAGAAACTTTATAAATTTCTATTAAATTGGAAGATGGAAGAAGAACAAGTAAAAGAAACAATGATAGTGTGGGCAAAAAACTTTGGATACTCCATAGACTTAGAAGACTGGGAAAAGCTTTGGGAGAGAAATATTAAACTTACTAAAGCAGCTTCATATAAAGAGAATTTATATAAAATGCTTTATAGATGGCATATGACACCAGTTAGATTAGCGAAAATGTTTAAAAATGTATCGAATATTTGTTGGAAATGTAAAGAAAAACCAGGTACTTATTATCATATTTGGTGGATGTGTCCTAAAGCTAAGAAATTTTGGTTTAAAATTCATAAATGGTTAGAAAAGATGACTAAAACACAAATAGAATATAAACCAGAATTATTTTTTTTAGGAATATTAGGATCTAACTATGGTAAAGAGAATGAATATTTAATATTACATGTATTGACAGCAGCGAGAATTGTATTTGCTCAATCTTGGAAAAATGAAAATCTACCACACGATCAGATTATAATTATGAAAATTTTAGAATGTGCAGAAATGGACAGATTGATGTTAGAGATTAAGGAGAAAGAGGAGTCAGTGTATTTTAGGACATGGGAAAATTTTTATCAATGGTTAGCATTACGTTAGAGCTAAATTATACTTAATTAGTAAGCTTTTATTTTATGACTATTTTCAGTATTAATGATTATAATTGTTTAGTATTGTATTAATTACTATTATTCAATACGTGTACCCGGACGAGAGTCTGCTTGTGTAAGCGTTGGATTTTTTATGTGGGGGTAACCCCACTACTGTACCTATCCTTACCCCTATTCCCATCCCTATCCCAACTCCACTCCCTAACCCCATCCTCTACCCACACTATCCCTACCCTTCCCATACCCATAAAAAATTTAATAAAATATATTAAAAAAAGAAAAGAAAAAAAAATCAAGCCCAATAAAAAGATAAAGACAGCAAAAGTCCAAGTCAGTGTTGTGAATGTCTAATTTGTAATCCCAAGTAGTAATAGAAGAAAATGCCTTAAAAGTCGCTTATTGTATTCTAATCCTAAAGAAAGACAAAATCCATTTTTCTAGGAAATATATTTTGTATTATAAAGTCAAAACGAACTACTAGTAAAAGATTGAGCTAGGTTCAATAGAAATAGGTGTATCTGGGCATCACGCCAAGTTCAAAACAAAGTAAAAGTCCTTGAGCTAGTTTCACTCAGATAGGAATGTCTGGGCTTCACGCCAAGTTCAGCGCAGCTCAAAATAGCTACTTTGTTGCCACTCAATCCACATGAATCCACTCAGAAAGCTGAGAAATTTTTTAAAAAATGAACAGTAATGTTCAGAAGGGGGGGGAGGAAGAAAAACACTCCACCCCTCTCCCTAAAGGCTTCCACTTAAGATAAAAACAAGCAGGCAAAAAGAGAGAATCACAGTAAGAGTTCTTTTCAGGATCCCTGAAGTCCAATAGCTCAAATAGACAATAAAAATTAATTATTTTTCAAAGCTCGTTTTCCCATGTATCCGAAAGCTGCTTTCTTAAGGTAGGGAAATAGTTTCTAAAAGCTTTTCACAGGAAGGTAAATAGGGTATCAAGAGGAAAGGAAAGGTCTCACCTGGATCATCCACGGTGGTTTTTTTTGCTTAGATGTTGCTGTGACTTTCGGCTGGAGCAGCTAAGTGATCGGCCATGTTAATGGCCGATCTTTTCCCCGTCGGCCCAAAGGTGATTTCTCGGACTGCAGAGGGAGCTGCCGCTCCCTCTGCGATCAACGAGTGTCCTCCTCCACGGTGGTCGCCCCTCCAGGGCAACGTTCGACCCTGTCCAGGGTCTACCAGCGGGGGGAAACTGGCCGGCAAAAAGAACAGGCTCTTTGCGCGACCGCCGGCGCTGTGACCGGAACCGGAAGTCTCCCGACTTGGCCCTTTTATGACTTGTGGACCAACTCCCAGAATTCCTCAGCCAGGCACGCTGGCTGAGGAATTCTGGGAGTTGGTCCACAAGTCATAAAAGGGCCAGGTTTGAAGACCCCTGCTCTAGATGCAGCCTCTAGTGGGGCCAATATACTTGCTGCAGGTGCAGATATGAAAGCTGTTTCTGTGTTCCTGTATCTATTTACATAGTTTTGTACATGAATGCATGCATACTGACTACTCAATTCCGCCATTAAGCAAAACACAGAAGTAAGAAAAATATAGCTAAATTTGGTTTATATCAGCATTGTTCCCTGTGCTTCTCCACATCATTCAGTGCTTAGCAAATCATTGCTGCTGCTTCCACAGTCATACATCAGTTCATTCATTGCTTGTCTCCTTCAATTTTCTCATCTCTCTCTTTCATTTGAGGATCCCTCTTTTGCTTTGCTCTTTGCTCTTTGCACTTCTCACCTCTCTCCCTCTCCAAACTTAGCATTTTCATATAGCCATGACTTTTTTCAACCTTCTTCTTCCTTTTAACTTATTCTTCCTTCATTTATGCCATAATCCTGCAATCCTGATTCAAGAAAGGAGAATTAGGCAAGCTCAGAGAGCACCAAGGACCCTCTCAATCCTGATTCAGTCTCTTATTATAATCGGATCATGACTCAGGGTGCTTCAGAACAATCAAACAAAGAAATTACAATAAAATCAATTGAAGATAAATGATGGCAAGGGCGATGAAGTGAGGGTGTCACTCTTCCTGCCCAAAGGCTTGGGTGAAGAGCCAGATCTTCACAGCTCTTCTGAACAACAGCAGAGTGGGGCCATCTGGATCTTGGGGGGGGGAGAACATTTCCAGGGTCCTGAGAGATGACATTGTTTAATTAAAGAAATCTAGGATGCTCCAAGCCTGCAGGACTGAATCTGCCAGGCAGATGCTATGGGAGACAGGCAGTATCTCAAGTTGCCTTTGCCATGTTGGACAACATGTTGGCAAAAACCAGCACCTGGAATTGCTTCCAGAAGCAAACAAGCAAACAATGCAGCTCTCAAAGCAGGAGGGTTACATGGGCACACCAAGCCATGCTGTTTGGGCTGCCCCATTCAATGAGCTTCTTCCAATCTGGTCAGTCAACATTTGCATTCCAAAGTCCATTCCTTTAGTACCCATTTATTCTTGACACCCTATCTTCCTGTTTGACCGCACACACTCTTAAGGATGTACTTCCCACTACATGATACCGGTAGTCCTCGACTTACGACCACAATGGAGTCCAAAATTTCAGTTGTTAAGTGAGACATTTGCCCCATTTTATGACCTTTCCCGCCACAGGTATTAAGTGAATCACTGCAGTTGATAAAGTAGCAACCTGGTTGTTAAGTGAATCTGATTTCCCCACTGACTTTTGCTTGTCAGAAGGTCACAAAAGTGATCACATGATCTTGGGACACAGCAACGGTCATAAGTATGACCCGGTTGCCAAGCATCTGAATTTTGATCACAGGAGCATGGGGATGCTGCAAAGGTCGTAACTATGAAAAACGGTCATAAGTCCATTTTTTCAGTGCCTTTGTAATTTAGAACGGTCACTAAATGAACTGTTGTAAGTTGAGGACTATCTATATTGCCAAATCTCACTTTCCTATAACAATCAAATATAGTTGTGAATGTTCTAACACTGGAAGTTTTTAAGAAGAGACTGGACAGCCATTTGTCTGAAATGATATAGGATTTCCTGCCTGAGCAGGGGGTTGGACTAGATGACCTCCAAGGTTCCTTCCAACTTTATTATTATTATTATTATTATTATTATTATTATTATTATTATTATTATTATTATTATTATTATTATTATTATTATTATTATTATTATTATTATTATTATTATTATTATTATTATTATTATTATTATTATTATTATTATTATTAAACTTTTATTCATTAAACATGAACCTCAGTCAACTGAACATTCAAATTGGCTGATGCTGATGGTTGACACACCAGCATCCTAGGTGTCAACCAGGTACCTAAAATATAAGATGTTCCGAGTAGCGCAGTTTTTTGTAACATTGCTGGAGTTATTGCAGGAAGCTGCAGTTTCTTGATGTATTTTGCAAAGTTTTTGGACATAGTTCCCAGTGCCCCGATGACAATGGGTACCACTGTTACACGTTTCATCCATAATCGCGCAGTTTCGATGGCCAGGTCACGATATTTTGTAATTTTTTCCAGTTCTTTTTCTTCCACTCTGGCATCTCCTGGTACAGCAATATCAATCAGCTGTACGCTTCGGTTCTCTACAACTGCGATATCTGGCGTATTGTGTTCCAAATGGCGATCTGTCTGTATTCGAAAGTCCCACAAGATCTTCACCCTCTCATTCTCAACAACTTTTTCCACCTGTGTTCCCACGACTTTTCGGACACAGGCAAGTCGTATTTTTTACACAATGCCCAGTGGATTAATTTAGCAACTCGATCATGTCTAGATTTGTAATCAGTTTGTGCGATTTTGCTGCATTCACAGATTAGGTGTGAAACAGTTTCAACTTTGTCATTGCAAAGTCGGCAATTTGGATTGTCAGTGGATTTTTGTATCTTCGCTTTCATGGCATTAGTTTGTAATGCTTGTTCTTGAGCAGCCAGTATTAAGCCTTCCGTTTCTTTCTTGATGGTTCCCATCTTAAGCCATGCCCATGTCAAGTTGTTATCACATTTTCCTTCAATGTTTTTCAAATGCTGTCCATGCAAAGCTTTGGTTTTCCATCTATTTAATCTGTCATCCAGCCGTTTTTCCTTATATTCTGCCTTTGTTTCTGTTATTTTTACAGTGCTCTCTGTTTTCACAGCCTGCAGCAGTTTTTCTGTACTTTGATTCACATAGTCATTCAAACTTCGTTTTTCTTCTTCTACAGTTTGGTGGATTTGCAATAGTCCTCTGCCCCCTATTTTTCTTGGCAGGTACAACCTGTCGATGTCACTTCGTGGATGTAGAGCGTGGTGCATATTCAAAAGTTTACGTGTTTTCCGGTCTAGGTTTTCCAGTTCAGCCAAAGTCCAGTTGATAATTCCAGCTGGGTAGCGTATCACTGGGACTGCCCATGTATTAATGGCTTTAATTATGTTTCCAGCATTCAGCTTTGATTTTAAAATTTTGCGGACTCTCCTGATGTATTCCTTTTGCATTGACTCTTTGACTTTTCCATTCAAGATGTTATCTGCTTCCAATATGCCTAGGTATTTGTAACCATCATCCTTTGCTAGTGCTTTCACAATACTTCCATTTCCCAGTTCTATTCCTTCTATTTTTGCCATTTTTTCTCGTTGCATGGATAGTACAGCACATTTTCCAAGTCCAAAGTTCATTCTGATGTCGCTGCTAAATAGTTGGACTGCGTTGAGTATTGATTCAAGTTCAGTGTGGCTTTTCACGTACAGTTTTAAGTCATCCATGTACAGCAGATGGTTTATCTTGCCATGCTGGCTTGAGATGTAGTATCCCTGTTTTGTGTTTCGTAAGATTATTGTCAATGGGATTAATGCGATGTTGAACAGTAGTGGTGAAAGTGAGTCCCCTTGGAAAATTCCTCGTCTGATGTTAATTTCACCAATGTTCTCCCCATTTACTGTTAGGGCTGTTTTCCATTTTTGCATATTTGCTTTCAAAAATGTACATATATTTTTGCTGATTCCAAAGTTTTCCAAACACGCATTAATCCAACTATGGGGTAATGAGTCGAATGCCTTCTTGTAATCAATCCACGCCATATTGAAGTTCGTTTTCCGTTGTTTTGCATTTTTAAGTACAATTTTATTATTATTATTATTATTATTATTATTATTATTATTATTATTATTATTATTATTATTATTATTATTATTATTATTATTATTATTATTATTATTATTATTATTATTATTATTATTATTGAGGTTCATCGCACAGTCAGCCAGATGTTCAGACTGGATTTGGCATTTTTGTTTACTATCAAGTCCTTACCAAGGACCTGGGATAGGCAGATGTGGATGTTTGATGGTATTACAGATATCGTCGCAGGATGGAAACAGTTCCTAGTAAGGGCGCCTTTTGCAATTGATTAATGGCGAATTTGTCAATGCCAATGGTGTTCAAGTGGTGCTCCAGTTGTTTTGGGATTGCACCCAAGGTGCCTATTACTATTGGTACTACCCTTGCTTGCTTTTGCCACAGTCTTTCTATTTCTATTTGTAGGTCTTTGTATTTTGTTATCTTCTCCAGTTCTTTCTCATCTATTTTGCTGTCTCCAGGCACTGCCACATCCACTATCCAGACTTTTTTGGCTTTCTTATCGACAATTGTTAAGTCTGGGGTGTTATGTTGCAGGTGCTTGTCTGTTTGAATTCTGAAGTCCCAGAGCAGTTTAATTTTATCATTTTCTATGACTTTCTCTATTTTATGATCCCACCAGTTCTTGCTTACAGGCAAATGATATTTCTTGCAGATCTTCCAATGCACCATTGTTGCTACTTTGTCATGCCGCTGCTTGTAGTCAGTCTGTGCGATCTTCTTGCAGCAGCTTAGCAGGTGGTCCACTGTTTCTTCAGCTTCTTTGCATAGGTGGCACTTACTGTCTGTTGCTGTCTTCTCAATTTTGACTTTATATGCATTTGTCCTTAAGGCTTGGTCTTGTGCAGCCAGAATTAGTCCCTCGGTCTCTTTCTTCAATTTTCCTGCTCTTAGCCATTGCCAGGTCTTGTTATTATCTGCTTTCCCAGCTATTTTTTTTAATGTACTGGCCATGTAGTGCTTTGTCTTCCCATGCCTTTATTCTGTTCTTCATTTGGTCTTTCTTGTAGGCCAGTTTGGTCTCTCCAGTAGTCAGTAAGCCTTCCTGATATACTAATTTCAGTGCATCTTCATCACTGTCCTTCAGATATTCTTCCAAAGCCATTTTTTCTTCTTCAACCATCTGATGTACTTGCAGCATTCCACGGCCACCTATTTGCCTTGGTAGATAAAGTTTGTCAATGTCACTGCGTGGATGAAGGGCATGATTCATTGTCATTATTTTTCTCGTCTTCCTATCCATTGCTTTTAGTTCTGCTTGAGTCCAGTCCACTATTCCAGCTGTGTATCTAATGACTGGAATTGCCCAGGTGTTGATTGCCTTCATGCTATTTTCTCCATTGAGTTTGGACTTTAAGATCTTCTTCACTCTCTTGATGTATTCACCTCTAATCTTTTGCTTGACTTCAGTGTGCTTGATGTTGTCAGCTTGAAGGAGTCAGTAGAAACATCAGAAAATTCGTGCAAAGATCGATGGCACAATGGAAGACACAGTTGCAAGTCAATGGGGAGAGATTGGGAGAGGTTAACATCAAGAGAGGAATATTTCAAGGAGATTCATTATCACCATTACTATTTGTTATTGCACTGTTTCCTCTGTCAACAATACTGAATAACTCAGGACATGGCTATCAAACATCAAAAACGTCTGCCAGACTATCCCACCTCCTTTACATGGATGAACTGAAGCTGTATGGAAAAACATCATCTGAAATAGAATTGCTGTTCAACACTGTCCGTATATATAGCCAAGATATTGCAATGGAGTTTGGCTTGAACAAATGTGCCACACTTACTATCAAACAAGGAAAAACAGTGAAAACTGAAGGAATCAAGATGCCCCACAAAAATAATATTAAGAGTCTGGATGAGGAAGATTACTACAAATACTTGGGTATTATTATTATTATTATTATTATTATTATTATTATTATTATTATTATTATTATTATTATTATTATTATTATTATTATTATTATTATTATTATTAGTAGTAGTAGTAGTAGTAGTAGTAGTAGTAGCAAAGCCATTCTCAATCCCTTTCAACAAGTGTTCCTTTTTCACAAAAGACTGTGTGCTACACAGTGAATACTTATCCCTTCCAACTTTATTATTATTATTATTATTATTATTATTATTATTATTATTATTATTATTATTATTATTATTATTATTATTATTATTATTATTATTATTATTATTATTTCTTTTATTCATTAAACATGAACCTCAGTCAACTGAACATTCAAATTGGCTGGTGCTGATGGTTGACACGGGTTGCTACCAGCATCCTAGGTGTCAACCAGGTAACTTCTTAAAATATAAGATGTTCCGAGTAGCGCAGTTTTTTGTAACATTGCTGGAGTTATTGCAGGAAGCTGCAATTTCTTGATGTATTTTGCAAAGTTTTTGGACATAGTTCCCAGTGCCCCGATGACAATGGGTACCACTGTTACACGTTTCATCCATAATCGCGCAGTTTCGATGGCCAGGTCGCGATATTTCGTAATTTTTTCCAGTTCTTTTTCTTCGACTCTGGCATCTCCTGGTACAGCGATATCAATCAGCTGTATTATTATTATTATTATTATTATTATTATTATTATTATTATTATTATTATTATTATTATTATTATTATTGTTGTTGTTGTTGTTGTTGTTGTTGTTGTTGTTGTTGTTGTTGTTGTTGTTATTGTTGTTGTTGTTATTGTTATATAAAAAGTAAATACAACTCTGCCGACCTTTTTGGTGTTTTGTTTTATTTTTTTTCTTGAGAGGAAAGCTTCAGGATGTGTAAAGGCAATTCAATCAAATCTCCAGACTGAATCAGCAAGATGATTCAATCTAAATGCTTCCTTAATTTGATAATTCAGTACACACTACGATCTCTTCATCCCCCTCAAATTGAATTGGATGTCTAAAATGAACCAAGTCAATTTTGCAAACCAGTTCAATTGCAAATCCAAATTGAATTCAAAATTCACATTCTGTAAGGATTTTGCCTGATTTGCACAACTGAAGGCAGACAAGTAAGTTTTCCCTAGACTCTTCTGCAGAGTCTGCTCTCTGAGGAGTTAGCATAGGTTTACATTCTCAGCTTTGGGTCACATTCTCTCTGCTCACTGAAAGAACTGAAATGAAAGAACTTTTATACAGGTGTAGTTGTCCATCAATATTACCCAAAAATTCTCCAGATCTGGGACAACTTTATTTTACAGGCTTGTTGAGTGCTTAAAAATCTGAAGAAACCTAGACATCATCTGGCAAGGTTCAGAATGGCAGATATTTCCTTTACCCATTATTGAATTCTTAAGGGGAAATGCATAGACATTATTCATGATGTGGCTATAAGTGAAAGATTTTTTTTTAAAAAAAAATGTAAATATAGATAGAGGAATAGTTGAACAAGAAGGCTTAGAGGACAGGTTTCCTTAGCTAAAAGAATGGACCCCCTCCACTCCAATAATATGCTGTAATTCTTATCAAATAAAATTGATTGACTTTGATGGTTATTCTTACGCTCCTACTGCACTCGATTTCAAACAGTAGATTCTTCGAAATGGATATAAATTTTTATTGATGGCATCAATTGTCATCAAATTTAACAGAGAAAAGTTTCCATCCTAATTGCCTCCTTTGTCTTCATTCTCAGAATAGTTTTCTTTGATTGTCAGGCTGAATTAAAGGCAGGAAAGCAGAACTGGCAATAAAAGGAGACAAGAACTGACCAAATTTCATTAGGGAGGGCCATATGTCTGACATTAAAAATGACCTTTCATCTTTTAATGGAAAAGGTTGTCAGAAGGCATGGCTACAGCAATATGTTATTCACCATTTTTAAACTATTTTCATTCAATTGGTTTGAACAGTATAAAATAAAAAAACAGTGAAAATCTCAGAAAAGGGATATGGGAATTTCTTCTGTGTGTGGGATCTAAAATACAGGCATGGACTACTAGGACAGCTGTACAGAGTGTGATAGGGATAACAAGAAACAACAAGAACCACTATACAGGTAGTCCTTAGCTTAAGACCACCGGCTTCATGACTGTTTGAAGTTACAACAGACTTGAAAAATGTTACTTATGACCCTCTCCTGCATTGCTCTAGGCTACAGAAGCACCAAAGGTTCCTCTTAGCTCCCATATTCTTGGCGCTTAGGAAATATTTAAAGATACATCTCATTCACAAGGCTTTTAATTGTTAATTCAAAGTTACTCTTAACATTCATTTAAAAACATCCAAAGAATTACTTTCAAGCCACATGTTTATTCTTTTCTATTTTTTCCCCCTTTCAATTGATTTGGTGGCCTCAAGTATTTGCTAGACTAAGAAGGCAGAAAAGAATAAATCAAACGATCAGATCAGTCTTCAAGGGATGAGGCTTATTTTTAGGAAATACTAATAGCTTCTGGGATTCCTTATATTCTCCAATCAGCTTTAGTGCAAGCTGCATTAAAATCCACAAAGCTATATTTCTTGCTTCGCATCGCATAAAGTCACTGCAAAAAAAACTAGAACCAACACTGGAAATATGAATACTTCATCATAAGCTAATGGTTGTTTCACTCTTTTAAGGCATCCCCCAGCTACCACCACTACCATGGACATACACAAAGATTTTCAGCTTTCATCAGAATGACAAAAGTACTATCTACCACAAGCCCACCCAACCTGCCACAGCAGAGTCTTTGGGAATCTTCTGAGAAGATGTGTAGCACATTAACTGGAACACCATGTTTTAGCTGTACTTTATGCCTCCTCTGTGTGGTGATGGCAGTGGGACAATCAAAATAAGCAAGATGGCAAATTGTATGTCATGATGCAAGCCCCAACCCTTTAGGATATGGATCAATTCAAATAGAAAAGGGGTAAGTCCATCTATTAGAGCAGGTGTGTCAAACTGCCAGCCCGTCGGCCGGTTGCATCATGCAGAGGCTGCGCCCACCCCAGCAATGCAAAAAAAAAGTCACGATACATCGCGGCATGTCATGTGATGCGGCAAGTTTGACACCTGTGTATTAGAGGGTTGAGGTCAATTCATATAGAATTGGCCTCAGCCCTCTAATAGATGGACTTACTATATCAATGGATCAATTCAGATAGAAAAGGGGTAAGTCCATCTAAAAAGGGTGAGAAAATATCTACGGACCCCTCACATCCTGGACATAAACTGTTTCAAGTTCTACCCTCAGGATGCTGCTATAAGGCATTGGATGCCAAAACAACTGTGCCATCACTCTGCTGAACATCTAACTCCCACAGCACTGTCTTATGCCTAAGGATGTCTAACCATGTAGTAGGACTATATTGCTATTATCCTTGTCATCTTCTCATCTTTCTCACCTTCTCATCTTTCCTACTACCTTCTCCTATTGGTATCTTATGACTTATCACATGTTATTTGTATCTTATGATTATGATTGTATCTTATGATTTATGATCTATAACTTATCATTTTATAGTTTTTATGTACACTGATAGCTTATGTACCAGAGACAAATTCCTTGTGTGTCCAATCACACTTGGTCAAAAAAGAATTCTATTCTGTTCTGTTCTGTTCTGTCCTGTCCTGTCCTGTTCCGTTCCATTCCTGATTTTGTCACACACACACAAACAATATTAGAGGAGCCAAATTTCCACAAAACAAATTATTTATTCATGTATTTTAGAGGTATTCATTTTATCTGTATTCTCTTCATTTTTAATGTAAAGAGAAAATGAAACGCTATCATTGCAGCTCTGCCAATAGCTATGTCATTAGAATTTCTCTCTGCAAATAGGCATTGTACGTTGTCATTCATCTCTTGCTGTAAAACTTTAATTAAAATCACAGTACAGCATGGAGGCAATCTCATTTCATTATCAGCAACCTCGGACTCAAATTGTGTGCTATAAACAGGAGTCCATCTAAATTTCCAGCCTGTCTCACACTGATAGAACTAATGACTCCAAATTTGGAAAGGCCATAGCTGTCAGCTCTCTAAGCGAGCTAAGCGTATTGAGTGCACAATTAACAACATTGTTTTTGTGATGGAGAGTGCCCTAGAAAATAAATCCAGCCATAGAATAAAGTCATTTAATCTAACTAAATTTCAAGCAGTGGATGACCAAGCATGTACAAGCTGCTCTACTTTATATATCCAAGGGTAAAGATAAAACAGTTGCTAGAGAAAGCAGGATGTGGTACTGGGCAAGTGCTAAGGACAGGAGAGAAAGTTGTTCAATAGAATAGAATAGAATAGAATAGAATAGAATAGAATAGAATAGAATAGAATAGAATAGAATAGAATAGAATAGAATAGAATAGAATAGAATAGAATAGAACTTTATTGTTACTTTAAATGTACACTAATCAGCATACATTAAAATGAAATTTTGCATTCAGCTCTCAAAAAATACCATTATGCATATACCCCCCCCCCCCACACACACAAATATGACACAGAAAAACATCACAGTTTAGTTTGAATGTATGCACGTACAATTCTGTAATAGTTCTGCTGTTTTGGACTTCTTCAGATATTAAAGATGTCTTTGATTTTCCCTTTCTTTAACTTCAACCCCTAAAATCCATATTCTAGTCTGCATTCCTCTGCTTTTAGTTTACATAGGGGAACCTACGACATTAATTCTGAAAATGGAACATTTCTTTGCAACTCAGCTCCATTTTGTTACCACTGCATACATCTGTAGTGAGTAAAGCATTGCAAAGAATTCCAACAACCTTTCTCTGATTTTCATAGGAATATATATAAATTTCTAAAGCAACAATGCTTCACTAAAATGCTCTCATGCTCTGGCACAAACATGGTCATGCCTGCTGTTACATCAAGAATGCTGACTCTTCAGCCTGTTTGTAACATACAGATAACCTTCTTACATGGGAAATAATATACACACATGAGGGGTCCTTGATGCTCTCATCAGTGCATTGATTATGTTATCTAGTTTGGGTAATGAAATATCTGCAAGAAAACAACCAAGCTCAGAGAACACTAAGGACCCCTCTTTCAACCCTGAGCTACAGTTATTCTCCTCTATCAATATACACACAAAAATACAATTTAATCATAGATTGGATCACTGCAATTTCAGCACCATAGAATAGTGGAGACAAATTTGTGCCTGCATGATCCTTAAGCATGGCACTAAAAATTCTTGATGAAATTCAAAGTATAACCCATCATTTGTTTCCATTTTGGTGGTATTAGAGGTATTTCAATCTTGTAGGAAGGCAATTACAAAATTAAGTAATGGAGAGGTACAACAAACTGACAAGTGTAGTATTCAGTTTGGGGAATTCCTAATGTGGTAGCACTACCTCCCAAACCAGATTGTTTGAATTTCCAAAATCTGGTCTAAAAGGGGAACAAACTTTAAAAGGAGAATACCAGAAGCATCACCAATGGGGGAGTTTCCAGGGCAAAAATATGAATGATTTTTTGCCTCTGTTATTTTGTCCTGAGGCCAGAGTAGGGTTGCTGGAGGGGGTTTAGGAAAACTCTCCATGGCCAACTCATTGTGGCCAACTCACCACAGCCAACTTGCCATGGGACAAGATTTACACTAATATCAAAGAAATGGTGGAGTAGAGTCATTAAAGAAAGGATGACAAAAATTAAAATAATGTTTTAATTATTTTTAATAATTAAATTGAATTGTTGAATTGTTCTGTGGTAAGTTGTCCCATGGAGAGTTGACCATGGCTAATAATAATAATAATAATAATAATAATAATAATAATAATAATAATAATAATAATAATAATAATAATAATAATAATAATAATAATAATAATAATAATAATAATAATAATAATAAAGTTGGAAGGGACCTTGGAGGTCATCTAGTCCAACCCCCCTGCTCAGGCAGGAACCCTATAACCATTTCAGACAAATGCTGTTCATATCTTCTTAAAACTTCCAGTGTTGGAGCATTCACCACTTCTGGAGGCAGGCTGTTCCACTGGTTAATTGTTCTAAACTGTCAGGAAGTTTCTCCTTAGTTCTAGTTGCTTCTCTCCTTGATTATTTCCATTCGTTGCTTCTTGTCCTGCCTTCAGGTGCCTTGGAAAATAGCTTCACTCCCCTCTTCTTTTGTGCAGCCCCTGAGATATTGGAACACTGCCTATCATGTCCCCCCTCGTCCTTTCTCTCCATTAACTAGACATACCCAATTCCAGCAACTGTTTCTTATATGCTTTAGCCTCCAGCCCTAATCATCTTGTTGCTCTTCTCTGTACTCTTTCTAGAGTTTCAACGTCTTTTTTACATCGTGGTGACCAAAACTGATGCAGTATTCCAAGTGTGGCCTTACCAAGGCATTGTAAAGTGGTATTAATACTTCACGTGATCTGATTCTATCCCTCTGTTAAGCAGCCTAGCACTGTGTTGGCCTTTTTGGCAGCTGCAGCACACTGCTGGTTCATATTTAAGTGATTGTCCACTAGTACTCTGAGGTCCCTCTCACAGTTACTGCTATTGAACAAGGTACCCCCTATACTATACCTGTACATTTGGTTTTTCTTGCCTAAATATAGAACCTTGCTTTTTTCACCATTGAATTTCATTTTGTTAGATAGTGCCCAGTGTTCAAGTCTGTCCAGATCCTCCTGTATCTTAAGCCTGTCTTCTGGAGTGTTGGCTATTCCTGCCAGCTTGGTGTCGTCTGCAAATTTGAGGATTTCCCCATCTATCCCCTCGTCCAAATCATTGACAGAGGTAAGATGGCTGTGGCGTGTTGGCTATGGAGAGTTGGCTGCAGCCAGTTGTCCCATTCTGTGCTGGAGGACACAAACACAGAAAACTGAAGAAAAATGCAGTTCCTTTGATCACTCCCTTGATTTAGCTATTTTCTCTTGCTGCAACATTCAGATTAGAATCTGAGGACAATTTTCAGGAGGGCCCCACTGTCAGATTAGGCAGAAGCTGACATTTGACTCAGCCTTCCATCCTTCTGAGGTTGGTAAAATGAAGACCCAGACTGTTGGGGGCAATATGCTGATGCTGTAAACTGTTCAGAAATTGCTGTAAAGCACTGTGGAGCAGTATATAAGTCTAAGTGCTATTGCTATTGCTATTGCTATTGGTTGTTGTACCTTGAAAATGAGCTGAGGTTATATACAGAGAGGACAAAAGCTAGAAACTTATCAAACGATGCCTTCATATATAAATAAGAAGGCACCAACTCATTGTCACACAGTATGACTGTAGGTTCTTTGACAGCTGAATGTTCTTGTACCATTAAGATGGTCAATTACTTCTAAAAGACAGTGGAAGCTTATATGCTTCTTTTACTATATACAACTTTTCACAGAAATTAGGAACATCTGTTCACAAGAGAATAACCAAACTTTCCCAGTGTCACTTTCTCTCAGTCTTTCTCAGAGAGAAAGACCCCCAAATAGCAGCACCGCTCTGTTGCTAAGCTACCAGCTGCCCCCACATTTCCCTCCTCCTTCCCTCATCAGTTTCTCACTAAGATAGGAAGGGAATTGGCTGAGTTACATCAGAGTGTGTTTAGTGCCTTTTATTTTGACTTCTTATATCTCTTCAGACAACCTTCTGAGTAGACATTGCATGATGCCCCTCCAGTCTTCTTCACCTGGGTTTTCTGCCCAGCCCTTCCTGTGGCCTGGATCTTCTCCAAAGACTCCATGTGTCAGCTATCCCCCTGCTTCCCTGTCTGCCTTGGGTGTGAGGTGTAGTTCATCGTTCTCTCTGGCATTTTTGCTTTTTCTTTGATTTTCTTCTTCTTCCTTGCTGAGGAATTTTCAACCCCATACACAGATTCTCTCTCCCCCCCCGCACAACAACGTTTCTTTCCAGCCAAAACTCCTAACACAGTCTCTCCAACAGCATATTTTAGCAATACTTGCTAAAATATAGCACGACAACGTATTCCTCCATTTTTCTCTTCCTTCTCCCTCACTCTCCTTCAGGCATGGATTCTCCTCTCTGTTTGTTCTGCTCTCCAGAATCATTTTGACTTCGGTGCAGGAAAGACTGGATAAGGAAGCATCTGCCTATACAATGCCTGACTGATGCTTTCCACATTGCTTGATTGTTGTTACAGAAACTCTTTATCAGCATGGATTTGCCATTCATTCGAAAGACAAGCGAACCTGTGCTTTGGGGGGGGGGGGAGGACATGCCCTTGGTTATGTGCACATGATATGTTCCTCTCACTTTGAGGGTGCTGTCAGAAACTTTCTCCCCAATTCTCCTCTTGATACATTGCTCCAAGAAGGGTATTGATGTAGTATAGTCCCAATGACAAGTCACAGGCAAGGAGGAATGGAGAACTTCCTCTCAAACTCTGTCAGCAAGCTGTCAGCTAGGCCACTTTTAGACACGAGCTTAACATGCTAATTTTCAACAGAACACTAGACTTGTGTCAGAAACAGCTCAGATGATGGATTAAAGGAACATAGGTTTTCATGTTTACAACCTGTTAACTAAGGGAATTTGAAAGGGGGTAGATAGGACAACCTATAAAATAATTTTATGGGTTCAGCCAGGCATGGATATCCAATGTTATATTGACAGTCACTGAACAGGGCACTGTGCATTCCCACATTATCACATTGTGGGAAGTCAAACATGGAATGTATTAAGATTCTCCATTGGGTATATTTGGGTTCTTTTCTTTTTTTAAAAAAAATAGAATTGTTTTGTTGTTATTGCTTGGTGAAGAACTGATTCTCTTTTTTTTCATATTCTTTCCTCTTTTCCCTGGTCTTTTCTTGAGGAGCTTTTAAATGCCTTGCACAAGGAAGGAACACAGTGAGTTTGGCTGGTGGAAGAAACAGTTTTGAATAAGCATAAGGCAAAGATGTGGAGCTGAGCTATTTTCAAAGGGCCAAAGTGCACACGCAAGGAAGTGAAAAACAGAGAGATGACTAATTGTTGGAAGAAAAGTATTTGTTATTGCGGCTTAATGAAATTCAACTTTACATCTTTGCATCTTGACAATTAGCAAGTTGACTGAGATACAGGAATTTTTTTTCTTGCTTTTACTTAGTTCCTGAATTTATGCTGATTGAGATGATTAGGAACTGCACTCTATATGTTTTAAGGTAGTCTATTTTAAGGATGCAGATTCACATCTTACCACTTTCTAATGATTCAGTTCACTGAGGCTTTGAATGAACCTGTCTGCTGGCTGTGAGGACATTAAAATAATTTTTGTGATGGGTAAGTAGGTGTGGAAATTTGGGGTGGTAAGAGACTCTAGATGGCCCTATATTGCTGTAGGCATAATAATACTTGTGGTTGGAGAAAAGAGATAATCTTCATATTGGCGCCACATGGAGCTTCCAAGAACTTGCACAGAAATGTCATTTCTCTGCATGACTCCTTAATCCTATCTTATCTGGTTTGTTACCATTCATTTACAGATTTCAATTATTTTAATTAATTGTTTTAATTAGAAGCATTTTTCCCCTGGTGTAAGATGTGCTCACCAACTGATGGGTCAGTACTGTCTCAGTACTTCATTTTGAGAAGTGGGCTAAACCATGAGGTCCATCTATCTATCAAAACTCATCTCTTCCCTCAACCCCATAACATGCCAGCAACAGTGATTAGTGGTTCTTTTTTTTTTTCCCTACCAGTAACTGCTAGAAAAGGGAAATGAAGCCAAGGGAACCAATTTCTTTCCTTGCCTGGCATTAAAATAGTACCAGTTGCTCGGTTTATTACAGAAGTAAAATAAGACTGAATAAAGGGAGCAGATTGAAGCTTTAAAGGTGCTTTTTCCCAAAAGCAACTGGACTTTCTTGTTTCTTTGAAAATGTTTTGCTTCTCATCCAAGAAGCTGCTTCAGTTCTTGGATGAGAAATGAAATGTTTTCAAAGGAAAAAAAAATAAGAAAGTCCAGTTGTCTTTTGGAAACAGCACCTTGGGCAGGGGTAGGCAACCTTGGCTCTTTTATGACTTGTGGACTTCAACTCCCAGAATTCCTGAGCCAGCAGGAAGTCCACAAGTCATAAAAGAGCCAAGGTTGCCTACCCCTAACATAGACATAAATTGAAGCATATTAATCCAGCTATGAGGAAGGATAATAGTTATGATGTATGATTCCAAACAATTATAAACACCTATAAGACCTTTGTTCATGAAAGGCCTCCAAACAGGATCTGCACTAGTTCTATTTTGTAATGAATTCAGGCATTTGTTTTTGACCAATGTTACCAACTATGTCCACCAATAGTTATTAGTCATGTCAGGAAGAGATTTCTTGCAAGTCCCAAAGATCAATTTACCAAACACTTGTCTTTATGGTCTGGATATTAAGTTGAGGGCTTTAGAATATTCTTCTCCTTAAATCTCATAGGGCATTTTTGAATTGAGGGGTCCTTAGTGCTCTCTGAGCTTGGTTGTTTTCTTGCAGATGTTTCATTATCCAAACTAGGTAACATCATTAGTACTGGTAGTAAGTGGGGTTTGCTCTCAGTTTATATTCTAGTGGCTTGCTCTATCAGTGTTGGTAGGGATGGTCTTGGTAGTTCTTTTATTGGCCTCTTTACTATTAGCTTGTTTGGCAGTTCATTGATTGGGGCATTGTCTCCTTCTTGATTGTTGGTCTGATGTTAATCTTGGTGTTAATCTCTGCTCATGTGGGTGTTGCGTATTGGCATGTGTGGGGCTGTCTTTTGATCTTTTTGTTCCTTTTTTTGCTTGCTGATTGTCTCTTCTGAATGGAATGTAGATGCTGTTTATGTCTATGTGCCTATTGATGGCTGATTTGTCAGAGTATCTGGCTTCCAGGAAATCTCTTGTGTTTTTGGACTTGGCTTGATGTAGAATGGTCACAGTTTCACAGATGAAACTATAGTTAAGTCTGTCCATGTGTTTGTGAAACTAAGGAGTTTTCATCATATCTTCTGCTGCTAGTTGGACTAGCACTTTGCTAATCTTCTGCCTGTTTGTCCTACATCAAGGGTAGGCAATCTTGGCTCTTTTATGACTCACGGACTTCAACTCCCAGAATTCCTGAGCCAGCATGGCTGGCTCAGGAATTTGGGAGTTGAAGTCTGTGAGTCATAAAAGAGCCAAGGTTGCCTACCCCTATCCTACATAGTGGCTGTTGCAGTCCTTACATTGTATATTACTAGAATGACTCCTGTTTTTTTTTCTTCTGGGACTGCTGGGTCTTTTGGTTTACATAGGATGTTTTGGAGGGCTTTAGTTGGTTTGTGTACTGCACTGATGCCATGGCGGTTGCAATGGTTTGTTGGTGGTTTCTGAGATGTTTTTGGTGTATGGCAGCATTATCCTTTTTACAGTTTGCATTTGTTGTGCTATATTGAAAATGTAATATTTTAAAATAGGAGAAAATGAATGATGAATGAACGAATGCATGAATGAATAGGGCTGAGCGGTCAAGCATTTTTAAAAATTATTTGTTATTGCTGCTTCTTCCCTCTAGTCAATGTCTCTTCTATGACAGGTTGCAGCTTTCTTGTAATGTTAGCTTGAAACATTTTTTTTTATTTAATTATAATTTCAGATGAACCATACAAAGGAGAAAGTGTGCCTCATATATTTTGCAAAAAACAAAAAAATGCCATTCAAATGGACAGCAAACTGAAGCTTGCAGTGACCTTGCAATAAAGCACATAATAGCACTCAACCCAAAAGCTGTCATTAGCTTTGACAAGCCAAACTGAAATGAAGCAATTGGATTTGGAAATAATACATTTTAATAACTTTTCTTCCACTATCATCCACTCTTTGAACAACATGGCTTCATAAAGATGCATGACTGAATGACAGAATAAGTTTCACTAATCAGTACACAGTTCTTTTAGCTTTGTTTTCAGTTGCACCACCCTCCTTCTTCTGATGTTTCTTTTTTCAGAAATCTTACTACAGATGTTATAATGACATACTTTGAAATAGCTGTGCACAAGTCTTAATTTGTTTGTAGCATAAATGCCAAGGAATTGAAAGACAGACTTCTGTGCAAGCTGCCATGAGCTTCTAGAGAAATGAAAGGATATGGCAAACTTTATATGAGCCCCTGGCCCTCTCTGGCTCTCCTATACAAACATGTAGGAAGAGGTAAGAATTTTGATCCCTTAGATTTTCAAACAAATGTATGAACTATGAATTAGTAAATATATAGAGGCCATGCATAATGAAGAGAGCCAGTTTGGTGTAGTGATTAAAAGTATAGGGATAGAAACTGGAAGACCATGAATTCTGGCCACTTACTGGGTGACTTTGGCCAATCACTCTCAAGAAGAAAGCAATGACAAGCTATTCTCAAAAAAGTTGCTAAACAAACTAGGGGAGTTTGTCCAAATAGTTGTCCAGAGTCAAGACTGATTCAAAGGCGCACACACAATTCATACCGAAATCTGACACTTTCAGAATGTTGTAACATGGTTCACAAATATAAAAGCCATACATTTTGCAAAATAAATGCAAAATTATTTCTTAGCAAAATACTTGCCAAAAAAAAAGATACTTCATGGATGTCTGTACACAAATGGAAAACTTTGAAATCTGCAGAAAATGTATGGATGAATATTTTTCTGAATCTTTTTCAACAAGTTCATAAACAGTGCGGTCAAACAGAACTCAGATGAGTAACCTTAGAAAGCAAGCAAAAACAAAATTGGCAGATTCTCCAACCCTACTCAGAATGCATGCTTAAATAAATAAAACAGCTCGTGTCCTATACTGTGCATTATACCAAGGTGGAATCTATTATAAGAATTTGTCCAAAGATCCATAACCAATTAGAATGGAATTGAAAGTTCTACTTACAGTTCTTCCCCTTTCTCTTAGCATCCAACTGCACTGCCTGAAACACTCTCTAGTTGTTGTTGTTTTTAAATCAATATTTCCAGTTGAGCAACACATTACAAAGTGGTTTTTTTTTGCAGGCCATTGTGTCATACAAAATTAAAACTGTGAAGCTAACAATATAAATACAATTGTGCATAAAACAATCTCCAAAAACTATTCCTTAAGATATCAGCAGCAAGAGTGAAGATGTTGATCTTTCTTTGCTCACAGCTTCTACACTGTAAGTTCCACCTTCAGCAGATGTTTGTCCTTTTCTGCATTAACATTTTGGTTTTAAAAAGCCAAGCTGTGTTTCAAAATTCAATGTGGGAGAAAGAAAGCATCCCAGGTTAAAATAGAAAGCAATAAATAAAGATTTCCAGTGAAGAATAAAAGCTCCTGGAAGCAATTTGGAATATAAGGTAAAAAGAGAGAAAAAATGATTTGGTTGAAATTTAATACGCTCTGGGCTTAATTTGCATCAACAGTCCAGGATCTGCCAATGGATTGACTTATATTTACAAGTACAGAAAGAAAGATTAAAGATACCAATGATTTATAAACTCCAGGATCTATAAATCTGACAGCAACAGTGTACTGATTATGCAGGATATTGCCTCCTCTTTAAAATAACAAACTGCAAGATGATAGGATGATGGATCTGAATGATTTTTCAGCACAAGAATTTCTAAGATCATCTCCAGAGATTGCTATCAATTTAGCAATGTGGCCATCATTTATAAATTCACCTTCAATTTATTCAAAACTTTCTGTGGGCAATTTACAGGTTAGTTTGCATCCAGCACAGTCCCAGTCAATCCCTAAGCCACATCGGAACAGGCACACTTACCATCTATCTATATGTCAAAGGACACCAAACGTTCCAAAGTCCCTGGAAATAACATGGTGGGTCATTAGTATGGTTTAATTACTTTGGTTATTCCACCCTTGTTCCTTTTATGAACATAAGAGCAGCAGGATAGAGATGAAAAGTAGGACACTAGGTAATCCTTTCTTTATTCTGCATCATAAAAGAAACATACTTTGTAGTAGTTTAAATCCACTCTTCTTCCAAAAGTTCAGAGTAATTCCTCTCCCACATAGTGTATCTTGATAGATTGTCTTGATGACAAGATATGTTAGTCTAAGACAGGGGTCTCTAAACTTGGCAACTTTAAGACTTGTGGACTTCAACTCCCAGAATTCCTCAGCCAGCAATTGAAGTCCACAAGTCTTAAAGTTGCCAAATTTGGAGACCCTTGGGCTAAGAGAAAGGTCCACTGCGATCCAATAAGCTTCAGGATGAGATGAAATTTGGACCCATGACTCTATTTTTTTTTCTGATACACAAGTTACCATAGTCATCCATTTTTCTCCACTTTGAAAATCATATAACATGCCTTCTATTTCCTATTTTGGTAAATAATGTTTCTTTCCAGTAGTTGAATTCAAACAGAATTAAAGAAGTGTGTGATTCATCGAAGGAAATTAATGAGACACAAGAAATTTCTCTGTGATTGGTATACCTTGTTTGTTCATCCTTATTTCGAAATATTTATAGTTTTCTGTTAGAACAAATTTAGCATGAACATCTCCATGAAAGTAAACAATGGAAGGGAGAACATGCTTTTCAACATTGTCTTGAATCATAGGGCAAGGCTCTTCTTTCAACATTGGCATCACACTCCTAAAAAAAAAATATTGATGCAATCTCTTCCTCCAAGATGAAAAGCTCAACAAACCTTTCCTAAAACAAGGTGATTTTTGGTGCCTCAAAAGCTTACACTTTTTATCTCCCCCCTTCCCATAGAACATTATAATTTAATACATTTATTTATTTTACATCTGGATTATTAGATTTGGAAGAATTGGGAAGTGCTTGCAAGTTTTGTATCTGAGAGCATTGGATGTGCATGTGTTTTTAAGATAAATAGGGTGGGAAATCCATTATGTTTCTTACATTTCAGTGGGTGATAATGGCTTTTTCTGTAGACACTCATTCAAACTAAACAGAAATCCTGGACAGAGAAGCAATTGCAGAGATATTATCACAGGCAACATTCTTCACAGTCAGTGTAAGAACAATGGGAAGAGTTTGGAGCACAATTGTGTAATTATACACCAATGTATCTCCTTGCTCCTCTTCATACTTCCATGCTTACCAGCTTGGATAGTGATGGATGGATACATTAAAGAAAATAATTCCAAACTACACCACTTTTCTCCATGCCCTTAGGATCTTTAACATACTTACAGTATAATTATAACAAGATTTCTGTTAGAGTTAAAATAGGTGAATCTGCTATTTGATGTTTACTCATTTCCCCAGCCTTAGGTTAATTTTAGATCACTTCTACCTCAGTTTGTGAATTCTGCCTTCCAAAGCAAAACTGGATGCATTTTTATGCTCTTTTTTCCTTATACAAACAAGCTTAAATGCATTTTTCCTAGCTAGGGACATTGTCACCAAGCAATTTTTCATTAGAATAATGCTTGGAGGGACACTTTCTCCCAGTAAATGCATTTTGATGCATAGTTTATTTAAAGATGTTTTCTTTGGAGCCATTTTTTTGAGTTACACATTTTTCTCCTTATTTCCAATGATACAGGAAAAAGGCTGTTTTCTCAATTTGACTCATTGTAAAATATTGGTCCCGTGGAATCTATCTGTATTTTATAGGCTGTATGCACACAGACTTCCTTCCTTCCTTCCTTCCTTCCTTCCTTCCTTCCTTCCTTCCTTCCTTCCTTCCTTCCTTCCTTCCTTCCTTCCTTCCTTCCTTCCTTCCTGTCTACATCATATTCTTACAAAGAACTGTAGGTGACCTCTATATTACATGAAAACATTTATTATTTACAATGTTTATTAGATCAGATCATGTTAAAACCGTTCATGAAAGTTTAACTTTAATTTGAAAAGATCGTTCTTCTTGTTGATTGTGTACCAGATAAAAAATGGCTTTGTTTCTGTGTAATGTGTAAAATCACATCCTACTATCGCAATAAAATGACGAAGTAAGTAACTATCATAATATGACACAATAGGATCGTTTACATACTAATTCCATCAATTATATCAAAAATTATTATCCTAAAAGCTATCTTCCTCCAAGGTTTGGTTCTTCAGAAAAGGACGCTTTCAATTTTTTCTTAAAGGACAGTACCAGTGCCTACTTGTTATGAAAGGCCAAAGGGTGCTGATGTTGTGGTTTTTCTTTTACTCATCTCTTTGTAATTGCTTTGGCTGGCTACACATCCAGATTTCTGCATGCATGGAAGAGCCAGGGGACGTGACTTCCCATAATGTTTTGCCATGGAGTTGAAATGAGGCACAAAGAATCCAACATTGGAAGATAAAACTCCCTTTTTACGACACCGTAGTCCCTAATCAGGATAGAGTTGGGGCAACTGGATGGAGCTGAGCATTTATTGGTCAAAACCCCTCCCTGACTCCTATGTGGAATTCTCAGTGAATATTATTTCTTTGTGCCCTAGGAGACAAACATCTGCCATTACCTATGATTGAACTCTCAACCTTCCAAGTGAGAGGCAAGTGTTTTCACAACTAGGCCACCAGCCTGCTCCTGAATACTTAACATTTTTCTTTTACTTTATTAAAATGGTTTTATTGTTTCCAGAATGGATTTTAGAAAGCAGATCTGGGTTTGTTCAAGTAATGATGACTGTGATAGATCCCCACAATTCTGCATCCTAGGTGATTTAAGTAATACTTTTGCCTTATAGACCTTTAGCATAATGATTAGGTTACCTGGGTAGTTATAAATAACTAGTTTCAGAAATATTTTACAACTGGCTGTGGCCCTCGTCACACTTCTTTTGAGATGATTCGTCCATGAGCCTGTATTGGTGAAAATTACCTCTAGATATGAGAAATAATTCACTTGTTATATAGGCTCCTCAAAAAAGTACTAGCCAGCTGCATTTGGTATACCTCGTTCCAAATACTATTAATTTGCTCTTGGCCATACTGATTTTCAAGGAAATGGTGCAGTAAGCACCCAACTTCCAGAGTAGTCTCCTTAGGCCAATTTGAGATTGCACTGGGAGGACCATATCATCTTCTGTAAAGGGTATACAATTAATAAATCAATATCTGCTGGTTCAGAAAACAAAAATTAATTTCAGAACAGGCATGTTTGACTAAAAAAAATGTCTACAGAACTATTAACATCTCCTAATT
The DNA here is from genome assembly GCA_023970755.1 of Azemiops feae. Lineage (NCBI taxonomy): Eukaryota > Metazoa > Chordata > Lepidosauria > Squamata > Viperidae > Azemiops > Azemiops feae. The sequence continues at coordinate 6,765,907 of JALGBA010004228.1, read as the reverse complement.
CTGTTTCAGGTTATAATGTGTGTATTCTAGTTTCACCAATAACAAATGTTACTATTTGATTGCTCTATTAAAATATTTACACATAAGCACACAAAACAGTTCCTTTTAGACAAAAGCCACATACTGAGATGTTATTTTTCTTAATATCCTGCCTGTCCTTTTCACCTCCATTTTATAGGTTTTCACAGAACTTATTTTCACTCTGAAAACAGTGTTCTAATAAAACATTTATGACCTGAAATATTATGGCAGTGCTAGAGTTTTTATTATCATTATTAGTGAAAAGCTATGATATTTTCTTTGAACATTGTTAGAGAAAGGAAAAGAAAGGTGATGATCAACGGCTTGTAAATATTATGTTTTTCAGGTTCTACAGGATCTACAAGATGGCAAATCTTTTTGGAAGAAGAGAAAACAAGTTCTCCAAGCATGGCACTTCTGCTTCAGGTAAAAGACAATTTCTATGATTAAGTAATAACCAATACAGAGAAAGTGAAAAATAAAGGGTCAGTCTTGAAGAGGAGAATTTATTGCCACAGTTTCTTTCCCTTAATTCTTGATTACAGCACAGGAGGAATGCATGCAAAATCATTGAAGTGTGAAGTTGGAAAGGACTACAAGGATCATCTTTTCCAACCCTTGCAAGGTACAGGTAAGCTAATTAAAATACCCTCAAATAATATTGAAAAAGAGGCTGTCCACCTCCTTCTTAAAACTTCCAGAGATGGTGAACCCACATTCTCTCTTCAGATGATTCTTCTGGTGTCATACAAACCTGACCATCAGTTTCTATTTATATTCAAATGATTTATATTTATATTCAAATAAACCAGGGCATGATGATTCTTTAAAGTCTATTCTTATCATGATCAATTGTTCAGGTTAAAATGCATGTTTGCTATGAGCCAAACATGTGCATGTACAAAGGGGCTTGCTTTGGATCATGATGCTACATCTGCCATTTTGATTCTTTTGACATACACAGACACACACACCCTGAAGATGTTGTCTTTCATGCTTGGGAGTAGTTTCCCCAACCAGCCTCTCATTGTCTGCCATTTCAAGATCTAATCTTAATGTTCAAACTTACTTTTAAAAACTCTTCTTTCCAATGGGCCTTTAACGACATCATGATGTATTTGTGTTAATGTGAACGTTTCATATTTTAAATCATAGCTTACCAATTCTTTTACTGTGGAGTTCCATTCCATCTATCCACCTCATAAACTGTTGGCTTTGTTATCTTTTCCATAGGTGTGTCAGTTCTCATAATGTGACCTAAGTATTATAGTTTTGTTTCATGATCCTTGCTTACAATGAGCATTCTGACTTAGTTTTCTCTAGTACAAACAATACAAAGCAATCTTCCTCAGCATCTTAGCTCAAAAAAAAACCCCCTCAATCTTCTTCCTCTTCCTCTTGCTTGGAGTCCATTTCTCACATCCAGAACATCATCACAATAAATATAGAGCTAACCATTCTAATTTTTGTCTTCTTCTGGGCTCCCTCGATTTTTTTTCCTATTATGCTCCACAGGCCTTTCAAATCCATCTTCTATTTTGAGGGAATACTGTCTAAAGTTCCAGAACTCCATATTTAAAGGTGCAATTGCTTATTTTGTGATCAATGAGAAGCTGATTAAGGAGCAAAAAAAAAAATATTGGTTGGGCTCTAGACCACTTCTCCATCCACAGACACTTATGTACACTGTACAGTACAAAAATTAACAAAATTAGTAAAAAAAAAACAGATTCAGCCCCCAACACAGTCCATATGCTTCATTTTTCTCTTAACCTGATTGTAATTCTGGGTTCTATATCTTCTGGCTCCCGGAAAGGAGAACCTGGATGAGTTCTTTAGTTAACAAAACTGTCCCCATCTTGGAATTCACAATGAAGAATAAATATGTGAATTGTTACTAGATGAGGGCACCTGACAATGTGTATTCCAGGCTGTCTCTCTATTGTGCCTAAATACTTGATGTAATGTATGGCCCTTGGTTCATCTTAAGTCATGACACCAATGAATTTTCTAATTTACTACTTCACTGAATCACCCTCCCGAATAGCAGCATAAAAGAAGAGCAGCTCTTTCTACTTGTCCCAAAAATCTGGAGGACAATATATAGGAAGGAACAAAAATTACAGCAACAAACATGCACAATTAGCAGAGAAGTAGCATTGTTAGAAAACGTACAAATATATTTGCTTTGCTCCAAAAGATTTGGAGTAATCAGGAATGATTTTCCAATATGTTCCACTGAAAAATACTCAAGCAAGGTAAAAGTGCAAAACATTGTATTTTCCATATTGTATTAGAAGTCCTGAAACTTGAACATTTTTTAAATCAATTTAATTTAATTGCTGGGTTCCTGGATCAAAACAACAGGAACTAAAGCAGACCCCTAACTCTTGAATTTATTTTCCACTGGACTGATGCTATGAGACTACAATGACATAAGGAATAGAATCTGAAACTCTTTGAGAGTTATATTTCTTTAGGGCAACATGTGGGAATAAAAATTATTCCTCAAGGGAGTGTGATCTAGCAAGGCATTTTCTCCAGTTGCATTATAATTGCTTCTGCCTCAATAACAAAATAGAAACAAAATGTCCTTCTGTTCCCATTAGCCACTGAAAAAACTTACCATGTGATAAGCTTATTTTGATCACATAAATATATAACTATATGGTTATCTCTTACTCTCTTTTTCTAAAAAGCCCTATGAATTTAATAGGATTTTCTGCTAAAATGAAATGTTTTGGGAGGGAGGTAGCATTAAAAGAAGTACTTTTTATTATTGAATACTTTGGTTAAAAAAAAAGTTTTAAAAGGGGCATTTTGGGGTAAAATAAACCCTAGCAATGCAAATGCATGTGAGAATAACCTTGGGAGACAGGAGGAAGAATCACAGCCTAGACTATGATCAGATAGAAGATCTTAGCCCACGGAAGGGATGGAGACAGAGAAAGCATCTCAGATGGGAGCCCACAGCAATCACTTGAGTGTGGTGTTCAAGCCCTTTAAACTCCATTTAGAAAAAAGTCTATTTCAATGTTGCTGATAGGCAATTTGATGGAACCAACAGGTCTAGACTCAGGGCACTGTAGATTCCCAAATCCATTAAATTCAGTACCATGAACAGTTCTATCTTCTTTTCCCTAATACTGGTGGAGGAGGGGGGGAGCAAGAGAATAACAGGTTTTGGACATGATTGCTAGTTTAATTTGGTGTGGCTCAAACTCAGAAGCAAACCACACTACACTACATCACTGCCACCTCTTCTGTGTAAACCCATACCAAAAAAACAAAAAACAAAAACCCACAAAATAATTTCCTCACATTTCCCTGCTCCAAGGCAGCAACCTGCTGTACTAAAACATAATCTAAAGAATGTTGGTAGTACATGATACTGGAATAGAAGCAGGAAAATCCAAGTTCCAATTCTTCCTTGGCACAGAAGCCAGATGGGCAGTTCTGAGCCAACCACTTTCTCTCAAACCAAAGCCAACATCAGATTCTATGATGCTACATCCTTTGTTGCATCATTGATTAATGGCTTTGCTGAGCAAACTAAGCAGGTACATCAGTATGTTGTAGTGATTAAAGTGCTAGGAGCAGCAAAAAGCCAGTTCTAATCATCCCTCAGGCACAAAAGTCACTTGGGTGACCTTGGGCTAGTCACTCTTCCTTTTACTCCAAAGACATCCAATCTGTGATGGATCATTGTAGTAGTTGATTATGGTTTTCATCCCCCAGTGGATTGGGCTGATAATATGCATTTATTTATGTAATACAATTCAGAGGTCATCCAGGTGCAAACGATTCTGGACAGTTTACCCTTTAAAAAGCAGGAACAAAATAAGCAGGAATAAAAATAAGGAAACTATGATCTGGATCATAACAGATACAACAATCAAATCATCCTATAGGGCCACAGTCATCATCCTGTCTGGGAGAACAGCCAAATTTTTGGTGATTTTCTGAATGTCATCAGGGAGCTGTCTGGATCTCGGGAGGGATGCTGTTTCTGAGAAAGTGCTGTGACAGAGAAGGTATGCCTTCTGGGACTTGATACATTACATTGTTAACTTGATGAGACTCAAAGTACACCTACTCTGCTCAATCTCACCAGACAGACAAAAATAATTGGAGATAGGTGATCATTGAAATAATAATTGCGATATATTGGAGAGTAACATCTCAATAAATATGCACATATTGCAAGTCACCAATTTAGAAAAGAAATTAATTGAAGAAGTAAAAAGAAATCAGGAAAAGTAGTCAAGGGACTAGAGGCTCCCAGAACATACTAGAAACCCATGAAATTCATCTTGTTTTCAGGATGATAGACAACTAGAGAGGGGGGGAAAGACACTAAAACAAGCATGTATGCACTCAGCTTTCAAAACTGGACTTGTTCAAAAGACAGCATTGCTCATAATTTCCTGTATGTCTAGAGAAGATAAATGCTGACCCTGTTTTCAAAAAGGGGGAAAGGCGGACCAAGAAAATTTCCCATCAATGAGTCCGACCTTGATAGTTGAGAAGGTTTTAGAACAGATGATTATATTATTGATCTTTAAGGACCTTGAAAACTGTTATAGAGTGATAAAGCAAACCTTATCCAACTAATTATTGATATATTAAAAAAGTAATGAATATTAGATTGGTTAATACAGATAGACTTCGATTTACAACAGTTCATTTAGTGATCGCTCAAAGTTACAACAACCCTGAAAAAAGTAACTTATGATTGTTTTTCACACTTACAGCTGTTTCAGCATCCCCATGGTCACATGATCAAAATCCAGATGCTTGGCAACTAACTCGTATTTATGACAGTTGCAGTGTCCCAGAGTCATATGATCACCTTTTGCGGCCTTCCGACAAGCAAAGTCAGTGGGGAAGCCACTTAACAACATGTTACTAACTTAACAACTGCATTGGTTGACTTAACAACTGTGGCAAGAAAAGTTGTAAAATGGGGCAAAACTCACTTAACAAATGTCTCACTTAGCAACAGAAATTTTGGCTCAATTGTGGGCATAAGTCGAGAACTATCTACATTTTTTGATCAGGCGACTTTCTTAGTAGATTGGAGAAATTCTATGTATACAATATATTGTGAGGATTTGATGAAATATCTTAAGGTCACCAGGCCACTTAAGCATGCTCTGGAGGGTATAACTATTATGTGGATCCACAGCCATTTAAAAGAATGCTTATCAATGATTCCATATCAAAGAAAATTGAAGTATCAAATGGGGCATCACAGATTTCAGTCCTGGGCCTATATCTTTTCAACATTTTGATTCATTATTTGGATAAAGAAGCAGATAAAACACTTTACAAATTTGTGGAAGATACAAAAATGTTTTAGATCAGAGGTCACCAAGTGTGTCAACTTTAAGACTTGTGAACTTCAACTCCCAGAATTTCCCAGCCAACATAGCTGGATGAGGAATTCTGGTAGTTGAAGTCCACAAGTCTTAAAGTTGACAAGTTTGGAGACCCCTACTTTAGATGATACAACCAATATTTAAAACCATCTTGGTAAATTGTATCAATGGGGTTAAAAATAGCAAAATGAAATTTAAGAAAGACAAATGCAAAATTGCTCACTTGAAAAAAGAAAATAAATTCTCAGGTATGGGAAGGTATGGGAAAAATGTGTGTGAAAAGGATCTTGATATTATAACTGTTCACAAGATAAATGAGTCAGCGGTGTATTTTGATTGCTGAAAATATAAATGCTTTTTCAGGCTACATTAATAAAAAACACCTTTCTAAATCATGGAAAGTAGTACTTCTATTATATTTGGCATGGTCTAACTACACTTGTGTTCTTGGAGTCTTGTTCTGGGCACCACTTTTTAAAAAAGAATCAGAGAAACCAGAATGTGTATAGGAAAAGTGACAGAGATGATAATCAAAACTGGGAACTACGTTGGAGGAGAGGTTGAGAAAAGCTGGCATACTTGGCCTTGATAAAAGACATATGTGGCAGATAGAATAATTCTTTTCAAGTCCTGGAATGGGTGCTTTTCAGAACAAAATCAAAACAATTCTCCACTGCCCCACAGTTCAGGTCACAGACTAATGGCCTTACAGATCAAGAACATAGATTCAAGTTAAAAGTTAGAAAAACCTTCTTAAGAGAAAAGGCAGTTTGACAGTAGAACCAATTTACAGAGCCAGTGGGTTCCTTTCACTGGTTCTGTTGAAGCAGACTGAAAAAAATCATCTGCCAGGGATACTTTACTTTGAATTCTAGGACTCAGATGATGGCTGGACATAGTGACTCAGATGGCCCCACCCCTCTCTACAATTGCAAGAAGGCTCTGGCTAAAATACACATATAGGTTTTCAGCGCCACTGGAGTTCATTGGTTTAGCTCCAAATGTGTCTCTGCATTTAATGGGCAGGGTTGTTAAAATACAAATTGCATCAGATGCTGGCATGATAATTACTAGGAGCTCAACAAGCATGGAGAACACATTTCCTTCCTTGCAGCGGCCTGAGGAATACCTCTCCTCCGAAACTAGTATTTCCTTTGCAGTGTACAATCCTCCACTAGGAACAGTAAGATAGTTCCACCTAATGCAAGGAGCATCTGCAGAGGAAAGATTTTCCACGAGCCACATCGGAGAAGGAAAAACACATTTCTCCATCACATGCCTGCTTGGATCACAATAATTACTAATCCTTCCCCAAATGATACCATTTGCATATTTTAAAACCTTCCATGTTAAATGACTTATTTGCAAACAGAGCTAGTTTCAAACCAGAAGGTCTAATCTTTCCTTCACCGCCCACATCTGGAAAAAAATTATATATGCCTAAATTAATTTTAATACGGGGTCACAAATCACCCTCTCCAGGGCATGCTGAAAAAGGTGCATTTTTAATACTTTCTTAAAAGATAGCAGGATTGAAGCTACAGTATGGACACTTTGGAGGAGAATGCTGTTGCCAAAGGCAGAGCTCACCAAAGGGAAGACACTTTTTTTATCTAGCTTATGTACAAGATTACAAGCTAATAATTATGGGGGGTTTTTTAAATAAAGTGTTAATTGTAATGTTTCTAAACTGTATTTTACTAAAATTTACTATACATTACTAAACTGTAATGTTTCTAAAATTTGATAACGTTATGTTTAAAAGAAGGATTAAAATAACAACAGTGTAAGTAATCCATGCATATGTCCTCCTTGTTGTAGCATGGAGGGGATTATTTTAGTGGTATTGCATATACTGAAAGCGCCTGTCAAGTCAGAGAGGCATTAGCTAAGAGAATTGAACCAAATACATTTACAACTACCTATTTTGAGTAATGAAACAGTTTCCCATACTGGATCAGCCACTCCCTGGGTCAAGAAGGATCCATCTGATGCTTTGGCACATAGGCAAGGGATAGTATGTGTGCTACAAGACTCAATTCTATTTGCTAGCCTATCATAACATAAAACTGAAATTCTATTATAAGACAAATCCATTGACTCATGGTTTCCAGACATGAATGTATGAAAACCACATTTCATGGAACAATGGCTTGTGGATCAAAGATGCTATATACTTGGAAATATAGACTTTATGAATTGGAAGAACAAAAATAAATAATGAAAACAAAAGATTTGAATCTGAAAAAGAAAAAATGTTCTACAAAAGCTGTAGGAAAACTGCACACCATGAACATATTCACGGATGTAGTCAATGAAAATTTTGAGCAAAATAATGAAACTGAAACATGGTTATCAGAATATTAACATTAACTTGAAGAAAAAGTTTGGGAAAGCATGAAGGAAATTGTAAGATAAAATTGGCCTCATTTGAAATTGATGTCTTCCGCAAATAAAATTTAAGTGGAATTTGTCATGACACAAATATGGTTACCCAATCAGTTATGATCAAAGATGATCAGAGAGACTAATTAGCTCATGTACCATCTTTCAAAAGTAATAACGATAGAACATAAACTGAAAGCAAGCCACCAAAACATTTCAGATGCCAAAGTGGACAATTAGTTTGGAAAATAAATCTGTTTCAAAAAGGTATTAGCAGTCAATAGAATTTAAAGCAACAAAAACAAGAACATGAAAATGAAAAATAAAAACACCTCTGAAAAAGCAATACAATTTTGATCCCAGAAAGACTGCAGGACAAAATGAACTGCATGAATTTGGGGTCAAACATCTTTCCATTTTCATTTTGCAAATAATTTCATGGCAAGCAACGATGTGTTGGAAATTTTTGGAATTAATAAAAAAAATTATGAAGCTTTTAAATAAAGCAGCAGAAAAATGGAAAACAACACAAAATGTCAAATGCAAAAGAACTTGGAGAGATCAAAATCAGAAGAGTTTCCTTCATCTAAAGAAATGCAATAGTTTTAGATACTGTTTAATCTTTTGTGATGACATCACAATAGATTTTGGACTGAATTAAAAAAACAAACAAAAAATGAGTACTCAGAAAGAATGGTGCTAAAATCAAAGCACTAGTAAATAAAAGTTTACAAGTATGAGAGAAATCTAGGTTTTTTAAAAAGACTTTTAGTAATTATTATTTCAAACTCAGTCTTTAAGCAATTTATCTAAATTCTTGGCACAAGTGATATTACCCCTTCTCCAGAAGTCTGTTCTGCTTGAGTGCAGGGGGGGGGGGGCATATAAAAATGTGAAAAAGATATACAAAGGTTTTCAGACCCAGAAAAAAGGAAATGTTCATTCTGACAGATTTTCTCCAAGAGACTGATGATGATAGTTTGATTGACTGCATCCATACCCCAAGTTCCTTTGGAAAAAAGACAACTAAATTCTACCATAAATTTTGTAGTAGAAGTGCTTTAGAATCTTGTAGCCAGTTAGGAGACTTTGAAGTATTTCACTGCAACAGTGAAGATGAATCTTTTATTTCCTGTGGTGTTTTTAGTAGCCTGATTTAAAAGAAAACCAACTGACATAAAATTCTTTCCGCCTCCCCTTTTTTGGTCCACTCTTCTGTGCCTTTATTGCAGAAATGTCTGTATTTGTTCCTGTCACTGGGGCAAGGAAACTCATGTATTTTTTTTTTTTTAGTAACAGGTTGTCAAATGTTGTCATTTGTTTTACATACTCTAAGATTCCAAAGCCCTTTTCCAAGCCTGTGATAAAGGCTTGGTTGTGCTCGGCCATTTTTTGAAAAGACAATGAAGTCACAGCACATCAGTATTTTTCTCTCAAATGGATGTCAAGGAAATTTAGGGGAAACTGTCAAAAAAGAAGTGGGAAGGGAAGAGAGAAAGAGAATTAGAAACCTCCAAGAAAATACTATTAACTATGGAAGGCAGTTTTCAGCATGTGCAATTCATTACTGCCTCTTAGCTGCTATGAGAGATCCCAGTTCCCTCAACTGGAGGAAAATCACCAAGGTTATTTCTTGCTGAGGACCAGAAAGAAAACTTTATAGGAAATTTCATAACAAACAAAAAGAAACAAAAGAATGCTGGGGGGGGGGAGGCAATTATTTGATGGTGGACCCATCTGCATGCATTCAGTGTCTGCATTCAAAGTGCCACTACTTTCTGCCTGAACCTGCATCTGGTCCCCCTATCTAACACTGATCTGTCTTGCTTAAAATAGATGGGTAACAATAATCTAGGCATTCACAGCTGTTATTTTGGTGCCAGAAGACTATTAGCATATCAAGCTGCTAGATAAAAGGTAGCATGCTGGGAATAATTGTACAGTGATGGAGAGAGGGAACTAATAACTAAGAGAAACAATTCTGCAATTCTAGAGATTAGATTGCTGGGGCTGGTGAATGTTCCGAGAATTCATATCTTTACATTATTTCCACATACCATATAATTAGATTCCAGTGTTTCTTACCTGTGGTAAGAATCCACAGAAATAACCATGCCACTCAGAGGATTCTGGGAGAAATCTGTGTTGAATTCTTTTTAAAACCACACTATAATTAAGGAAAGCCATCTTTGTTTATAATGTTATGATTCATCTGGGTAACTAGTGGCATCTAGTGGCAGTTTTAAATTGTCTATTTCTTCCACTTCAGTGTATCTATTGAACATTTGCAGCAAAATTCATTTATTCTAATTATCTAGGTCAGACATGTCAAACTCATGACGTCACGTGACATCGTGCAACGTATCGGAACTTTTTCCCCATTGCCGGCAATGAGGTGGGCGCGGTTTCCTTGTGATGCGTCTGGCCCGCAGGCTGGCAGTTTGACACCCCTGGTCTAGGCAATCTAGTTAAAAATAATTATCTAGGGAAAAATAACTTTTTATGAGTTAATTTCTTAATTAAAAACTTCTTCCACTTTTCCTCTAACTTATGCTCTTTTGTGCTCTTTTTTTTTGAACAAGTTTTATTAATTTTTCAATTTTTACATCCAAGTAATTAGGAAGCAGCGTGGTGATAGGGTAATCAAAAATCCTATAACAGAATCATTCATATATATCTCAGGTTACCTCATTAAAGGTTCCCTCTCTATTTCCCTTAATTTTTATATCATATTCAAATTAATACATTTCTAGATAGAGCTCAATCAATCAATACATTTATCAGTAAAATTTTACTTATACATGTCCAAATCCTGTTTTTTAGGTTTTACTTAATTCCAATTGCCATGTTCCAATTTAGCCATTAATAACCATAATAATTAAACTTCGGATAACCCTAATTTCCCTCATTTCACTACCAAATAACTATCGTGTCTAGAATATACATATTATTCCGAAAATTAGATTCTTACTTTATTTCACAAATATATTCTATTTCTCGTTCTGATAGCTCCTCATTTGCTAATAAAATATCTTTCATTGTCACAAACCCATTTCCATATTACAATTCAAAACTATAATCTAACAGTTAATTTTCATTTCCATTATAAATCTAGGTCCTAAATATTAAATTAATCAATAACTCTAAAAATCTCCTTAACCCGTTAAATAGAATTTTAAGCTATTCCATCATCAATCAAGAAGAGAAGGAGAAGAGAAAAAAAAGACAAAAGGAAAGAGTCCCATTTTTAAACCTAACTCTGGCTTTCTTTTTTTGCCAGGCAGGTTTCCATACCAGTGCCTTTAAATCCTCCAATAGGTCTCCCTTCATTCCTACACATATTATTTGAATCAAGGGAGAACAGCCAGTTATCAACTTTTCAAAGGAACTGGCCCCTTTGTAGTTATTAGGTTGTTGCCCTAATAATTTCAGTCTCCATGTTTGGTTTAAAATGTTTATCGTCAGTTCAGTCTGGTCTTCTTCTTCTTCTTCTTCTTCCAGTTTTGTCTGACTAGAATAGAAGGTCATGTCCGGTGTTGTAGTTGTTAATTGATTGTCTAGGTTCTCAATGTGTTGTGTTTGTTGTTCAATTCCTGTTGCTTTTGGAGTTACAGGTACTTTAGTTGAAGTCAGTATTTGGTTATCAAAGTTCTCAATAAGTTGTGCATCTTGTTGTGTAGAGTCCTCTTTAGTATTATTTTGTTCCTCTTCTGTTGTTTTTTGGCTTGTAAATTGATCAATTAAGAGCGGGGGAGAAGTTTCAGGAGACTTTCACAGGAAAGTAGTTAGGGTAAAAGAGAGGTAAGGAAGGGTCTCACCCAAATCCTCCACGGTGCTTCATTGTGCTTAGTTGTATTCTGGCTTTCGGCTGGTACAACTTGGTGATTGGCCATGTTAATGGCCGATCTTTTCTTCTACGGTCCTGAGGAGCTGCCTCGGATCAAATGGAGGGGCTGCCGCCCCTCCACGATCTAGCGAGGGTCCTCCTCAATGGTGGTCGCCCCTCCAGGGTGACTTTCGACCCTTTACAGGGTCTTCCGAAGAAGGAAAACCAGATGGCAGAGAGAGGGCTCTCCTCGCACATCCGCTGGCGCCGCGATCAGGAACCGGAAGCCTTTTGTGCTCTTCAATATGCAATGGTTCAGCCAAATTGTTCAAATGTGTAAAAATGAAGATATGTAAAAAAATGGAAGCCCCTTAAAGATATAATGTCACCCAGCTGAATAATAAAAAAATCTTATGTATACATCTGTGGAATTCTTCTTTTTTATATTTTGGAACAACCAGCATTACAAGTTTAGCATCCTTCCCCACTCCCCCAAGCAAAGATATACTGAACCACAATTTTGATCAGAAATATGGTTTGGGTATAACCTTGATTAATAAAAGTATCACTAAAATATTAACATCAGAGATAAGGATTTTCATAGAGAAGATTAGTCGGATTTGTAGGACACTCCTTTTCCTGGCCACAAAGCTATGAACTGTTAAATTTGCAGTCAGATATGAAAACCATTATCTATGAACTCAGAATAATTCATTTGCTTTCAATTCAAGATACTGGTCTCTATTGCTTCATTCTTCTTTTTTATTGTGAAGGAAAAAACAACACTTATTATTAGGCACTAGTCATATACAAGGATAAGCTTTTAATATCTAATTGATCTAACTCATCCTTTTAGATCATTAATGAGTCATTGGATAGATCTGCAATACAGATTTTAAAATACTGTTATTGGTTCCACCTAAGGAATAATATTGTTCTTCATGGGGTAAAGGAAGTATCTAAGGTACCCTGAAAATATACTTTAAAGCACTCTTGCCAAAGTACATTTTCAAGGTTTCCTGAGGCCCATTTACAGTTTATGAAATACTACACTTTATAAATCATTTTCACCATCTGGAAATTCAGCACTGGTAACTTTAAGATGTGGTGATGATCTCATATGATTTTAAAAGGTTTTGTGGAGGATATTGCTATGAAGGGTTATTAGTCATGAGACATAGATAATAATGATGGCATGCTTTTGAATACTTTCTAGCAAAAAAATAATTAAAGCAGGAATGCTATCAAACTGGTCTGTCCTGGTTGCAAAAAATCATTTCGTTTTGTTTTGGGAAGAACAAAGTGGGGATGGGGATTGGATTTTGGTGGTATACTGGAGGCAACACATTTAATACAGATAGTTCGTTTAGTGACCGTTCGAAGTTACAACAGCACTGAAAAAAGGGACTTTTTTTACATTTATGACCATTGCAGCATCCCCATGGTCACATGATCAAAATTCAGATACTTGGCAACTGTTTCACATTTATGATGGTTGCAATGTTCCCGGGGTCATATGATCCCCTTTTGAGACCTTCTGACAAGAAAAGTCAATGGGGAAGCCAGATTCACTTAACAATCATGTTGCTAACTTAACAACTGCAGCGATTCATTTAACAACTATGGCAAGAAAAGTCATAAAATGGGGGCAAAAGTCACCTAACAACTGTTTCTCTTATTATTACTTGACTGATCTAAAGAACATCCCATCTATGAGCTTGTCCTGCTTGGTTACAAATTAGCACAGGAATAACATTGTAGTATGTTTAGCTTCATTCCTTGTGTGTTTGGGGCACCCTTTTTTCTCAGAATTGCTTTTGTATTAGTAACAGATCTGTCACGCTGTGATCTGCTCATAGCCTTATGTTGGTTCTTGCATTTTTCTGTTGGAATCTCTTTTCAGATATTGCTCACATTTTGAACAGCTCTATATTTTTATCTCCTCTGCCGCTGAATGTTTTGCACACAAGCATGTATCTTGAAAAGAAGCAAGTTGTGGAATAATATCCAAGGCGTGATATTGGTAAATCAAACTTCTATATTACTGAGTGCAGTGTGGAATGAGCTTGGGCTGCAGAAAGAAACTGCTTATAGGCTTATAAGCTTTCTTTTGGGAAAGGGTAAAACAAAAGCTCTCAGCTAATTTGTTATTTAAATATAAATATTTTTCCAAAAGTCCATAGAATTTGTTCTTCTGCCTGCAGATCCTACAAATATTCCCTCCTTCCCCATCTAATGAGATATCAATTGTCTTAAAAAAAGAAGAATATCTGGCCCAGCTTTTATTGCTGTAATCAGATTTCCTGAGATAAATAATTTCCTCAAGGTTCTGTCACTATCTCCATGATATCTTCACTCTCATTCCCATGTATATTCAGAGGTAAGTGAATACAATCACATTTGCTCAAATTGACTTTTTTCTTTTCCTTTTTCTCTTCTTCCTGTTGTCAGTCCCCATGGCCCATGAAAGATTGCAAGTGACTTGTGAACAAGGCTGATATATTTACCTGCAAAAGACACAGCAACTTAAGGACAATTGACTCCAGTTGGAAGAGAGATCTATGCGATCCGTCTGGAGGCACATTCAGATAAACCAAATACAAATGAAGTCATACATCCTCTCTGCCCTTAGAAAGGGCCTAAGAATCCATCCCTACAAGAATCACAGTGGCAGGCAGGAAATGTTTTACGCACCCAGAGTCATTGTCTTTCTTTCATTGCATCCCATGCTGCCTTTAGAGGATTGAAAAAACTAGTTCCAAGGCCACTCTTGAACAAATTTTAACATGTCCCTGCAATCATGTTAATAACATCAGACGTCAGTGGCAGCTGAGTAACTAAATGGATCATGATCTGGATAAACTGAGGACGGTTGGCAGCATCTTAATTGAATTGAAGAAAAATTGCCACCCATCTGCTGCTTTGCCATGCTAAGGCAATAATCAGGTAGTCAGGCAATTGGTTCTTTTGGATCCAGAGACAATAAGCACACTGATAAATAAAGGGATTTAGAATTTTGGCAGTGATTTGCTCTCTGAGCTTGCCATTTAGTTCCCAAACATTTTGTTACCAGGCTGGCTAACGTCATCAGCGGGAGTTTTGTAGAAGTGCCTTGTCCTATTCCTCTTTAGCTTACATACGTCTTGTGTACCAGTGTGGTCAGTTGGTCGTATGATTGGCCATTCATTTGGTGCTGTATTTAAAGGGATTTTAACTTTCATTATTAGCTCAAGCAAACAGATTTAAAAGCGTAACATAAAAAGAGTATGTACCAAGCAAGATTATACCCAAATCTCTTAACAAGTTGCCAGAAGCTTCTTAATAACTACAGCAGAGATACCCCAAGGGAGGCCAGTTTCCATAGTACCCAATGCTAGGTTCTGTGCAGAATCTCCTCACAAACAACCACCACCCCTGGGTTTTTATCAAAGTCTTTCACTGTGACTTCATGGCTCTGCTATGGCCTGAGACTCCAAGAACTGACCTTGAGTGGGCAGCACTGAGTCTGGGATGAGAATCAAAAGTTTGAGACTTTTATAGCAAGAAAAACTACATGAAGATTGTTCTCTTCTCCTCTATTCAGTAAACAGGAATATAAAAACAAGCAGGTTATTAGCTGTAGTGGCGCAGTGGTTAGAATGTAGTATTGCAGGCCAACTCTGCTCACACCGCCAGGAGTTCAAATCTTTTGAGCCTGACTGGCTCAAGGTTGACTCAGCCTTCCATCATTCCAAGTTGGTAAAATGAGGACCTAGACTATTGGGGGCAATATGCAAACTCTGTAAATCACTTAGAGACGGCTGTAAAGCACCATGAACTGATATATAAGTCTAAGTGCCATTAACTCAGAACAAGCTCTAAAATTCTACATTTTTCTTAATATGAAGGAGAAATCACAGTATATCATTAAACTCCTCAAAACAACAATGATCTTCCATATTGCTACTGCATATCTTGTTTATGAATTTGAACAGATTTTTGATAGCATTACCTTACAAGTAATACCTGAGTGGAAGGAAGAATAAGGTTCTTTTCATATAAGAGCGGTCAAGTTTTTCTGGATCTCTTAGAAACAAGGTTGAAAATGTCACACCCAAATTACAGTCTAGACTAAGGTTCACTGCATGCCTTTAAGTAAAAGGTCACTATAAGAAGTCAGTAAATGAATACATAAATAACTGTATAAAAGGTAAACGTGCCCAGCTGCTTCTATCAGAGACTAAAAGTTTGAGTCTTATTATGTTGAAGTTGTAACTATTCTTCATTGAGTAAGACCAGAATAAGAAAACCGGCTATGGTGACAATTGGTACATCTATCTATTTGATAGTACAGAGTGGCCAGATGTGTACTGTTAAGGCTATATTCTTCCCAGTAATCATATACCTTTAGGTTCAATGGTCAACAAGTCACCCCCGCAAAGGAGCCTATTTAATATTCCTTTAAAGCACAAAGTGGCTTTAAAGCACAAAGTGGTAACTACTGGTTACCAGGGGTGTCCAAAAAATATGGACAAGGAAGTCAAGGGTGTTTGTGATGGTTCTCCACCTATTTTTATGTGCATTGCATGGAAGAGACACATTTAAAAAAGGCAGAGCATTGATCCCACCATTGTGGCTATCTTAACTTTTTTTTCTCTATATCCTGCAGAAATGCACACTGAAGGATCTTCAGAAAACAGTTTATTTGAAAGAAAAAGGGAAATTTACTTCTCCACTGAGGATTTAACAAAGATGAACAATACTCCCATAAGTAAAATATTAAGATAACACAAATAATTGCTACAAGAAGATGTTGGTATTACACAGCAATACATAAATCTTAAGCCTTTAAGTCTAATCTGTCACCATTATACTTATAAGCCTTATCCAGATAACTACAGCCACAAGGTTTAAGAAAAGCTAGTTACATTTATTCTCTGTTCCCCATAGCATTTGTGTGTGGGCCTGCACAGGAATACTTTTTGTATTTTTCTGAGTTTGACTGACATATATCATTAATTTGTAATTTACAGACAGATAGCAAGGACACTTTCTACCAGGATGTTTAATCTTCAGATTAAGTCTGTTTCCTTTTTAGAGGCATTCATCTTAGGAGGCACATGTTGACTGGACTATAGGAAAGTGATCTATTGGCCATGAGGGGTGTGTTATCTTTCAGGACACTGGCAATTTTTATCCTTTTTTATTGTTTTATTATGGTTTATAAGCTACCCTGGGTTATGATATAAAAGATGGGCAGCTATATACATCTTTTAAATAAAGTAAAAAAAAAGTACTTTAGACAGTAATCAGGTATGGGTAGAGATATCACTGATGCAACAAAGATGGCTTATGAATTATTCTTTTAGTGTATGCCATGTTTGGCCTGACTACAAAAGCATGACAAATTGCCTTTTTCTTGGCTACACCACCTATATGTTTTATAAAAATTTGGACTAAACACACAATAATTCAGGTAAGTGAAGAAAAGGCCACTATTTCAAAACACTGTTTTACTTTACTTTCTTATTGTAGGATCAGATGAACGTCTATGCTAAGGAGTCTGCCAAAACCCAGGGCAGGCAAAATGACTCAATTGGGTTCCAATTTCCAATTCTCCATGCTTACTAAACAAAACAACAGGAATTGTTTTTGTTGAAAATACCAACTACTTTCTAAAAGGAAGCAAGATAAACATTTATAACAAATTTTCTTAAGAATACACTGATGCTTTAATAATAATTGTTAATTGGTTCTAGGAGGTGCAAGGAGTACTAAAAATAACGAGTACCAAACAAACCACGTGACTTACCATGTGACCCATTGTTTTGGCTGGGAAGAACTTTCTGTCTGTCCCTTTTCCTAGTTCAGCAACCTTCCCAGCATGGCCAACTTCCTGCCCTCCCTTTGCAGCCATCCCCCACTTCCTTTTGCAGTGCCTTCCCAGCATGGCCAACGTCCTACCCTCCCTCTGCAGCCATCCCCCACTTCCTTTTGCAGTGACCTTCCCAGCATGGCTGACTTTCTATCCATTCTCCATGGCCATCCCCTATCCCCTTCCTATCGCAGCATGTCGAGTACTAAACAAATGATGAGTGTGACAATATTTTCATGTCAAAATGAGTCAAGTACCAAATTATGACGAGTTGTGAAGCAGTCAAGTATGGAGGTGGCATTGTATTACAGAGATTCCTTGGGATTTCACAGAATGGACTAGCTTTCATTCTTCCAGCTACTGAAGATAAGAATAGTTGGATTAAATTGGAGAGAAGGATGTTCTAGGGTGGTGTTTTTCAACCTCAGCAACTTTAAATGCATGGACTTCAACTCCCAGAATTCTAGGAGTTGAAGTCCACACATCTTAAAGTTGCTAAGTTTGAGACACTGTTTTAGGGATATGAAAGGAGCTGTATGATCTATATCTTGGATAACTGAATTATTGTCTTCTAGGTCAGGGTTTTTCAAACTTTATCAGCTGTGGAATCTTTTAAAACAAATATTACAAATCCTCATCAAGGGGCAAAACTTTAGTGACAAAGTGAAGGTGATATTTTTGTCCTTTGTCTCTCACAAAACCCCGTCAAGGTCACATAAAATCATGGGATTCTGCAAAACAACTTTGGAAAAATCTTTCTCTATACGAGATATGTCAAACTCGCCATGTCACGTGATGTCGCGCGACGTATCAGAACTTTTTTCCCATTGCCGGTAATGGGGTGGGCGCGGTTTCCTCGTGACACGTCCGGCCCGCAGGCCGGCAGTTTGACACCCCTGCTCTACACCATTCTATGTCTACTTGACATTAGCTGGCAAACCTGTGAGATCTATGTTAAAGTGTTTCCCTGTCCCTTTAAAGCTCTGAGGTCAGAAGTCATGCAATCTCTCAAAATGTATAATGACTTCACTTTCTCCTCTTCCATATATTTAATTTGCTTTCTTCATCCTGTATAAGTAAAACATTCTAGATATCTGGGGACAAAATTTATTGTTTATGAACTGAAAAACAGTTCAAATTAGAGTAAGAAATATTTTTCTGGAAAGAACAATGGTCTCATTTAACAGAAGATAACTTTTGTTCCTATACAGATACAAGAGTGATCAGAGGTCAAAGGGTGAATACCATCTTTATGGTATGGAAAGTTTTATAGCATTCAAGAATTCAAATGTAAGCTCAACAGACAGAATTATTTCATTTCTATAAAAGCCTGTTCATGAATCATGGCCTTAACCTCACTGAAACATTTAACAACAACATGAAGCAAAGTATGAATTTTTTAAATCTGTAGTTCAAAGCAAATTAGCATTTCATAAAATTTTAGACCTTAAAAAAAACCAGGAGATGCCAACACATGCTACAATATAGCTTAATGAAATTGATTTTTTTCCTGGATTCATTATATAGACTAAGTTGGGAGTCTTTTTACTGTGTAGAAGGAATTATAAAGAAAAAACACATGGAAAAACAATGGATAGGGAAGTTTGTTGCAATGGAGACAAAAAATAAATTCCCTTCTCATTATTTTCTGACTAAATTCTTCCAGGGATATCAAACATCTGAATTTTCAGATCACAAGTGTCTAGACATATTTCAAATATGTACCTTCCTATTTTGTTTAAAAATAAATTTGAGCTTATTTTATGTTATCCTGATCATAAGTAATACTGGCTCTTCCAATGTTGCTGAATTCCAATCCCCATTGTTAATAGTGAAGGTTGATGAAAATGTAAAATCTCTCATGTTGCTCAGCAATACATAATCTAAATTCTTCAAGACTGTCTATCATATTTATAAGACCCTCCAAAGGGAATAATGCAGGGGTCTTCAAACTTGGCCCTTTTATGACTTGTGGACTTCAACTCCCAGAATTCCTCAGCCAGCGTGCCTGGCTGAGGAATTCTGAGAGTTGAAGCCCACAAGTCATAAAAGGGTCAAGTTTGAAGACCCCTGGAATAATGTGATGCAGGGTAGCTTAGAACAAACAAACAAACAAACAAAACAGACCGTCAATTTTGTTAAAATGAAAACCAAAACCTCATGACTGATTTCACAAGGAAGTTATGTAGTGTATAAAAGAGTACTTATATGAGGTTTGTGACAATGTTGAGTCTATTGTTGCAAAGGTAATATACATAACTGTTGCATACAGTGTCGCATACACTGTAGTGTACATGTTGCTTTGCATGTACACTGAGAGCTTCTGTACCAGAAACAAATTCTTTGTGTGTCTAATCACACTTGGCCAAATAAAGCTATTCTATTCTATTCTATTCTATTCTATTCTATTCTATTCTATTCTATTCTATTCTATTCTATTCTACTCTATTCTATTCTAATTCTATTCCATCCCATCCCATCCTATCCTATCCTACACTGCTTTTCCATAGATGCTTTGAGGAATAAAGATTAATGTTATATGTTGAGCTATAGCTATGTGATCCAATTATTTAAATGAGAGGGTGGATGTTATGGCTGTTATTTTGATACCAATACAGATAATTCTTAAACTGTTTCTGTATGATAACTGTTAATTATTATTTTATTTTTATTTATTAGATTGTCAATGTGCTAGAAACTAGGGTAGACACAAATGTTAGTAAATTAAAATAAAAAAAGAGAAACAGTGGATATCCAGCAGGGAATAGCAATAGATAGCATAAAGTGGTACTTTGCTTTGAAAACAAACAAATAATGCAAAGCAGACCAATTGCTCCAATCCTATCTTTAAAGTTGTTTTGAACAGACACCTTGAGAAACAAAACACTTCTTCAAAGATCACCTCAGCCCTTATATTTAGCTTCACGTATAACCTGATGCACAAGGTCACCATTTGATTCTTTAACCAACTGAAGAACTAACTGAACAATGGCAACATCAGAGGAAGAGGAAGGTCTGATTTTTTTACCCTCTTCCTTCTTTGTAAAGGATTAAAGATGCTGTTGCCCAAATCAGAGAAGAAATCTCAAATTGGGGGGTTATGCACCCCTGACAGAATCTGTGTTAACTTTTCTTAAGTAGCAGAATTATTCCTTGACCATGTGGAATACTAGGAAAGAGAGATTCACGTTCCCATTTTTCCCTTCCAGTGTTACAGGAATTTGAAAAAAAAAAAGCTTATTTATAGATCCTGAACACATTTCAGCAGTCATAGAATGCTAGGGCACCATTTTACAAAAAAGGCTTTCATTATGTGTGAGAAGCAGAGAATGCTAAAATAATACGGTGTTCGATAAACTCTTTTATCACCAGGGTGCTTTTTTTTAAAAAAAAAATCTGCTTCTGATTCTGATAAACTTTGCTAAAAAGGGACTCCACACCTCCCACAGATTGCACAGATTGCTTTCTTTGTAAATTAATGATTAACTAGCTAGCTTAGGAATCTGACAATTTGACTGAAAATGTACATGAGGATGAAACTCCAGAAAGATTTTTTGGTCTGAGTACAATTATTTCAGCAGTACATATGTGGCAAAAGGATCCTCCTGAAATGAACTGCTTATTCTAAAATAGTAGTAAAATAATAGTTTGTGTGTGTGTGTGTGTGTGTGTGAAAGAGAGAGAGAGAGAGAGAGAATAGATAGATAGACAGACATTTTGATTTCATTAACTTTAAAATACAAAACACAAGAGTGGAGTTGAAAATGGAGATATTCTTTTCCACAAAACCATTATATCTCAAAAGGTTTGGTGTGGCTATATGTGAGAAAAGAAGGGAAATAACCACTATGAAAATGTTAGGAGTTCATAGCAGATTGATTTTTTTGTGTATGGTAACTGCAGCAAGATTATTGTATGCTCAATGGTGGAAGAACAATGAAATTCTCACAGTGGAGGAATGAGTTGCGAAAATGTCAACATTTTGTTTGGTCAGAGAGAGAGAGAGAAAGAAAACTTTTATGAAAGACTGAAACCTTATATATCAGGGGTGTTCAACCGTGGCAACTTTAAGACTTGTGGACTTCAATTCCCAGAATTCCCCAGCCAGCCCTGCCTTATATAAACTGAAAAAGAAAACCAGTAAGATATTTATGAGGTTGAGGACTAAAAATGATTCAGATTGACTGAAGGGCTGAAGAGGTTTGCATAACATCTAAGAGGGAGTGGGGAACTAATAAGATTGCAACTATATATTGAAAAAGTTGGAAATCATATTTTTTTTCTTTTCTTGCACTTTTTTGTTTCTTCCTCCTTTAGATTTGTCTTCATTTTGTGTAAAATTCTCATTATATATATATATATATAATGTTAGCTGCTAAATTTGCATATGCTTTCCATTAGTAATGTACCTTTTATTTTAACTTCCCATGAGCCCTGTTAAATAAAGCCAATCCCCTTTCTAAGCCCATTGTTATTTTTTGGCAGTTCAGAAGATAGCAAGTAACCACAGTGGTCCAATTATTTAAGCTAATTAGCTAATGGTTTTTCTGGAAAATATTTTTAACCCTATCAGAATAGATGGTGAGAGGTTTTTTTAGAGGCTACTAGTTCATAAAAGAATAAGAAAAAAGATTTTCAATTCACCCAGACTTCAGGCAGCAGTACAAAACAAATATTGTGTTTATATTGTTAGCTATGTGGAAACTAATCCTAACAAAATTATTATTAATCTGCTGGTTGTGGCAGTAATTTATTTCAAGATAAACTCAATTAAAGTTAGTAGTACATAATTCTGATTAGACTTAAGTAGGTTGCCCAATCAGCTTTCCTCATAGTTTGCTCAGGATAAACTCCATCTTTGTATAACCTGGCAACCCACTGATCATGAGAGCTAAAAATTGACTCCATTGGGTCTTCATATTTTAAGCAAGGGGATACCTGAAATTACAGATTCTACCCCAAAGTCTGTCCCAGCCTTATGTGTAATGCGGACCCATTATCTGCATGCCTCCTCCCCATCCTGGGCCTTTGCTCAGGGTATTGCCTAGTGAGGAGAACCAACAATGGACAATGTGCAGCAACTGAATACTCAGTTGTGAAATCTCTTGCATAGGAGTTTGTAAGGAAGGGAGGGATAAGTATGTCTTACCCAGGCTCAAGATTCAGGCTCAAGATTCAGAAGAAGCTGCTCCAGCAGAACTTGTGGAATGTCAGCTTCAGGAGGAACCAGGCCTGAAAGCACATGAAGCTGATCAAACACAGGGCTCACCTGGATAGTTAGAATAGTCAGATGATGGTTGATGACCTCAGGTGTCCCAGCCCCCCACACCCAGGAAGTAGATTGAAGAACAGAGCAACATTGATCTATGTGGCTTCTTTCCAAGCAAGGGAGTAAAGCTTTTAATTACTGACAGCTGTCTGCAACTTTAAGAAGCAGCTCTGATCCGTCTTCCCTTTGCTGGATCAATGTGTCTTGTCTTGTGTGACACTCTTGTAAACCTGGTTGTATCCGAACCTACCTCAGAGTTGTCCTCTGGGAAAAAATGGAATGAGGGAATGCTGCATACACCATGTTGGATCCTGAAGGAAAGGCAGGATAGAAATCTTATGACAAATATTATAGGCATTCTGATACTAAGTCTACTGTAATGCACAAAGTCAGTTCATGTTGTCTATGAAGAGTCTCAGTCATCCAGGTCATGGATGTTCCAAAGGTGATTTTTTTTTGAAGAGGCAACTGGACTTTGTTTTTCCTTGAAAATGTTTTGCTTTTGATCCAAAAGACTTCTTCAATTCTGACTGAATGATGGAGAATGGAAGGATTTATATTGCTCGCTATCGTTGAGGCCACTTGGAGGCTTATCGGTGCCCTCAGGGTCTCCTGAATAGTGCAAATGGGTGTGAAACCTTCTTGGAACTGCTGAAGCAGCACAGTCCTTTCAGCAGTTCCAAGAAGGTTCCACACTCATTTGCACTATTCAGGTGACCCTGAGGGCACAGATAAAACTCCAAGTGGCCTCAACAACTCCCAGAGAGAGTGCTAACAATCAGATGACTGCAAGGAATATCAGTCCTTCCACTCTCCACTATTCAGTCAGAACTGAAGAAGCTTCTTGGATGAGAAGCGAAATGACTTCAAGGGAAAACAAACAAAGTCCAGTTGCCTCTTGAAAAAGCACACTTGGGTCAAGTCATGTAGATTTTCAGTTTGCAGTGACATGTACAGAACATAGAGCTATGATAGCAAGGATGGTTCAGAGGCAGTTCTTCCTTTCACAAAATTGTACATTTCTTTCAAGAACTCAGAAAGTTTCTTAAGACAACTCAGACAAGGCTAATGACAGTAGCCAATGTGAGTCATTATCCCCAACAAAATCATGCAAAATGGTAGATCCATCAGCACTTCCTTCCTAATCAGAGACTTAGATGAAGATATTTCCATAAGATTTGCACTGGTTATTTCAAGTCATATCAGAAGCTTATTATTCCCAGAGGAAAGGCACAGGTTAGCTGGAGAGGGGATATGTCAAGTGAGAGAACAATTTTTGGCAGTTATAATCCAGATTTGGAATAATTGGTAACAAAAAAGTTGAATGCAAATTTGCTGAAAGCCTGGGTCATTCAAGCTAAAAATGTTTGCAAGTGAAATGGAGTGCTACAAATAAGTTTTTAATTTTAAGATTGAACTAGTAGCTATTAAATTAATTACAGTTGATGAAAAAATATTTTAGTCAGCAGAAGATCTGCAATGAATCTGATTTCCTTATTGTTATCTCAGAATTACACAGGCAATAAAGTTGAATGTGCTGTAATTAAACATTGATTGGTTTGATGATAATACTCTGAAATAAATAGCCAATCACTAATGTACATTATATGCACCATATGAACTAGTTATCAATAGACACTGAGTTCTGTTTTCTTACTCCTCCTTACTGAATATTAGCTAAATGGAATTTAGAGTCTAAAAAATACTGTCCGGAAAAAGCATTATATGAATAACAATATATCTGATGATTGTTCATAACTTCATGGACAAATATTGTATATATTGTATATAATATGCAACTGTTAAGACATGACATCTGATTTTTTGTCTAAATGTTTAAAATCCCTTGTAAATCTGGTATTTCAAAAACAGATAACTAGAAAAGTCTCATACAACATTTTGTTTCAGGAAAAAATATATTTCTTTTTGGTAATCTAAAAAAAAAAGATTGCTTTTTTTTCTCCATTATTATTTTGTGCTGACAAACATTTTTTCCCAGTAAGCAGAAATTTCCCCCAATAAGTAGAAACTGTGAAGGATGGAAAATGTTGGCTGTTTTGTCATTGACCACAGGAAATATAGGATAGTATAGGAAAATAACAGAAATTTTAAAGAAATTTTAAAAAGGCTACCAATGTTAATGGTAGATCTTGTGAAATTGTCTTCTCACAAATAAACTACCCCCCCTCGGGGAAAATCCAATCAATAATATATTTCTATCATTTACAGGTAGTCCTTGATTTTCAACCATTACTGAGTTCAAAATTACAATTGTAAGTTATGTTGGTCATTAAGTGGGTCAACATGTGAACTGTGCTTAATTTTATAACCATTTTGGAAGCAGTTGTTAAGCAAACATCATGTCGTTAAGTGAAGCCATTATACTAACTGGGCATTTTTTTTGCCGGAAACCAGAAGTAAATGTTGGTTTCCAGCCAAAAATGTCATAAATCCTAGTCACATAACAATACCCAAAATGCAATTGCCTGATTGTGGGGAGAAGGGTGGACATTGGAACTTAGAAAGCAGGTTGTAAGCAGCTGTGGGAAGATCCATCATAGCTTCAAACAGTTGCTAAGCGATCGGTCATAAGTGAGGCCTAGCTATATAAGACTGAACTAGGTCTATAACATTTTGCTATTCCTTTTCTGAGCATTGTAGTTCTCATAAAATTTAAACATTTGGCTCCATGAAATGTGATGAACTGCATTCATCCAGCCGAAAAAGATGAGGTTTTCTCTCTCAGATGAATTGAATTGAGAGATGGGGGAAGCTATTTATACCAGCATAAATAGAATTTGCCAAGGACAAAGGAGTTAATAAAATGGCGGCAGCAGATCTAAACACAAACATGAAAATTATTTTTTACAAGGGTGGGGGGAGTGTCTTTGTCTGGAGTATTTAACATAGGATTTTTTCCTCTCTCCTTTCATTTCCTATCTTATTAATCTAATCATCTTGGTCCAGTTTTGTTCTGCATATTTCTCTTCCCTTCCCTTCTCAGTTGATATTTCTCTTTCTCCATCCTATATCCCTTCTTATCCTATTTTCATCCTGGGGAGATGAAGAGAGGGGGATGATGATAGTAGTGATGGTGGTTCACCTCCTCCTCCTCCTCAGGGAATTGGGGGGGGGGAGGTATGGGTTATGTATATTTGTGTATGTATGCTTGAGTGGCATGGTGGTCTAATGTGAAGATCCTTGCCTCCCACTGAACAGGTTGAGAGTTCAATCCTACATAGCAGCAGATATTTCTCTCCTAGGGCACAAAGAAAAAAATATCTGCTATGAACTCTGCATAGGTGTCAGGAAGGGCATCTGCCCAGTAAAAGCTCAGCTGCATCCAGCTGCCTAGATCCTCTTCCGAATAGGGGCCATAGGATTGTAAAAAAGGGAGTTTTTTATTTGTGTGTATATGCTTGTTTACTCAAATTCTTCTTAGAGTGATTTGTGTCGGAGAGAGAATAGTTGCTAGAGGCAGATGAGTAACAGTTAGTAGATGTAAACCTTATTTTACAGATAGTTTGCTGTAATTTACAATTAGTCCTCATTCAGTGACCACTCATTCAGCATTATGATGGAGCTGAACGAGGAGACTTAGGACCCCTTCTTGTAGTTGCAGCCGTTGCAGCATCCCTAAAATTATGTGATTGCAGTTTGGATGCTTGTCAATTTGCAAGCACAATTTGGGCCTTTGCAAGATTCTGTTAATGCAGCCTTAAAATAAAGTAGAAATAGCTCATCTGGTCGGTTTTT
This sequence comes from Azemiops feae, assembly GCA_023970755.1. Lineage (NCBI taxonomy): Eukaryota > Metazoa > Chordata > Lepidosauria > Squamata > Viperidae > Azemiops > Azemiops feae. Next base: position 6,739,415 of record JALGBA010004228.1, on the reverse strand, counting down.
GGTCTGGTATACTTGAAAAGACACAACAATCTTTCAAATCCAAAAGTACAAATCTCCCACTGTTTCTTTCACAGCTTGAGAAATTAGGGAGGAGATCCCTTCTGAGCCTTTTTCTCCAGTTGTTGTGCAGCTGCAGGCTGTACCTTCTCTTGTCTGATCATTTCCTAAGTAGCATTTCTTTGTCCCATTTCTCAAGGTCTTTCTTACATATCATTATAATTATTAACTTGGTCTCTCTCCCTCCCTTCCTCCCTCCCTCCCTCCCTCTCTCTCTCTCTGTGTGTGTGTGTGTGTGTGTGTGTAAGAGAGAGAGTGAGAGAGCAAGCTTTTACATAATTCAGCATATGAAATAGGATATCCACCATTAGGGATCTTAATATGATACAGATGGCTTTTGATGTGGTAAGCTATGGAAGTTTAAAAATTATTATTATTATTATTATTATTATTATTATTATTATTATTATTATTATTATTATTATTATTATTATTATTATTATTATTATTATTATTATTATTATTATTATTATTATTATTATTATTATTATTATTATTATTATTATTATTATTATTATTATTATTATTATTTATTTCTCTCTTAGATTTCTATCCCATCTTTCCTTCAGGTCTTTGAGGTGACATGTATAGGACTACATCCACCAGTTTATGCCCAGAATAACAAAATAGTAAAATAGTTAGGCTTTGAAAGAATGACTGGTCCAAAGTTATTCAGTTTATATATTTCCACAGATGGGACTTGAACCTCCATCTTCCAGGTCCTGGTCCTTGATCCATTGCTCATTCCTTCTGCTGATACTTCTATGCTCAGAGAAAAAGACCTCAGAGAATCATGCAGGATGTTAGGGGTGGGCATACTGTATTCACCTTCTCCATGATTGTATGAGTGCTCAGTGTGTGAAGAAAGTAAATAGCTGCACCCACTTGTAAATGCTACTTTACAAGAAGTCCTTTAGAGCTTTCCCATAAATGGATAGAATTCAACTGATAGTTATCATTTAGCTTGGGATAACTTTAATGGAACTGAATCTTAGTTGTGGTTCTAGCATCTCTCTCTCTCTCTCTCTCTCTCTCTCTCTCTTCTCTCTCTCTCTCTCTCTCTCTCTCCGTCTCTCTCTCCTCTCTCGCTCTCATCTCTCTCTCTTCTTCTTCTCTCTCTCGTCTCTCTCTCTCTCTCTCTCTCTCTCTCTCTCTCTCTCTCTCTCTCTCTCTCTCTCTCTCTCTCTCTCTCTCTCTCTCTGTATTTTGGCAATTTTCTTCCTGCCCCAAGTCTATAAATGGTTTTTGAAAGAAATCAGGAGCACAATGTACAAATATCTTTATTTTTAAGATCTTAAAGGCAATGTCATGCTTAGAAAAGACAAATACTTCTTTTCCCTGTCTCATCCTGTACTTCACTGATGGTCTCTTGCTTTAACAAGCCATTATTTACATACATGCTCATTAAGATTTGGCTATTTTGTTTGTAGCTTTGGCATTATATTGGTCTTCGAATTAGGTTGAGACTGATAATAAAAATCTTAGCTGTTTGTATCACTGTGGATAAATCTTTGCCATCCGTTTGAGAGATCACCCTCCAACTGCATTAATTTATATTTTGGCTTGTTATCTAGTTTATCAAACCAAACTTTCTCTTGTCATCCTACAATAATCCTACATTTAGGTCTCTCCAAATTTCTGCATGAGCCTGAACAGAATTATCAGTATTTGGTTAGCTGCCTTTGATTGACTAAGATTTTATTTTCTGGAGAAAAAATATGGCTTCTGCCCAGAGCTGGTGGATGAATTTGGATGGCATAATTTGTCTGACTTACCCTTTCTACATGATGGTTCTTCATACCTAACTTTGGTGTAAAGACAATTCTGGTTGGGTTCACTGGAACTTCCGCTTCCTAGATGATCAGAATCTTTGTTCTTCGTTTTTCTTTTCTGATGAATGTTCTGTGATTTTGACTTGTGAGTAGCCTCAGTGCTGTTTTTTCTTACAGGAAGAGGGCTCTTGTGAAACAAACTTACTTCTTTAGACTTTGATTTTCTTTGATCTCGTCTATGTCTCCTGTCTCTGGAATAGTTTCTACATTTCTTCTCATCATGCAGAGACTTTGCTTTGTTTTTCCCCCCGTGCCTTTCTTTTGAAGCAGAACATATTTGTTTAAATTTGTATTCTATGCTACCCTTTGATCCACTATTTTTATCTACACTCCTTCTCTTTGGAGATGGTGTTTTTGACCATGCTGGACAATATTCTTTTAATTTATTGATGGGAACCTCCAAGGGTTGACATTTTGTTATATCTTTTTTGCCCAATTTCTTCACTGTAATGATGTTAGCAGACTTTTTGTGATAAATGTTAAAGGCATTGTCATCTACAAATGCTAATTCATTTTGGGAACCCTTACCTGTTTCCATATCCATTGGCCTAAGAATCTGAACAGGATCTATTTCTACTGTGTCCCCCTTTTCTTCCTGTCCTTGAAATAGGTGGGAGTGAGAGAGGGATCCAGGGAGCTCTACTTTTTCCTCAGAGGGTTTTTTAAACAGTATATTTTTAATAATATGATAGGCTGAAATTATCCCTTTTTCAGTATCTTTGTTGGACAAATCCATATAATTTTCTTCATTTGTTGAATGATTTTTATCATCTGCTGTAGCAAATGTGGAAGGAAGGGTTTTTTCTGAACCCGAAAGCAAGAATGTTAAGTTTCCATAATCTAAACTACCATTGGGTTTGGGTACCTGACTGTTTTCAGGATGCTGCAGATGTTCATCTTCTGAAGATGGAGAAGAAGTTAAAAAATCAGGCTCTTTCAATATCACAGGGCATTCATACAAGGCACACCAGTCATACTTCCTCAGGTTTAATGAGGATTGAACAAAACTGTTGAACTCATGCAGGAAATGACCAGTCAAATAGTGCAAGTGGGGCTCTAAAATAGCTTCAAACTCTTTGCTGTCCAGATCATGTTGAGTCAGGTTACTTAGGATGAGATTCTGCAAAGTATGAATTGTTGATCTCTTGCTACCAAACAGCACTTTTAATTCTCGTTTTAGCCAAGGGATCAGTCTGTCGAAACATTCAGGATGGCTACCAAAAAATTCTGCTGAAAGTATTTGACTGGAATCTGGATTTGGAGCATTTTGAACTAGAATCCCTGCATGGTAAAGAGTTCTCCTAAACTGAATTACTGTTTGGGCTTTAAATTTCCCAAGGCTGACTAAATCAATATCATTGGGTCTCTCTGTAACTGCAAACTGTCGCATGAGCTGATAAATATCCTTCTGTCTTTGAGTTAATGTTCTGCTAATTTCATTATGCACGATTCCATTGTCAGGCGGTGATGTAAGTCTTTGAGAGGAGGCTGAAGCGTAGTCTTCTTTGCTTTCAGAAGGAGAAAAAGAGCCACCATTCAAAGGCAGGACATATTCGCAAAAGGCACCTTTTCTGCGTATCGTGTGAAAGAATGAATAGAAGCGCTGCTTACACAATGGACATATAACTTTCTTTCTGGACCACTTCTGAATACATTTGAAGCAGAATTGGTGGTTGCAAGGGTTCAAGTAAGTCGGGTCTTGGATCATTGCTAAACAGATGGTACATTTTGAATTTTTGGCTCCATTTTGTTGCATAGTTTTCACTAAAGAACTCTTCCTTGAGGATCTGAAGCCAATCCTTGGCTTACGTTTCTTCTGTAAGTGCTTCATGATCTGAAAGATGACCCACAGAAAGAAAACTCAGAAAACCTGCATTTTTAAAATTGAGATAGTCTGCATGCTGATGGCATCATAAGCAAGACATCTGCAAATTTCAGAAGGACAAAACTAAAGAGTAAAGGGTTTTTCATGTTTTTTTTCCTGCTCAATTAGCTTCAAGGCAATATTCCCAGAATTGAAAATATTTTAACACCTAACGCTTTTAAGTAAGTACCTAATTCTGAATCCTCACAAATCCCATCAAATCAAAACTCTTGCTGTTCCTGTTCCTAAAGTGAGAACTGGTGGTAAATTGGATTTTAAAATAATCCTGCAAAATATATTTTGTCAACATCATTCTCTGCCACCCACCTCCCCTTCATATGCTTTGTGTGGATAATCTGTTCAAACTATTGGGTGCCTGTAAAAATCAAACAACTTTATTTCTGCCTCCCCAGTTTTCTTTATAGGAAGAGCCAGGATAAATGTACTTTTCAGACATGCACTGAATGTTGCTCCATCTTTCATTAACTTGCTGAATCACTGAACTTTCTTGATGATTCAGATTTTGATTTAGGGTGCTTAATAAAATCCTGCTGTGACCCAACATATGAATCTCAATGTACGTGATTTTGTATTGTATTTGTCCAAATTTGAAGCTCTCAACCTATCTTAACCACCATTCTTAATGCAATTCTTTATATTTAGAACTCTACTTACTTTACTATAGTTCTTTCGACTTCTATCCTCTCCACTTACTCCAAACTTTCACTGAAAGCTCAGTTCTGCTTAACTTTTTTCTAGAATTATTGCTTTCAGCTGATAGTTCTCTCTCCCATAGAGATAAAATTCAACTGGGTAAACAGAACCCAAAGAAAGTTCTAGCAGTGACCTCACTATGGTGAGCAAGGAAACACTTTCCTATCCAATTCCTAAATTCTTTTGGGGTGTTTTGTGTATTTTCAAGACAGAACATCGCATATGGCTCCAACAACATTTTTAAGGAGAGAAAAAAAATGAGAAAGGGTGGAAGGAGGAGGTTAGAATGAAGTTGACCTTTTTCATTATCCTGTGTTGCTATTTATGAGCACAGCCTTATATCAATTATGATTTTTCTCAGTGATTATGAATGAATTAGGGAACATTGAAAGGGTGGATCTGCAAGGAATGTGGTGAACAAAGTGTCTGTTTCAAGTCTTAAAGAGCTACACCCTCTGGAGGGCTTGGCCCAGCTGCTGCAAAGACTTTGCCTGGTTGTGTATGTCACAATTTTTCTGCTAGAATTAACAATGAAATGAAGCAGTTGTGCATGCATAAAATCATGGAGACAATGGGGGCAAAAAACTTGGCAGAAACTGTGTCAAAATATCTAGCTGCTTTAATGTTTGAGGAGATTTTCTTCCTACCAACTTTTGTGAAATCCCTTTCCAATGTTTCACACAGCCTCAGAACTTTATTAAGAAATTGTTAAGAACTGGTAATTGACAATATAATCTAAACTAAGTATTGTTAAATGTGTTGAATTTGTGCTCTAAGACCATATTTGCCAAGAGAAAGAGAGAAAAACTGTCATTAAAACACTATAAATCTTAATTGGACTGATTACTGAAAGGCATAAGTGCATAAAGAATCATCTCCCGCAAAAAATGTATAAAATGTTGGTCGATTATAGGGAAACATTTGAACACATAAGAGAAAAAACTCACTTGTTTGTGTATTTTTTTTTTTACATTAAAGTTTTACAAAAGACATAAAAATGAACAGAAAGTAATGAGGGGCAGAAGTAGTAAAGAAAGTTAAAAACTGAAAAAAGTAAAAGTGCAGAAAAAAGAACTGAAAAGAAAAAAAAACAAAGAAGCTTCTGATTTCCTTTGCAACAAATATAAGTACAATCACAAAACTATCTCTTACTCTGATTACAAAAATAAAATAAAATAAATTCCACTTTTTTTCCTGTTATCTAATTCTTTTTCCTAATCGACAAATGCATTTTTTCCTGTTTCATGCAAAAAAAAAAGTCTATAAAGGTTTTTTAGTTGATCATAAACGTGAGGAAACTCATATTTCACTTTGTCCATCATCTGGATGTTAAAACCTAGAAGGATATCTGGTTTTGCCCATGGGGAGAATAAATTTCATCAAGGAAAAAAAAAGTGAAGGCAATGTAGTTTTACAAAAATGATTGTACTTATAAGCAACTCTGAGTTCCTCACAGCTCCGGGCTGGGAAAGATCAGTAATACTAGGTAATCAAGAAATGAGAATGGCTGCCATTTTTCAGTGTTTGGGATCAGTGTTGTTGTTGTTGTTGTTGTTGTTGTTATTATTATTATTATTTATTCCTTGGGTTGGAATGGTATGGTGTTATGGAGCTTATCATGATATACCTATGCCATAAAAAGACCCTTAAAATGTGGGTGGATGCCTTAATACAAACTTCCCTGCATATTACATAGCATAATAACCAGAGAGAGAATCAGACTGGTCTAGTGGTGAAGGCACCAAATTAGAAAGCAGGAGACCATGAGTTCAAGTCCCGTCTTAGGCATGAAAGCCAGCTCGGTGACTTTGGGCCAATCACTCTGTCTCAGCCCAACCCCCCCCCCCAGGTTGTTGTTGTTGGGGGAAATAAGGGGAAGAAGGCTTGTTGGATATGTTCATCACCTTGAGTTTTTTATAAAATAAAAAGGTGGGATATAAATTAAAGGGTTCTGTAACTGGAACAAAAAGAAATTGTTTAGCCTAACTATTGCTATCTCACTTTTGTAATCAATGTTTGCGTCAGGGACAAATTTCATGCAAGCGTGGGAAACATGTACATGGATGGGATGTACTGGAGGAGGGAATAAGGGAGTGTACAGGAATGATTGATGTCTTCCTTATGATGTAATGGCTCTGTTGTCTGATTTTCATTGGCTAACAAAGTTTATAAAGCAATGCTACTAACTTTCTAAGGTGTGGCACTTCTGAATGCAACGCTGCCAGTGTTCAGATTGTGTTCCCACCCAGGACTTATTTCGATCGAAAATAAAGTGCTGTTTCCTCAAGAAGCCTCCGTTTGAGTTGCCTCATTAGACTTTTAATGGTATCTCAAATTTAAGTAAATGCTGGGACCTTACAAAATAAAACAAACAAATAAATAATAACAACTTGAAAGAAGAGCCAGAGTGCTGATCTCATACATTTCTGCTTCACTCTTTCTCTGTTCTTCTTCTGCTGTTTTTCCCCTCTTGACCATGTACAGAGAACTCTGGACAAATAATTCAAAGCATTTTGCATGCAGATAACATTAAACTTTGTTGTTTCTGTGATATCCTCATATGCATGTCTCTCTGGTTTCAGATTTTTGCATCACATTAGTTTGAACGTGGTCGCCCACTGCTGTCACAGATAAAACAGGATCTGGGATTGCAAAGGAGATTTTACTCAGGCAGAGCTGCCTTCCAAATTTGCTGTCCAAGTCTTCAAGAGATGGAATGGAGCACATGTACAGATGCAATATAAAAAGGGGGTTCATCACCTACAGTCCCTTTACTGCAAAACACTCATGGGTCAGGTTAAAACCATGGATAGGATTTCTGAATTTTAAACCAAAGGGACTAATTTAACTTTTTAATACTTGACCTACAATTTAACTTCTATTTTCTCGGGGTAATGAGTGTGCATTCTGAACCTAGTCTTTTTTGATACCCTTGACCTAATGTATTAAACTGTTTCCTCACATGCACACACATATATATTTAGAACGCCAGTAAGCAGATGTTTTATCCATAATTAGCTGTCAGCTGGACTTCAAACAGCTTAACCATAATGCGGCTGAAGTTAATTAAAGTTAGGATTACAATATTTTATTTTCTGAAAAAGAGTTCCTTGGAAGAGAGTAGTTTAACTCAAAACTCTTTTAAGGACTTTTTGCAGAAAATGGATAAAAATTAGCTGGTGATTTCTGGATTTATTGATTAATAGGGGTCGAGTGTGGGGAAAAGGGAAATATTATTTAATTTAGGAGGGGGAAAATAGTCTCAAATATATCCACATTGTAAAGAAGATTAGAAGTCACTTCTTTAACTATTTTTTCTTCTTCCTCTTCACTTTTTGTTTTCAACACTTTATAGCTTTCTGACTTTTTCTATATTTTCATATATATTTTTGTTTTCAACACTTTATAGTTTTCTGACTTTTTCTATATTGTTTCATATTCATATTTTAAAAATAAAATAACATTATAAGGAAAAATTATAAGAAAAAAAGGAAGAGGGTGGCTTACAGAACTATGGATAACACAAAAACCTACAATTAGTTTTGCTCCTCTTTGACAGTGAAAATGCAAACATCTTATTAAACTAGCTACCCAGAGGTTATTGGGTTTGAACCAGAGTTTCCAAATCAAAAGTTTTTGCCAATGAAATATGTGCTTGCTATATGAAAGTACAAGTTTCACCGTCAGTAATGTTTGTTGTGTGAAATCACAAGCCACTGAATAGTTTGCTGCATGAAATTATAGGTCTTTGCTATTATACCAGTGTTTGCAGCATGAATCAAAACAGCGCGCCATTAAACAATTTAAATGAGTTTTTTTCTACTGAAGAAAAAATTCTCTCTCAAAAGAAAGCAAACAAAAACAGAATAAGCAGCCAATGCAACCTCGGCCTGGGTAGCATCTGCTGATGCCTCATGAGTGGCAATACCTCTATTCCACCAAAAGACCAGTTAACAAACATATTGATCTAGATCCAATATATCAAACGTAAGCAACCAGACCATTCAAAGTGCCAATCAACAAGAGAAACAATCAGCTCGGAATTCAAAAACCAACTGACCACATTGGCACATAAGACATTTATGAGCTAAGGAGAATAGGACAAGAAAATCCTGCTGGTATTATCGAGTTTGGTAACGAAACATTCAAGAATTATATTAAAACAAGCTTGGAGAACAAACCACAATCAAAATACCTTTATTTATATAATTGCTAGCCACTCCCTCCCCTCTTTATGCACCAATCAGAAAGCAAAAGGGATCATACACTTTCTCAGGAACTATAGCTAGAAAGTGGCATCACCATTTTCTCTTGTATGCTGCCGCATGTGCTCCAGCCTCAGACATTTCAATATATTTTTAATCCACTCATGGATGAATCTTGGCTAGGAAAAATAAAGTATCTGCAAACTCTGGATATTTGGTAGCCTTAGCTATGTTTACTAAAATCTCTTTATTATTACTATTTTTAGCCATCATTGTAGCAATTTGACTCTTCCTTTTGCCATCCATATTGTTGGGAGGAGAAGATCATCTAAAACAAATAGCTACTTTCTTCACCTGATTAGGACCATCCAATGCTGTCAGTCATTAGAGAAAAGTATCTCAGTTACTGCCAATTGTGGTATACACATACACAAACACACAGGTTTAAAACATCCAAAATATGTCCTTTAGTTTAATTTGAACCTCTGCCCCCACTTGCACCATGTGTTAATTGTTTCTATACATTCTCACATTTGAAAACTTCATTTATTTCCAAATGTCCTCATAATGGATTATTTCCATTCATAGTCTTCATCCTTATTTGACTTGGATTCTATAGATTTCTTAATAGTAAATTTCCACAGTGATCTGGGGATATAGCATGTAATTTTAATGAATTGTGATGTTCATTGGCAAGCATTGTATGATACATTTATTGTGTTTGCATATAGGGAAAAATAGCATGCCATTAATTTCTCACCCTATAACTGAAAAAACCCCACCATCCTGCAATATTCTCTTTTTAAGTTGCAGTGGAAGACATATTGGTAGACCTATAAAGCTTTTTGCATGTGTCTAATAAATGGCAAGGATTAAATTAGGCAGGTGAAAGGAACCATGCAACTTGATTCTAACCATGCATCCTTAAGACTTAGTCTTAACATATAGTAAGGGGGTGTGCAAAGGATTTGTACACATCGGTGTGAATCAAAGGTGTATGATTCTATGTCAAGAGTGCATCATACTTTTTGGGGTAGCACGCTGTAGTTCTCCATAAAATAGTGATTTAATTTAAAAATAATTAATATTGCATTGGTTAAATAATTATATGAGTACTCCCTATGTAATAATTAATTTCCCGTTGGGTCCCATTTATCATGTGAGAAAAGAACAACGAATCTAAAAAGGAATCCAAATTTAGTAGGAAATGTGTTAATTCTAACGTAATCTACAGTGGAATAGATTAGTTTGTACCATTTGAGTTACTCTTACTGTGCAGTCCAGTTTCCAATGAACCCACACAAAACATAGGGAAAGTGATAGTCTATTTTTAATGAATATATAAATATATACAGATATTTCATAGAAATTATACAGGGATCATAAAGCATCTCCGGGAAACTGTTCTCTGCTGTCAAAGAATGATCTAGCACTGCATAAAGTATGTAAGTAGCATCACTTTCAATTTAAAAACACTGTCATATAACTATGGCTTCAAAAATCCTTCAAAAAAACTTTTCAGAACATGTTAAATTTCATTCCCTGTACATTTTTCTTTATAACATTTGAGGTAAGTTATACAATGGGCCTTGGATTACCATCAGTGTTTTTCTCTCTCTTAAGATTCTACCAGTTTTTGGCCATTATACATTAAGCACATTTTTTTTCATTTATATGAATTTATTGGATTGAGCGTAACATGTAAAACTTCAGTAAGAGAACTAGTTCAAAAGTTCTCTTGTGGGCTATTGGGTTGAAATTTTTGATGTACAAATCATGGTCTTTTAATACATGTAAAACATCCAGGTTCCCACTTAATAGCAGAACCACTTGGAGGAGTTTCAGTAGAACATGGCAGCTCTGTAGTTTTAGTCATTTTTTCAGCTTGCCAAAGCAATTGACCAGAATCATCCATTTCTCTTGTTTTTACTTCAATGTGTTCAATAACCAAAATGTCTTCTGTTTGGGGCTGAAGCATCTTAATGACAATCATCTCCTCTCCTTTGTGATGAATCACTTTCGTACTAACTAAATCTTGTTGTTGCAATGAGGTCTGTCCCATGCCATTTTCTTCTTGTTCTTGGGATGGAAGCTGCAGAGTATTTGACGTAGGGTAACTGCTAACAAGCTGGCCAACATTAGGTATAGTTGTACCTGGACCATTAGAAAGGCCGTCAACAAAATCAACACTTCTTAAGGACCCTTGCTTATGTGCTAGTTCTTCTTCTTCTTCTTCCTCTTCTTCTTCTTCATCATCATCTTCCTCCCCCTGCTCTTCAGCAATATTGGTCTCTGCCCTCTCCTTACAGCCTGGGATGAATTTGCCTAGTATTGGAGTCCTCTCTTCTAGTTGATTCAGAACACATTTGTGTGATGGACAGTGTCCATTGTGAGTACTTAAATGTTCATCAGCCTGGAAAAATGCATCCATATTATCTTCATTTCTTATAAGTTCCCCATCAGAAGATCCAAAAGGAAGAAAAAAATCATCCAGAATATGCTCTAAACTGGAACTAGTTGATTCCTGGACTTCATCATCCCAAGTTTCTTCCTCATCACTTGCCATTGATTCTCCATCTTCCCCATCATTCTCATCTGAGTCTTCTGTTTCTCCTTCTTCCTCCTCATCTTCTGAAGAAGATGTAGTAAAAGAAGAATGGGTCTGAAACCCATCATCATGCATGGGGAAGGGAACATCATAACTGGCTCGCCAGTCATAAACCTTAATGTTGAAAGGAGAGCGAGCAAAATTAATGAATTCATGTAAGAAGTGATTGGTGTAATGGAGTAAGTGAGGCTGAATCACATCAGCAAATGCTTGACTCTCCAGATCATAAATAGTTATGTTATTCAGAATGATGTGCTGTATGTTATTGACTAATGATGCATGTGTTCCACACAGAACTCGCAGCTCACGCTTCAACCAAGGCACTAACCTGTTTAGGCGGACAGGATTCCTGTGAAAAAAGTCTGCTGATATATCTCTATAAAATCCTCCAGTTTGGACATTCCTGACACGAACTCCTAACTGATATAGAGTTCTTCTGAATTTCAGTGTAGCCTGGTCTCGAATTTGTGCGAGGGTTATTCCTCCAGGATGAGATGACCTCCTTATTCCAAGTTGTCTCATCAGCTCATCAAGCGTTCTTATCCCATCTTGTGATTGGAGACCTGAGGATCCTCCATATAAGATCCCATTATCTGGTAGTGCTTCAGGTCTTTGAGTAGTTGCTGACCTCTCCCCACACATGCTATAGGATGCATTTTCAAAAGGAACAATGTATTCCTCAAAATCTGTGTCAGATCTTATGGTATGAAAGAAAGAATGGAAACGTTGTTTGCAGAGTGGGCACTCTGCCTTCCTGTCTGACCACTCTAGGATACAGGCAAAACAAAATCTATGGAAACAAGGGTTTAAGAGGGCCACATTCCGTATTCTTTCTAAGCAAATGGGACACCTTGAGTCTGAAGGTCCATCAGTTGGCACAGTGGTGTTTTCATTTCCTGTCCCAGTCAGGGATAAAAAGCTACTGTCAGAATGAAGTTCTTCATTTGATGATGCCATAATCTGATGAAGGAAAAGATGACACAGTAAGTATAAAGGCTTGAGTAATATAATGATTAACCATAAAAACAGTGTAATATGGTAAATGTGACATATATGCATGGATGCATATATAAGTTGGGCTATCAGAATATATATTTCTCCAATAGCATTGCTAAGAGTTTTCTCACTCCTTCAGAAAAAGACCGCCACTCTACAATTTTTTTTCCAGCATTGTTTGTTTACTTACAATACCTTATTTATTTTGTGGTGGCTGTCTTTTCTTCCTTACAATGCCCTGAAATGGCACTATTAGCTTGGAATTAAGTCTTTGTGGCCAATACAGAATGGTGGACAAATTGCCAAGGCAGATGCTGCTGTTGTCATTTATAAAGCAAGAAAATGAAATAAGTGAAAAAAGGGATGCTCCCGTTATAGACTAAGAAATAAAGGAGAGCGTTTTCTCCCACTCATAAAAAGTGGTAAATTAATGTCTCTTCATAGTGACCTCTGTTTCTCTGTCATAAAGAGAAAGAAAAATTTTGAGAAGCTATTTATACAAGGCTCTTGCGTAGAGAGGGATGGATGGCGAGATAAAACACACTCACTCACAAACTGCCTGTCTAAGCATGCCCTTGAGAGAAAAAGTTTGTAGCATCAAACAATATCTTTGGAAAATTGATTCTGTATCCCATAATAGTGGACCCCAGTTTCATTATGTCAACTAGAATGGACAGACCAGTAGGATATGACTGCCGAGTTTCAGTGGCTGAGCTCAAAACTGCTAGATGGACTGGAAAGGCAAGACTTCACTGTCCTCAAATCATCTCATTCCCATCTTTAACAGCTCCCTGCAAGTTCCCCAATTCTGCTGCAAAAAAATGTAGGCCAATGATGCTATCATATTTCTAGCAGATGGCCCAGGGTCTCATTATATCTGCAGGGAGACAAGTTTAGCCCTCAGGCTGAAAACATTCACCTGACCCTGACTAAAACAACATGTATTTCTAAGTGAGAACAGCAAAATAAAGAATAGATATTACAAACCAAAACTATATCAGGTTCCCCAACCTTCAGCTGCTTGGAAACAGGACGTAGCAGCCAAAGTGGCAGTTATAGAATCATCTAGGACAGAAAATTCCAAAGTGTGCTATTTGTTGTAGAGAAAGTGATGTCAAATATGTTCCTGGAGGTGGAGAGCTTGTGGTGTTAAGTTGTCTCTCTGCATCCATAGCTATTGCAGCAACTAGCATTGCTAAATTGATAATAAGCTCATAGAACGAACCTTACAATGTTGGCATTGTAGAACTCATTTAAATCCCAAATCCCAGAACTGTGCACTGCAATATGTTGCTGTAAAACTGAGATCTGTGATATGTGGTCCCAAGGGTACCTCCCTTCCCCCCCCTTCCCAATATTTTGCATATTGAGCTAAGAGCCCATTAAAGTATTGCTGCAAAACTGTAGACCTCAGAGACCATTGAAATATCGATTTGAAAGTGTAATTTTTCATATGACAGGAAAGCAAAGTTATTAAATACAGAGGGAATAATTACATAAACTGTATTTAACTAATTTAATTTTAATGACACTGAAATTCAAGTTAAGTTTCATTTTCGTCCTGGCTCTCTGATTTCTTTATTCTGTCCTTATGCAGTATTAGGAGTGCACTACCAAGATGGTTTTTGAATGTAACATCAGCTCAGGAAAGGTTGTATGTTCCTGACCTAAAGAAATGTAATATTCACTTAAGTGTAATATTTATTTTGGTGTTTATTTGAAGTAATTTCTTTAATTAAGAAATCATTAGTGTCTTTAATATATAACAGGAGAATGTCTATGGAGATTCTCAGTCATCCAGGTCATAGTTATCCCAAAGATGCTTTTCACTGGACTTTCTTGTTATTCTTTGAAGACATTTCGCTTCTCATTCAAAAAGCTTCTTCAGCTCTGACTGGGATATAATAGGAAACTTTTTCAATTATCATTTAAATCCAATAGAAAAAGATATTCTGATCCCTGGAACTATAGTTGGCCTAGATATATTTTAGAAGACATCTGGATGCTCAAATAGATTAAAAATCTCATTTTTAAATAGTTTTCTGCATATATGTTAGTTATTATGTTTTTGTCAAGGCTATTTTATTTTACATTTACCACTCAGTTCATGCTTTCAGTGTGACAGTCTTGTGCTATCATATCGGAGCCCTCCATATGTAGAAAGAGAAGAGAAAACTCCTGGACATCACTAATCATCATGCAAAAAAGAGACATTTTATGCATTTTGCAACACAAGCTACAATCAAGTTCACAAAACAAGCAGACAGCCGTGTAAGTAATCCAGTGGTCTCCAATTCCTCCACTGGATAGGATTCTTTAGAATGGGACTTCCAAGCAGAGATCAAAAGCCAGCAGTTCATAGATCTCTCCTTTCCCATGGAAGTGGATGCTTCCCCCTAGTCTGAACATACTGCTGAAATCTGCTGAGCAGCTGCACAGCTCACACAGGATGGTGTGAATACAAACCTGATAAATAATGAAAATATAACTGACATTATAACCAGACAGAGCCTGCTTACAGCACAAACTATCCTTTCTATTTTTGAGCTGTTGTCCAGAGTTAACACCAAGTGGACTCTTTAAAAGACATCTTTGTAAAGCTTTTTGAAAAAAACAAATTAAATGGCAACTTGGCTAACTGACAGATCTCCTGTACAAATAATGCCATAGAAGTGGTTGGCAGGGAAGTTATGACAACTTTATCCCTACATCAAGGAAGAGAGTGGTGATCAAAGACACTTGTGTGGGAAAATATGAGAAACAGAAACTAAGGGGGAGAGGCATTTAAACTACACATCTTACTTACAGCCTAAACAAACCACCCTACAAATTTTAAATAGCAGAGCAAACAGAGGACAATATGGATCAAAAAGCAATTACCTTATCTTTAAGCCAATTACTACCCTATGAAAAGCAGCTGATTGTTTTACAGTGGCTGAATGGCTTCCACCCAACAGAGACACTAAGCAAATTTTTCTTACATTCAGGCAATTCATGGTCCCCAGCATGCTGTCTAAACCAAATCTTCTTGGTCTATTTCCCCCCCAGTTTTTTCAGTACATGTCTTTTGTTCAGAGGAACTCAGCCTACTCTTAAGCCAACCTGGCCCAGAGAACATGGCACTTTAAAGTAGGGGTCCCAAACCCCTGGGCTGTGGCCCACCTCTGGGCCTTGAGCCATTAGGAACCAGGCCGCGGAAGTGGTGGGCGAGCAAGTGTATCCCCACTTGCTCAAACAGTGGGCAACTGCGTGCAAGCTCCATTTGCGCAGAACCATCCCCTCTCTCCCCCCCTCCAGGTTCAACATCATAGTACTCCCTGGTTACTACCAGACATGGTTAACTACCAGTGATGAAATGTTCACCTATCAGGTTTCAGATCATGATCTAATGCACAAATTCAAAGACAGAAGAATAGCCTCTGAGAAAATATGCATACTTGTGAAGGCAGAATTGAGCTGCCAAGAGTAGGAACAGGCCCTCAGAGAAGACCCCTTCTATCTTTTAGATATTCAATTTAAGTATAAATCATCTGAAGTTGCTAAATGTACACCTACCTTCATATCCCTTTCCATGCTTCTCCCCTGATATCTGGGTGCAATTAGAAAATATCACAAAGTTGATCCTACTGAAGGACTTTTATGTTAGGACGGGGACTTATTTGCATGATTCTGCCCAGACCTGAGGATTATTTATTAAATGGTCCACCCTGGCAAGTAAGAAACTCTAAAATGGAAATGGTGGACTCCAAACTGATCTCCTTTACCTATACTTGAAATCTTCATATCCTAGGAGGCAAAGACATTTGCTTTATGTACCATTTTACCTGGGAATGCTAGTTTAATGCTAATGCTAATTTTAATGCTAAATGCTAGTTTTTAGAGCAAAGTATCCTGAATTACATATGTATCTCAAGAGACAAATCCATCTTACATCTTACACACACTGTTTACATAATGGAGGATGATGGTGACTATCGACAAATTGCAGTTAACTTTTATGGCAATTTCGATTTAAGACTACCTGTACTATACAACAAGAGGCTACTTGCTAATTTTGAAGTGAGGCAAGCTAGGAGGCTCAAATGCCAGTGGTTGAGCAATTGCTAGCTTTATGAACTCTGAAAGACACAGTCTTTAGTGAAAATACTCTACTCCAGATCCAAATGGAACTTTTACCATGCCATCTGTGTTACATGTTAAAAAAATAATAGGAAAATTGCCAACTAAAAACTGACAGCCCATAAGATCTAATTGGTTCAACCTTGATTGCTCTCAAGAAAGACCCTAAAAGCAGCTATCATTTGGTTCAAAGAAACCCCCTCACCAAACAACCACATCAAGATATTAAACTTAAATGCTATTACAAGAAACCAATAGCCACCAAGAAGGCTCAATATAAAGCTACAGTTTGGTCTGAGCAAGAAAAGTCAGGAAAAGGGTCTAGCTCAGTCATATTTTGAAATACAGTATCTGGTATGCTGAAGGAGTGTAAGCTTCTACTTGATATCCCCATCTTAGCTATGTTTTTATACTAACTTATTTGCCAGCTCCAAAGAGGATCATCCAGAAATGATGACTACTGAGTTTTTGACCCTTGATAATCTCCCTCCTTGGCCACCAGTGTCAGTGACATAAATTAAACACATTATTCAGTCACTGTAACCCATCAAGACTCCTAGTGAAGTTTTCCTAGCCCCGGAACTTTCAGGATATAATATGGCCAACAAGTTCTGCTAAAGTGGAGCCCACCATTCAATGTGTGTGTGTGTGTGTGTGTGTGTGTATACATACATACACACACACACACACACACACAAATACACACACACACACACACACACACAGTAGCAGGTTAGAGTTTTGCATCATAGTTCCCATACCAAAGAAAGAAGACAAGGGAGACCCCCAAATTTACAGAACTCATAAATCTTATTAATGATTGCAAGCCACCCAGAGTTAATTTGAGGCAAGATGGGTGTTCAATAAATTTTACAAACAAATAAAAAAAAACACATATTGTTTAATCTTCATGGTAATTACAGAATGTCTAAATTCCATGGATGTTCCCATGCCAAAAATCCTTAACAGAGACATCAACTTCCTTTTGTATTCAGATTATAGGGTCCTGGTGGCATAATATCAAGTAGGCCTGAGAAGACAGATGAAGAAATATGGTGCCTAGTGTACTACTAACTTTTTGACCATTAATAAGACTAAATTCAAAGTGGCAGTTATTGGAAAACAACAGGCCAAATACAATTGGTATTTGGATGGGGAGCCTATAAAATAAATAGATTCTTTCTCATATTTAGGAGTGGTTTTTACAGATGCAGAATCTTGAGTCTTGAGCCAACCATTTTAAATGAAGTTCTATAAAGGCAACAGCCATATCTAAAATGCTAACTAAATTACTCAGTTATAACTACTCAAGCACTCTGTCCCCATTTTAAAAGTCCACAAGGCAAAAATGGTACCAATACTAAAATGTGACACAGATCAGTGGGTCTTATCAAACACTTCCTTACTTGAACAATATCAAGTAGGCTTTTAAACTATTTTGGGAACCAACAAGAATGTACCTGAAGCAGCAGTAAGAGTTGAAACAGGCACCCATTACATTTATATTCCAACATTCCAAACATCACTTTTAATTACTAGTGAAGGATCCTCTCAGTGGAAACTGAATATGTCTGGAAGAATAGACGGACACACTTCAATCTACCACATGGATCAATCAACTTCTCCAAATCATCTCACATCATGGCTTCTCAACTCAAAATCCATCCTCATTTGGATATAAAGCCAAAGAATATTCAAACAAAGAATTTTGGATGTTGACACCCCAAAATCTGTACATTCTTACCTAAAGGTAGTTGCTAATATTTTGTTTCCTTTTTGTCTTGTATCTCTCTTGATCTACCCTGAGGTCGTCTTTAGCTTCCTATTCTACTCATGTCCCATGTCTTTCCTTAAGGATCCATCTCTCTGGATCAACTAGGGATATAGGCAACATTCTGAGTGATTATTTTGATGACCTCATAATCACAGACATAAAAACACCCAGCTCATAATATTGCCATTGCTGGTGAGCCCTATTTATGAAAGGTTAAACACACACTGCAATTGCAGTTATAATATCTGAGAGCTTGAAGTTGCATTGAAAAAGTTAGACCAGTTTATAAGTAAATTAGATGGATATAATGCTTTTGTTCAAACAGTATCTCACTCATTCATTTACACTTTTACAGTACATAGGAGTTGTTTTCTCTTAATGTTCCTACTTTGGAAACCTATTTTTCCAAGGTACAGTTAGCTAAAAGAATGGCACATGGACTAAAAATGAACTATAACAGCTTAAAGAAAAGTGTTGTTTTAAATTATTTTATAAGAAAAAAACTTTGCAATTAATTTGTTGCTCCATCTAATTTATAGATGGGGCTACCCAGGTTTAGCTCATGAAAATAAATTGCTATTATTATCATTTAGCCAAAGTTTAAAATATTATGCTTCATTTTAATTGGAAAGCTAAATGCTTTTAATTGATTTGTATTAAATTACTAAATCTTAAAGACTCCAACCATCACTTGATCAAAACTATTATTTTTTTCTAGCCTTTATGCCAATGCATAAATTTATTTTTTTCCTGTTGCAGCTAACCACTAAGCTTCTATGCAAACATTAAAAAAAAATTGATTTTAACTTCTGTTCTAATTGACATTCTTAGGCTCTTAAATCACTTTGAAAGCATGGATTAGGTGGGTTTGAATAAATTAATAAAAGTTGCTAATGTAAGCTAAATTATTTTAGGCCACCACAAAAAGGGAGCTATGCTGGAACTACACAACAGTTAGTGATGTTCAGTTCCCTCTAAACCCAGACCATGAAGGTGTTATATTATTATTGCACTTCTTAAAATTCCTGGGATATCGGCATTTGTGCTGTCCTTGGTGCTCTCTGAGCTTGAATACTTGTTTGCAACCATTTCATTACTTGATAAGGTAACATCATCAGTACTAATGAGTGTGGGGTTTGCTCCCTGTTTCTATATGGTAGCTTGCCCTGGCAGTATTGGTGTGGTGTGGTTCTCCAAATAACAGATTGCACCATTTTATAATATAGAAATTCCCAATGGATTTCTTTCACATCCTTAATATGTACTGTACATCTAAATTTAGAGGCAGGATAAGCCCAAAACATAGTACTACCCATTTAAGCTAGACACAGGCACTTAAAGATCGGTTGGCACAATTCATCAAATATCTTCATGAGAAGCATAAAGGCATTCATTCCTCTATTTAAAGAGATTTATTATTCTAGAAATATTCAGCCTCACTGATCACTCTGTAAACAATCTGACTTAGATAAATCAAGGCTTTTCAAAGTAAACAATATCTGAAACAGGAAATTTGATGTAATGGGATCACCTCCTCTGGAAAACAAACTAAAATCACACTTAAAATGGCAAGGGGAAATGCATGTAGCTAAATTGAGATAATTTAGACCCTCCAACAAGATTGGTTCCTAATCTTGACAGTGATGTATGGTCCTTGTGGCCTCACTGCTCTTAAATTAATCCTTCTTGTTCTCAACCTCTTTTAATTTCTATGGATTCCAGTCAGTAGCTTGCAAACTGCATCTTCATAATGAGCATAAAAGGTGATCTCACATATTTCCTTCTGGTTAATAACTCGTCTTGTTTCTCTGTCTTGTTTCATATCTCTTTACCAACTTGTCCTTGAACTAAGAATTTAAATAGTAGGTTGATGTTTGTGTTCTTTAAAGCCGAATGCACAAGCTTGGGGTAATCATTCAATTCATTTCAATGTTGCTTAGCACTGCACTGAACTATTTGATTTGGTTCTTGGTTTCTGATATGGAGAGTGGGGTACAAGAAAAGAAAATAACAGATATTGTACATTGCATATTTTGAAGAGATATTAAATCTCTGTCTATTTTCCAGTGTCTGGGGAAGAGGGAAGATTGACCCTCTACTACTGGATAGGTTGTTTGGGGTGATGTTCGTGATTCGTTTGGTATTTTGGTTTGTTTCCTTATATTTGTAAGCCATCCAGAATTGTTGGAAGTTGATGGCTTTACTGTTTACTTCATATACTTTAAATTTGTTGGAGACATTTTAGGAAGTCTATGCTGCTTGTGCATCTTTCCAAAAATGATGAAAACATTTTTTGTAGCAATTTAAAATGAGGATTGTGAGCAACAGGATTTTTTTCCACTGAGAGAAAAGTTTAATACCTTCTAAATTATACTGCTAGATTATATGTATTCTTCCTAATTTATGTATGTATTTGCCAACTATCAGAGCAGTGATTAGGTGCCCAGGCATTCTTTTTTTCTTTTTTGGATTCAGAGACAATAAGCACACCAGTAAATAGAGGAATTTTAAGCTTTATTATTTGTTCAAGTAAACATTTAAAAGTATAACATAAAAAAAGCATACATACTAAGCAAGATGATGTCCTAAGCTGCCAGGAATTTGTCAATAATGACAGCAGGGATACCTGATATGCAGCCAATTGCTAGCTAATGCTAGTTTCTGTTGCAGAAGCTCCTCCCTAATAATAACCCTGCATTTTTTATCAAAACCTGGCACCATGATTTCATGGCCCTGCTATAATCAGGGGACTGCAAGACCTGATCTTAACTGACTGGCATATGACTCTGGGATAAGAATCCAAAGTCTGAGATGTTAGCCAAATATGGCTTCCTAGGCTCGTGCTTTGGCATGCATACTTTCCAATGAAACAGAGACAGGAAGATCATTTTATTATGATTTATTCAGAACATTCTGACTAAAAAGCATTCCTCTCATCCAAAGAGGGAACCTCAATCCTCAGCTTTCAGTCCCTGTTATAGTTAACACATCAAAGAAAACGGTAGAGAAAAGTTGATTGGACAGGACAAAAATAACCCCTTTTGCAGTAAATCAGCTACATGGAGTTAAACAGCAGTTAAACATATTACATGTGACAAAACATATGTCCATTTAAATGAGGTATGACAAAAGGTATGAGGTGTTAAATTTAAGATGTCAATGATGAAAAAAAGTCATCAGGCCGTTTGGCGTTCACGGAGAGACAAAGCAAATACCAATTAGCACTAACAGCTTTCCCTTATTGGAAGACAAACTCCAGACATCCCATCCTATCCTGACTTGAGTAACAAAGACAGTTTTTTAGCCTGAATTTTAGGAATGTTAAAAAGTATCAATCAAACCATTAGCATCATTTAAAAAGAGAAAAATAAGTCAAATTAAAATACAAAATAACTATGTACAATACAGTAACACAAAATCCATATTGTTGGTACTACAAAGTCGATCCTGTGTGAGCCTCAGAGACTTCCACAGTGGGAAAAATTTTGAAGCTAAGATTCCCCATCCCCTTTCTCCATTTTTCAGCAAGCAAGGATAAAAAACAAGCAGGCTAGCTCAGAATGATCTCTAAACTTTTAGATTTTTCTTAAAATGAAGGAGAAATCAAAATATGTCACTAATTCCTCGCAACAATGATGGTAATTCCCCACTGTCACTATAATAGATTGGAGAGAAGGTAACATTAAGCTATTCTCTATATATTGTCTTATGTATATATTCATTAAGTAATTGTATCCTATTTGATCAAATTACTAACAATAGTAGCATTTATGCAGTATAATGGGATGTATTGAGGAGGGAGATTCGCAGGAGGGAGAGGATGCATTCCAAAATAGTAAGAGGCAACTCAATCCAGATATTATGCACGAAAGGAAGAGGATGAAGACAGCCCCTCCCTAACAATTCACAGAGTATATTGTAGATGCAGATAGTAGAAACTTTACTCTGAAAGTTTTTATCTATAGGTGTGAAACAATAAAGAACTCAGCTTGGAAGAATCAGGTGTTAGTCTTGGTTTGAAGCAATTTATCCCTGCTGCAATGGTGTTATTGTTCCTAACTGCTGGATAACTTAAAATTAGAAATTTCACATTAATTTAAAAATAATAAAGTTGGATGGCAGGGCTTAATTTCTTTGTTACTGCAGTCAATTATTCTAATTACTTTCTAAAGCTGGTATTTGATTATCTTCATTATGTAGATTCACATGGTTCTGCCAGAATGAAATCTGTACTTTGATTACCCGGCAGTCAACCTTGTTGAATTCCATTGTATTTACATTTGAATAGACATATAAAGAGTAGTTTTTTGGCCTTGTCAGAGAAGGGAAGAAATCAGCAGTAAATTATGTACATTCTCCAATATTTTGAAGAGATATTGGTATAAAAGGAAAGACTCTACAATTATATACATTTGCTGCTTTAAAACTCCACACATACTTTTAATGAAAGGTATGGATTTGCTAAGTGAGAATGGAGCAATCTTTCCTAAGACACATAATCAAGGACTAGAATTATTTTCAGATACAGTGATGTCCAACAACTCTCAACTTTCCTGTTTGTTCCAGCCCCACGTCTCAGTCCCTGCTTTCTGTTCACTAAAATGGACGCTGAAGAGATCTTGTCATAGTATGGGGTACTTAGCAAATTGAAATGGTGATTGGTCTCATGTTGTCTACATGCCTTGCTGTTTCCTTTTCAGCTACAAGTACCCCATCTTGAGAGTTTTTATGGAGAACATACCCTCCAATCACAAAAGGGTATGTCAAGTCATCTGTAACTCAGGAGCTGCTCCTGAAATTTTCCTACTGAAATTTTTCAGGCAGAATTTCTTCCAGTTCTTATCTTACAAACTAGAATGTATCTTATGAAACTTTCTGTAAAACCTTCGACCAACAGGTAGGACTTTAATGGAGGATTGATTAAGTGATTCATAAGCTGCCTGCCTCATAGAAGTTAACTCCCTCTCTGCTGAAGCCAGGAAGAAAAATATATCTCCCATCTAACTGTGAATCTATTAAGATAAGATAAATAACCTTTATTGTCATTTTTATATTGTGGGCACAATGGCACACATAAAAAATGAAATTTAGTTGCCCGCTCTCAAAGTGAAACATATACATGACACACACCTAAACATACTATGTACAACATATATATAGACCCACATCCCTACATATACATAGCAAATAAATATTAAATACTGTCCATCTTGAATATATAACGCAAGGAGGAAGTTTGAGAGTTCGCAAGGTTAATGCTGTATGGAATGAAACTATGGCTGAATCTGGATGTTCTGCTACGGATACCACGAAGCATTTAAACTTGTAAATGCTTGCATTTTTAGAAAGAGTTTATAGATAATCAATATTCATACAGATGCAATAAAAATGCTAAAATGCTGGAAGACAAACTCTGCAGCAAGCATGAGATCAAACAGATTTCTAACCAACCTAGCTGACAACTTTGTCATCCAAAAGGTAGAGGAGGGAACTAGAAGTAAAGCTATACAAGACCTCTATTCTTACTATTAGAGAAGAAGTGATAGAAGGAGTTGAAATTGCCGGAACCTTGGGGGAAAGTGACCACGTCATACTGGAATTCAATATAATGCAAACACAAGCAATAGAAAATAATTCAAGCAATGTCTTAAAGTTCAAAAGAGCTGATTTTAACAAACTCAGGGAGAACCTAGGAAAGATTCCATGGATGAAAATCCTAAAGGGGAAAACAACTCAAGAAGCATGGGAAACTCTGAAAAATGCTATCATAAAAGCCCAGTCCAGCACAATACGACTGAAAAAGAAAAACAAGAAAGTCAAGAAGAAACCAGCATGGCTGCACAAAGATCTCTCAGACAAACTAAAAGATAAAAATGACAAGTACAAAAAATGGAAAGAGGGGCACATAACTAAGGCTGATTATCAGCAGACAGCCAGAACATGCAAAGACGAAATTGGGAAATCAAGGGCTCAGAATAAACAAAGACTTGCAACAGAAATCAAGGATAATAAAAAAAGTTTATTTCAACATATTAATAACAAGAAAAAAGTCAAGGAAACTGTAGGTCCACTAAAGAGAGAAGATGGCAAGGAAGCAACAAACAATAGGTAGAAAGCAGAGCTGCTTAACTCATTCTTTGCATCAGCCTTCACACAAAAAGAAATTATAGCACAACATACAAAAAAAAAAAATACTGCAAAAGACAAATTAGAAACAAAAATTAAAATAAGCAAGAAAATGGTAAGAGAACACCTATCCGACCTTGATGAGTATAAATCACTGGGACCCAACAGATTACATCCCAGACTTCTGAAGGAGTTGGCAGATGTTATCTCAGAACCATTGCACCATATCTTTCAAAAATCATGCAGCACTGGAGAAGTACCTGAGGATTGGAAAAGGGCTGATGTGGTTCTCATCTTCAAGAAAGGGGGGAAAAAACAGACCCAGGAAACTGCAGACAAATCAGTTTAACATCAATACCTGGGAAGATCCTGGAAAAGATAATCAAAAAACAGATCTGCGAACAACTAGAAGCAAACAAAGTTATAACTGGTAGCCAGCACGGGTTTGTTAAAAACAGATCATGTCAAACCAATCTTATTTCATTCTTTGATAAAGTGACCAAATTGGTAGATTAGCGAAACACTGTGAACATAGTATACTTAGATTTCAGTAAGGCATTCGACAAAATAGACCACAATCTACTGCATGGTAAACTAGAAAAGGGTGGAATAGACAATATCACCACCAGATGGATTTGTAGCTGGCTGACAAACTGTACTCAATGAGTAGTCCTCAATGGTACTACATCCACATGGAGAGAAGTAATCAGTGGGGTACCACAAGGCTCCGTCCGTACTCTTTTAATATCTTTTAATATCTTCATCAGTGACTTAGGGAAGGGAATAGAAGGGGAACTCATCAGATTTGCAGATGACACTAAACTGGCAGGAATAGCCAACACCCCAGAAGATAAGCTCAAAATTCAAAAAGATCTTGACAAACTGGAACAATGGGCCCTATCCAACAAAATGAGTTTTAATGTGGAGAAAAGCAAAGTTTTACATTTAGGCAGGAAAAATCAAAGATATAAGTACAGATTAGGTGAGACCTGGCTCAAAAACAGTAACTGTGAGAGGGACTTTGGAGTCCTAGTGGACGATCACTTGACTATGAGCCAGCAATGTGCAGCAGCAGCTAAAAAAGCTAATACAATCCTGGGTTGCATAAACAGAGGCATAGAATCAAGATCACATGAAGTATTAGTATCGCTTTATAAAATCCTAGTGGGACCACACCTGGAATATTGCAACCAATTTTGGTCACCATACTACAAAAAAGATGATGAGACCTTGGAAAAAGTTCAGAGAAGAGCAACTAAGATGATCAAAGGCCTGGAGACTAAAACATATGAAGAATGGCTGCAGGACTTGGGTTTGGCTAGTCTAAAGAAAATAAGAAATAGGGGTGACATGATAGCAGTATTGCAGTATTTGAGAAGCTGCCACAAAGAAGAGGGGATCAAATTATTCCCCAAAGCACCAGAGGGCAAGACAAGAAACAATGGTTGGAAACTGATCAAAGAGAAAAGCAACCTGGAATTAAGGAGAAAGTTCCTAACAGTGAGGACAATTAACCAGTGGAACGGTTTGCCTTCAGAAATCATGGGCGCTCCATCACTGGAGGTTTTTAAGAAGAGACTGGACAGTCACTTGTCTGAGATGGTATAGGTTCTCCTGCTTGAGTGGGGGGCTGGACTAGAAGACCTCCAAGGTCCCTTCCAGCTCTATTCTATTCTAAATATTTGAAAGAACAGGCCAGTCACAAAATAATTCTCCCACTTCCAAAATGTGCTTTTGTGTTGGACTTCATGGGTTAGGTCCTGTCAACCTTACTAAGTACACCAGACCAGGAAATCAACTCCACAAGAAAGCTAAAACCATTTTTATTGAGACTGGCTATAATAACAGAATCTTGCATATCTGATTGTGCTTGATTTTTGGGGATGGGCCTAATATAAGCACTACCCCAAAAATAAGCTCTAGTTTTGAGGCGAGATGCATGCCTAAAAATCAAGCTAGGGTGGGTGTGGGGTGGTGGAGCTGCCCCATGTGCCCCACACTCACTTACCAGGCCTTCCATGAATTGACACCTGCCTCTCCTCACTGGCCCACTTCTTCTGCAACGTCCCCCAGCCTGTGTTTCGCAGTCAAATTCAATCCTTAGCTTGGTTCTTGGCTGCAGAAGCCTTCTGGAAAGGCCTCTGACTGTGAAATGAAGTCTGGAATTCTATTCTCAGCTGCAGAATGAAGTTGCTCTTTCAGCTGCAGAAGAAGTGGGATGGCTGGGCAGGGCTGTTGGTGCCATGGCGATGAGGTGAGTGGAAAAGACATTCCCCAGAAATAAGATCTGGTGCCTCTTTTGGAGGCAAAAAAAATAAGACCGGGTCTTACTTTCGGGTAAGACGGTACACACACACACACACACACACACACACACACTTCAACTCCTTTTGTCCAAGTAGCAGTTCCTATCTTAGCCAAGGTCACCTTCCTCACTCTCTATGGGTCCACAATTTGCTTTCTTCTCTCCCTCTCATCCTAGCAGCTTCCTCTTCTGAGGCTGTCACTCCAAACTTTTTCTCAGCGTGACATGGTAGGAAGTGAAACATTCAGTCCATTCAGGAAATAAAAGTTATTCTTTTATAAAATGTAACAATAAAGCTCCAATGTAACAATGTATGAGACTGTATGTTTAGCACAAATGTATTAATGTAGTATAGCAATGCAATGCCAATGTATGAGAAGGAATGTTTACTGTTTACTGTCTATGTAGAGTGACCACAGGGAGTAATCAGCAAAGACAATGAATTATGACCTACTTGAGTAGAGATTACAAATAAAGATAAGATCACAAAGTGGAAATTACAAATAAACAAAGATAAGACCACAGCGGATGGACGGAAATTGCCAGGATGACCTTTTAAAATGTAAAGCAACTTCAAAGAAAGGGAATGGGAGGGTTTCTTAGGCATGACTGCATTGTAAAAGGTATAAATTGTATAGCTTGGAAACTGCTCTTTGCGCTCTTGGAACCCAATCCATATTGGGAAGGGTCCAGGAGGCCGTGTTTGCAAACACCTTTCTTTTCTTTTCTTTTCTTTTCTTTTCTTTTCTTTTCTTTTCTTTTCTTTTCTTTTCTTTTCTTTTTTCTTTTCTTTTCTTTTCTTTTCTTTTTTCTTTTCTTTCCTTTCCGTTCCTTTTCTTTTCTTTTCTTATTATTATTTTTATGTTTTTCTCCAATAAAACTTTGTTTTGTTAACCAGACTTGTCTTCGTATTGTGAGTATCAAAATTTGGGGTTTTTACATCTCACAACTGGTATCTTTTGCACAAGCCTCCTTTATCAATGTTTGTCAGGGGAGAGGAGGGAAGAGGGGAGAGAGAGTTAAAAGTCAAGACAGTGGTCACGGCAATGCAATTGAACTTCGTCTCTTCGTACGTGCATGCAGTGGCAATGCACATTTCAAAAGAGATGCCAACGGCATTTGGACATTTTTGATCCTCACCAAGATCTGGTGGTTTCATGGCTTTTCTCTCTTACTTCTTGCTCAAAAGTAGTGTTTCTGTCCCCAAGGGAGTTCCCTGCCCAGCTAGTTTCAAATGTTTTATCTTCTTTCTTTTTTGTCTGCTTCTCCCTTCCTCTAATCAAAGGTGGAATCTTCTATATGTTTCTGATTTATCTTTCTCTATGTTCCCTCACAAACTGGTCTCCTCCTCTACATCCTATTCTCCTTCTTGTTATCCAGCCCTTAGCTTGATCTCCACACTTCTGAGAATCCCATTTCCCTCATCCTGCAATTAACAACTTTAACCTTTTCTGCCTTGCATGAGTTTTATTGAAAACCATTGGGTTGTACCACCGCCACAATGAATGAGTTGGCCTTTAAAATGCCGCAAGATTTTCCATTGTTTTTTTAACAGCCCATAATTTTTTCTTGTTTTCCACCGCAGTTTAACTTTCCGATTTTAATAGATGCCCTTCAGGCTCATGAATGAAGTCCTGGTAAGTAATTAATTTTTTTTCTTTCCAACTAAATTTCCCCAACTGTGAGGCTCTTCTCCTACAGTCTAAAATATGCCTGCTTTCGTAGAAAAAGCTTGACAACTCAGTAGACAGGAATGAAAACCGGTCTGCTGAGTTTTTAAAAGCTCTTGTATATCAACACAACTTCTACACCCTCTTAGAAGCTTTTGTTACTATGTTGAAAAATAAACAGTCTAATTATTTCACTTTGGATTTCTCTTCTTGAGGTGAATTAGACTGGAGAAATGAAGAAAGCAAGGAAAGGATATTTTTCCCTTTCCTGTTTAAACATTTTGCCTCAAAATTGCTTATGTGTGCATGTTTGCATGTAGAGAAATATAAATATCAAACCTATTCTGAGAAAAAAAAACCTGATACCACACGCTTTAAAATATGATGGATATTTTGTAAGCTGTTGGTTAATATACTTGGGTTACATGAAAGGCACCGAAATATTTCACCACCAAGAATGACAGGAATCTGCTAGCTTTTAACAAAGTGTTGGAGGAAGAGTTTTGCCAAGGGAACCGATAATAGAGTTTGAATTGATAGCATGAATGAAATGTGATCTGCCACATTATCTGTAGCTTAAAGCAGCACAAATGAAATGAGAGCAAAAAACCAAAAAGCTTTGGCAAGGCCAATATCCTAGGGTTTGGTTGCTTTAAAATTATGCCCCAGGAAAGCACTCATTCAGCCCTAGAATGGTGTAGCAATGTATGTTTAGCAAGCAAAGCTTCTTCATGGTTAAATACAGAGCACAGACGAGATAATATGATACGAGATAAAACTTCTATGGTAGATTTTGCATAGTAGCCTAAAGCTCTTTCGCCCCCCCCTCACTTTACAAAGATTTTCACTAACATGAAATTTGTGGCCTGTTAAAAAGGCAGCTGAAAATTCAGTGAATGGTGGGAGATTGTGGTTGCTATTGCTAATGTAAATAAATAAATGTTATTTATTTTAAACATTCAAAGATACTTCAAATGCGCCAACTGATTTGCAGGCTGACCTCTACCATATGGGAGGCTAATAACTGATTTCTATAAAGATGGTTTTGATTTGGCTTTCCTTATGGGTTTTGGGGAATATTATTATTATTTTATTAGAAACATTTTCTAACTAAATAATCTAAGAGATAGATGTTAGCTGCATAGGCGCCAATCAGCTTTCTTAACTTAATCGACATGAACAATATTCTCCAACAATGAGAGAGAAGGAGCTGCCTCTTTTTCTTTCTTTTTCTTTCTAATGATTAATCCAGGTAGGAGGTGAATCTATCATTTTATGCTCCTCCAGGTTAAATACTCTGTTGACTTCTCACTGCTGGATATCAATCTTGGCCCTCTGTCTCTTTCTCTCTCTCTTCATAAAAGCCATAAAAGATGAAATACATTCTCTGGACATATTTCAACAGCGCAGGGAAGTTCTCCAGAGCAGTCAAATAATCTAAAGGGAAAAAATTAACTTTGGATATGAGTGGATTGAGCATACAATGTAGATTTGTATGTCAAATTTTTTTCCTTCCATAATCCCTGCCACTTTAGTCTCAGAGCTCTTCCAGAATACAAGTAGAAGGAATTACAGAATCCTGTGCTACGCAATCTAAAGCAGAGGTCCCCAACCTTTTGGGCACCAGGGACCAGTTCCATAGAGAGAGGTTTTTCTGCGGACTGGAAGGTGCGTGTTTTTTTGTGATGCCTGCATCCTGCGCATGGGGCTTTGCTTGTTTGTGCGGACTAGTTGCTGGTATGCCGCGGCCTGGTACTGGTCCACGGACCGGGGGTTGGGGACACCTGATCTAAAGATTTCTAGTGGGCCAACATATTTCTGCAGGTTTTCCCTTACAAAGATATAAAAACCAGAAGAAAACCAATTTGGTTTAGTAGTTAAGGCACCATGCTAGAATCTGGGAGACTCTGAATTCTAGTCCTGCCTTAGGCATGAAGCCAACTGGATCACCATGGGCCAGACGGCCTCTCTCAGCCCTAGAAAGCATGCAAGGACAAACCAGTACAGGGGGTCCTTGACTTACAACTATAATTGAGCCTAACATTGCTGTTGCTAAGCGAGACATTTGTTAAGTGAATTTTGCCCCAAAATTACGACCTTTTTGCCAGAGTTGTTAAATGAATCACTGCAGTTGTTAAGTTAGTAACACAGTTGTTAAGTGAATCCGGTTTCCCCATTGATTTTTCTTGATAAAAGGTTGGACACTGCAGGTGTCATAAATATGAGTCAGTTGCTAAGCATCTGAATCTTGATCATGTGACCATGGGGATGCTGCAACAGTCATAAGTGTGAAAAATGATCATAAGTCACTTCTTTCAGCACTGTTGTAACTTTGAATGGTCACTAAAGG
Source organism: Azemiops feae (assembly GCA_023970755.1). Taxonomy (NCBI): domain Eukaryota; kingdom Metazoa; phylum Chordata; class Lepidosauria; order Squamata; family Viperidae; genus Azemiops; species Azemiops feae. The sequence continues at coordinate 6,708,795 of JALGBA010004228.1, read as the reverse complement.
AACTGTCGAGAACTACCTATGCAAAAATCTTGCCAAAACAGGACTTCCGGTCTTGCACAATAGCGCAGCAGTCAAGGGATTTCGGGGCTCCATGCCCTTTGGCTGAATTTCTTCCTGTTAGGGGACCCTAAATGGGACAGAAGCCGCCCCGAAGAGGTGGCAAAGAAGGAAGTAAGTCCCGTGGACCACAGAAAGATGGCGGTCGATCCGATCAGTCTGGGAGAAGCCTTCCAGAAACTAACAGGAGAAACACTAGCCTAATTTCAGAGTCTAGCCCAAGCTATAAGCAACCGAAGTCAAAAAGCACTATTTTAAGCTGATTGTAAACAGCGCGTTTGAATCTCGGTAAGATCATCAATTTTCTATATCCTACTTATTAACTTTCCTGGAAAAAAAAATTCCCAAGAAGCAAAAAACCTCCGAACGTGAAGGAGGGGGATTTTTGCCCCACCCTTTTACTAACGGAAGCAGCGAATTAAACCTTTTATGGAGGACCAAAACATACAGAAATGAAATGAAATCAATATAAAACCTAAATATGGATAAGTTTGGAATTGTTGAATGGTTAAGATTCTCATTTTAAAGACAATTTTATATTTTGATAATTTGAAAAATAAACTGGTGCTGACATCTAGTGGGGTTTTGGAAAAGGCAACTTATACTTTAAGACCATAAGACAAATTTGAGGATAAGAAAAAAGACTGGTCAAAATGGATTGCAGAGACGTCAGGAACACCACTAGAACTGGAGAGACAAAAAATGATAAGAGATACAGAGAGAAAAAGAAAGAAGAAGATTTTCAACAAACATGAAAGAGCAAATGCCTCTTACAAAGATATTGTACTTGACTTATTTTTTATATCTACAGTGACACCTACAAGAATATGGAAAGACTCTTTGATTCAGCAGAATATATTGATTAAAGATATTGGGCAAAAGAAGAAGACCAAAGTGAAAATTAAGAAAATAGATGATGAGACTTATGAGAGAGAATATTTAAAAAAGAAACACCTGTTTGAATATGGTTAAAGTAATAGAAAGATTTTGGATATGAATTTTACTTTAAGAGGGAGGAGTCCCTCAAATAATATAGTACTCTCTCTTTCTTCTCTTTTCTTATCTTATTTCTTGATATGAGTAATATAAAAGAGTTAGAATAGCTTATATATAAGGACATATTTTAGATATTTAAATGTGATTGATTTTAAGAAAATTACTATGGATTGAAAAAAAATGTTTTGAATAAGAGTTAAAAGACCAGATGACTAGATTTATTAAATGGAATATTTAAAGATTAAATATATTCTTAATTATGGTAAAAAAGAATGGAAAAATTTTGAAAATAAATATGTATTAGCTTAGGGGAAACATGGATTTTCAGTAGTATACTATCTTTTTATCCCTCTTTACTCTTGTTCTTTTTTTCTCTTTTTTTAGTCTTATTTATTCCTTAAGTAAGATAAAAGTTATGGGATGGTTTACATGAGAAAAAATAGCATCAAATATTTAAATGTAATTAACTTTGAGAAAATCTTAACCAGTAAGAATGTCTTGAATATTGTGGGAAAAACAAATGTAAACAAGAACTGTAAACGGGATCTATGATGAGGCAACCAGAATGACTACATAGAAAAGAAATATTATATTGATGTGATTATTATTTGCGGAAATATTAGAAAAAAATTTATATTCAATTTGTTATCTATCAGAACAATAAGTATTAACTTAAGGTTGGTAAAAGAGAACATTATGGGAAGAAGAGGAAATCAAGTAAAGCTATTATGTGGATTATAGATCATAGAAACCAATTGTTAGCGAATGTTTTTTAAATGTAAACCCAGACAACACACTGTTTATCGAATATTAAGGTGACCATGTTAAAAAATTAATAAAATATATTATATAAAAAAAATCTTGCCAAAACAACTGCAGGAACATGTCCAGGCAGTCATCAGGAATCAACACTGACTTGAAAGCACCCACACACATATACACAAAATAATCAGAATATTGGTGGAATGCCCTTGTAAACTTTTTCTTCAGATATGTCAGTTCTTATCAGCAGAGAGATTTTCTAGTATGTTGAAGAACATTGAAAATTATAGATGATGCCACTTTAGATGCTGTAGGAACTTACAATATCTACAGCTAGCTTTGATATCCTCATGCACATAAAATTTACAAGGTGAGCAATAAAGCTAAGCATTTCCCCTAATTAAATAGTGGATGTTCTTTTCTTATTCATTTCTCAGAATAAAATGATTTATCTTCACTTGGATTCCAACATTGTCAACAAGTTTAGTTTAAAATAAATGACTTGGCAAGAACATCTATGGGGTTTCAAAGGAAATAGCATTACTCTGCATTGAGATGATTTTGAAAGTAGGACATGAGTACGAAGACTGGTTCACATGGGAATTTTAACTTTGGTATCCAATTAGTTAATTCATGCGACCTTCATAGAAATAAACCTTTTACCTTTTCCTTTCCTTTCCTTTCCTTTCCTTTCCTTTCCTTTCCTTTCCTTTCCTTTCCTTTCCTTTCCTTTCCTTTCCTTTCCTTTCCTTCCCTTCCCTTCCCTTCCCTTCCCTTCCCTTCGTCTACAGCCAGACTGTATCAATTCTGCAGGTAATGTTTTTTTAAAAAACACACAAAGAGAATTCAATGAATGTTGGTGTTTAACTCTGGGACATAGATATTTGTATGCATTTTTACTAAGATATATATCTGGTATGCAATTTTTGAGCTGCAAACTACATCACCAAATTTAATGCAGCACATCAAAGGTCAAAGCTATATCCCAACACATACATTTGCCTGAAAAGTGTGGATTAGCTCAGAATGTTTTTTCCAAAAAATGTACACCAAGCAGTATTTGCCACAAACTCATCTACATATAATACCAGTTTGCTCCACAATATGCCATTTTGATCAATCTGCTATTCCTTAAGCTAGTTTTGAAATCGATCTTTGCATTTCATTCCTAAATTACATATACATTATTTAGGTGAAACTCTTTCTTTTGAATGAGATGTCCTAGCAATGTGCTTCCTGATCACAGAATGATTTATATATATATATTCCGTAAAAAAGTTATACTCTCTGAATGCATTCAGAAAATGCTGTTTATGTGAACGGTTTTTTTTTTCCTCCCCATCTGAAGGAATTTATTTTTGAAGTTAGGGAAAAGAACAAAATGCAGTGATTGTGCAATAAGGACATAAAACATCAGCAAAGCTATTGTCACCTAAAGTAGTCTCTGACATCAGCAAGATGTTTAAGGTGTTTGCACCTGGAAAACTCATATTACATTTGTGCCACTGCAAAGAATGTATGGGGGATATAAAATTGTCCTCTTTTTTAGAATGAAAGCAATTTCTCCCGGCCAAAAGAAAGCGCACATTAGCCACACATAGTGAAGACTCATTGTTTTATAGGTCCAAGGTTTCAGTGCAGATACATAGAAACTGGAAGACTTTGATGAGCCATGGTGGTGCAGTGGTTAGAATGCAGTATTGCAGGCTAACTCTGCCGACTGCCAGCAGTTTGATCCTGACCGGCTCAAGGTTGACTAAGCCTTCCATCCTTCCAAGGTCAGTAAAATGAGGACTCAGATTCTTTGGGGCAATATGCTGACTCTGTAAACCGCTTAGAGAGGGCTGTAAAGCACTATGAAGCAGTATATAGGTCTAAGTGTTATTGCTATATAATTTTGTGACATCAATGGTATTCACATAACAATATTTTAAGGTTTAGCTCTGCAGCATGTATATCCATGGTATTTGTACAGGTGGAGTGGGACTCAACTTACAACCATTCATTTAGTAATTAGTGGATGTCCTAGTGGATGATCACTTGACTATGAGCCAGCAGTGTGCAGCAGCAACCAAAAAAAGCTAATACAATCCTGGGTTGTAGAATCAAGATCACACAAAGTATTAGTACTGCTTTATAAAACCCTAGTAAGACCACACCTGGAATACTGCAGCCAATTTTGGTCACCATATCACAAAAAAGATGTTGAGAGTTTGGAAAAAATTCAGAGAAGAGCAACTAAGATTATCAAAGGCCTGGAGACTAAAACATACGAAGAATGGCTGCAGGACTTGGGTTTGGCTAGCCTAAAGAAAAGAAGAAATAGGGGAGACATGATAGCAGTGTTCCAGTATTTGAGGGGCTGCCACAAAGAAGAGGGGGTCACGTTATTCATTAAAGCACCAGAGGGCAGGATAAGAAACAATGGTTGGAAACTGATCAAAGAGAGAAGCAACCTGGAATTAAGGAGAAACTTCCTCACAGTGAGGACAATTAATCAGTGGAATAGCTTGCCTCCAGAAATTGTGGGTGCTCCATCACTGGAGATTTTTAAGAAGAGGCTAGACAGTCACTTGTCTGAGATGGTATAGGTTCTCCTGCTTAAGCGGGGGGCTGGACTAGAAGACCTCCAACGTCCCTTCCAATTCTATTCTATTCTATTCTATTCTATTCTATTCTATTCTATTCTATTCTATTCTATTCTATTCTATTCTATTCTATTCTATTCTATTCTATTCTATTCTATTCTATTCTAATTGTTCAAAGTTACTCTAGTACTGAAAAAAATGGCTTATGACCAGTTTCCACATGACTGTTGCAGTATCCCCATGGTCACATGATCAAAATTTGGTTGCTTGGAGACTGGCCATATATTTATGACAGTTGCAGTGTATTGGGGCTACGTGATCACCATTTGTAACCCTCCCAGCTGGCTTCCAGACAAGCAAAGTCAGTGGGGCAAGCCAGATTCACTTAATAACTGCATGATTCACTTAACAGCTGTATGATTCACTTAACAACCGTGGCAAAGAGGCCACAAAATGGGATGCAACTCACTTAACAACTGGTTTAGCAATAGAAATATTGAGTTCAACTGTGGTCATAAGTCAAGGATCACCTGTATTAGCATGTTTTACTGTTTTCTTACTTTTTATAGATGGACATCCTCCTTGCTTTATAGATTATTATATACAGCATTGGCATTGGTTGGGGTGGGGGTTAAAAATTCAATATCTTGGTCATGGCACTGGTTTTGAAGCTCCACATATTTATATTGCATATAATATCAGCACACATACAAAAGGGGTGGGGCTCCCATTGCATTGCTGAAATTGCAACTTAACTTTTTGTTCAGCCCCTCAGAGACTGCTGATAATCAATTTAAGTCATTTTTCCCCCTAAAGAAAACTCCAGAAGATCAGGCGCAAATAATAGTTTGGTGTCCCATTGTGTCAGCTAGCTAGATGCATAGAGAGATGTAAATCCAACAATGGATTTTCATTGTAAACTACTGTTTATACATTTGTTGCATGTTGTAGTTGGAATAGCAATAGCACTTAGACTTATATACCACTTCACAGTGCTTTACAGCCCTCTCTGAGCAGTTTACAGAGTCAGCATATTGTCCCCAACAATCTGCCTCTTCATTTTACTGACCTCGGAAGGATGGAAGGCTGAGTCAATCTGGAACCTGTCAGGATCAAACTCCAGGCTGTAGGCAGAGTTTGCCTGCAATGCTGCATTCTAACTACTGTGCCACCAGAGCTTGCTTTATTTAATTATGGTGCTTTTGAATCAGTGCTGACTCCTGGCAACTGCCTGGACCAGTCCCTGAAGGCAAGGTTTCAGAAGTAGTTTGCCATTACTAGTTTCCTAGAGCTGAGAGAGTGTGACTGGCTGAATATCACTCAGTTGACTTTGTGCCCGAGGTGGGACAAGAACTCAAGGTCTCCTAGTTTCTAGTCTGGAGCCTTCACCGCTACATCAAACTGGCAGTCTAATATTGAGGTTAGAGTTGTTTAATTGCCCATAAAATTGGGTTGACTTATTTGGGATAGGAAGATAGAAGAGAGGAATTGCTCCTAGAGATTTATTCTGGTCTCAGCAGAGTTGAAATTCTAAAGACCTTTTCATAAGGGTAAGATAAAACCCCTTGCAAGCTGAGGCTGGGAGATGTTTATGTTCTGCTCTTGGCAACCATGACAGTGAGTTGCGGTTGCTAACTTATTTTAATATAGGAGGGGGAAAAAACACACATCCTAAAGGCAATCTTTTCTATCAACATCATCACCATTATAACTCTATTTTACATGCAAAACAGCTGCCCCATTGCCCTCGCACAAGCCAGCATTGTGTATTTTCCATTACAAAATGCAGAAAAGCAATGTGTATACAGAGCATTTTGTTAGGGAAGTAAAACCTGCTAGATTATTACAGAGCAATGGCTTGGCTACTTTGCAATTAAAAACAATGAAAAAAAGAACACCTCCCATACCCTGTGTTCTATTCAAGGTCATGGTAACACATGTGCACACAAATATGTGTACATGCAAAATAGTGACTGCCATAGACTGATACATTCTACTACCCACATTTGCATAAAACAAATGGTCCTGAAAAATCAAGGTGAGGATTTTTGGCCCCACTTTAATTGTTAATGGATTAGAGAAACTGAGACAAGCAGAAGCTAAGAATAGTTAAAACAACTTAAAAAAAAATAAGAACCCAGTTTCAGAGTACTTCTTTTAATTCAATTAATTTGTTTTTTTTCCTGTAAGAAATGGCTTCGTCTGTAAAATACAACTATGTGTTTTATAGGGGGAGGGGTTTTGTACTTTTCCACCTTTTTAAAATTTTGGATGAGGACCTAATAATTTCAAATTTTCTTCTTTTTTTTCCTTTTAACATTATTAAGACTGAGGACAAGATGTTATGCTGAATATTTAGGAACAGATATAATGCCTCTCTAGGCAAACTACAATTACTAGTTTTAATGGCCAATTCACCCCTCACCCCAGATAAAAATAATAAAATAATAACCCCCTAGTCCCCCTCCCAGCGACAACACACATTTATACCAACCATTTAATGGGTTCCATCCCGCTCTGGGTTCCCCAGGACCGCTGGTAGAACCAGGTCTTCAGGGCTTTCCGAAACTGTGTTAGAGTGGGGGCCAGTCTAATTTCTGGAGGGATGATGTTCCAGAGGGAGGGAGCCACCACTAAGAAGGCCCTTATTCTAGGTCCCACCAGATGTATCTTCTTAGGAAGCGGGACCCACAATATTCCTTGCCTCTCTGCTCTAGTGGATCAGGTAGATGTGACCGGCAAGAGATAATCTGGCCCCAAGCCATGAAGGGCTTTAAAGGTGACAACCAGCACCTTGAATTGCACACTGGAAGCAAATTGGCAACCCATGCAGCTCCCGAAGGAGAGGTGATACATGTGCACAAAAGGTCTGCACAAAACCATGTGGGCGGTTGCATTTTGCACCAACTGGAGTTTCCGGATGCTTTTCAGGGGCAGCCCCATGTAGAGCACATTGCAATAGTCAAGATGGGAGATGACTAGGCATGAGTGACCGTGAGTAGCTATTGTTGGTCCAGAAAAGGGCGTAACTGGTGCACAACTCGCAGTTGCACAAAGGCCCTCCAGGCCACGATTGCCACTTGCTCTTCGAGTAGGAGTCGCGAGTCCAGGAGAACCCCCGGATTACTCACAGGGTCTGTTTGAGGCAGTGTCACCCCATTCAAGACCAAAGGTGGCAATTCTCCATGGATGAAAGAACCCCAAACCCAGAGCTACTCGGTCTTGCTAGGCTTCAGTTTCAACCAGTTGCTCCCCATCCAGCCCTTAACAGCCTCCAGGCACTGTGAGAGGGAGGTCACAGCATTGCCTAACTCACCACGGGCTGAGATAGACATTAAAAACTAATATGTAAAAAAAGTAAAGAAAAAGAGACAAATATGCTACTTTTATATGTCAAAGAACTTACAGAACTTACAGAAACAACTTAAGTTTTAAAAAAATTGCTCACCATAAATGTGACCCTTTAGTCCAGGGGTGTCAAACTGCCCGCCCGCGGGCCAGACCCGTCATTGGGAAACCACGCCCACCCCATTGCCGGCAATGGCGAAAAAGCTCTGATACGTTGCCTGACGTCACGTGACATCGCGAGTTTGACAAGCCTGCTTTAGTCAGTTTTGACCTCTAGCGATTACATGGACTAGTCCTTGAAGTTTTCTTGGCAATGTTTTCAGAAGCAGCTTGCCATTCTGAGAGAAAGAGAATAGCTGAAAGTCACCAAATTCATCTCATTCCTAAACCAAGATTAAAGTTCACAAAATCCTGACTTCTGGTCCAAAACCTTTAATCACTATCCCAAAGTGGCTCAATCATCATAATGGAGAAGAGTGTGACCAAGTGACCATTGTATAACTCCTAAAGGACATCTTTTGAATCTCAAGGATTTCTCATTTGTTGTTTGTCTTTAAACTGGAGTGACTGGGCTTTTAGATCAAAGTCACTTTGCTCCAAGCCATTCTTGAGTAAGTGAAGTCATTCCAAAAAGTCTGGCATCATGTTTCCCTGATTTGTCTTCAGGAAGGCGGTCTGTGGAGATTCTCAGTCATCCAGGTCATAGTTGTCTCAAAGGTGCTTTTTTCAAAAGCAACTGGACTGGGTTTTTTTTTTTCCTTGAGGAAGAAGAAGAAAATGTTTTGCTTCTCATCCAAGAAGCTTCATCAGCTTCATCACAACTGATGAAGCTTCTTGGATGAGAAGCAAAACGTTTTCTTCTTCTTCCTCAAGGAAAAAAAACAGTCCAGTTGCCTTTTGGAAAAAAAAAGAAAAGCACCTTTGAATCTTCAGGGAAGGAATAGCCACTGAAAACAATTATTTAGAAACTCTTCTCCTGACTTGCCCACTAAAGAATGAAGTAAGATGCCTATTATTTGAAGTGTTTGAACGTTTCTTCCATTTAAACACAGAAAAAGAGGCTTGGGGAAAAAATGGCCGAGTTCCTCCATCAACCCTTGGAATGGAAGAGAAAGTAAAGGAGGAGACATCCTCCATAAATTGTACAGACTTAGGGACCCCCTCTCAAAATACAGTCAGGATCTATTCTGAATATCAGCCCTTATCACATATGGCTACGGTATTAATCACAACCTGTGTATCTTGTCAGGCAAGCCAGAAAGGCAAGGCAAAACAAAATTATTACAGATCTTTAAATCTAAATTAAGGAAACAGAGAATGGATGTCAGGTAACCTGAAAGGAAAAAGATTATGATGGTACATAGGAACAAGAGACATAGAAGAAAGGACTGATAGCTCTAAGCAAAAAGAGGAGTCAAGGCAGTCAGCTGACATCCAAAGCACCAACTCCAAAGCAAGATGCAGAGTTAGAAGGATGGACCCATTAACTCTGTACAAGGGTACCTGGCAGTGGTGGGATTCAGCCGGTTCGCACCACTTCGGCAGAACCGGTAGCTAATTTTTTGTTGCCCAGGTCCAGAATGGACTTCCGGAAGCAGCATCCACACAGAGAACCGGTTGTTCACATATTTGAATCCCACCACTGGTACCTGGTGGTTCAGCTTGTTTCAAAAGAAGTTAGAGGTGAGGCAAACAAACATAAATAAGCATGTCCATCAGCAAGCGGATCATGCCTAAGTTAGACATCCAGGTATTTCCAACCACATATTGATTTATATCTTGGCTGCTATCCTCATGGCAGTTGAAGAATTATTGGCAGGCAGGCAGGCAGGGAAAAAACCTGAATTATTCCACATTCCCTGAAACCTTTCATGTATATTTTTTTCATCTTTGGTGGTTTTAATCATCAGCAAATGGAACATAACAAAAAAAGGACCAACTTTCCCCCCCCCAAAGGTTTGTTGGCTGTCCTCTCAATATGTCTTGAGTAAGAAAGATAAGAGTTTTAAATTAGTTTGTCTTCCTTTAAGCACAGCAAGCCACAAGCCTGTAAACAGGCAAGCCCCTGTCAGCAGCTCCTGTTTTGAAGAAATACATCTTATTAACTTCTGATCGGGCAAAAGCAACCACAAACAATTTACCAACAAGCCTTTGGTCAGGTCAACAGAGGCATCAAAAGCCGTTCCTCCATGGGCCACCCACTTATTTCCTTTGCGGCCAACTACACAAAGATCCCCAAATCTCTCTAAATTGAGCTCCACATCTCTTTGACTTGAAAATCCTCTCTGCTATTTAAATTTTTTATCTATTTTGCCCACCTGCCACTGCATGAATAAGGATTCCTTCCTTCCCTGTTTCCATTCCCATAGACAGGTTGATAAAAGAATATCATTATTACTGGAGCTAACATCCAGAATAACACAGTATTTAAAGGAAATTGCCATGGGTTGATAAACAACAGAAGACAGAAGGGGGCAGAGAGATTGGATTTGGTATTTAATTTAAATTTCAAATCAGCTTTGCAAAGGAAGCTCACTGAGAGGCAGTATCTCATTAGCCCAACTGTCAGGTGGTTTGGAGTTTATCTCGATAAACCACAGATTGATTTAGCAACATATATGAAGTGCAACACTGCTTCTTCCTCAGCTGTTGAGATTCAGTTCATTTTTCAGGTTCTGAAGCCAGCTGTCTTCTGAAGCCACAACATCACCCTGTGGAAAACTGGAAGTATTTATTACTCAAGAGATGCATGTGCTGTGAATAGGATAATTCATATGCTGCTTGATTGAAGGGGTGCCATTTTTAAAATGTGGAGTATTTCAGCCTGCGAGTACCTGGCCTTTGCTTTATCTAATGGATGCTGAGAAAATGAAAGAAGGTAATCATCCATTACATTAATGTTTATCAATAACATTGAGAACCATGCAGAGGGCTTTGGTTGCCCAGTCACCCCCAAAATTTTGATCTTACTGATGCCCCTGGTTTTAATGCTTTATTTTGGTGCTGGATGTTTATAATGTTCAAATAAATCCAGTGGTGGGATTCAGCCGGTTTGTACCAGTTTGGTAGAACCGGTAGCTAATTTTTTGTTGATGTCAGCGAACCGGCTGATGCCCTAGCCCAGGGGTCTTCAAAGCTGGCCCTTTTATGACTGGTGGACTTCAACTCCCAGAATTCCTCAGCCAGGCACGCTGGCTGAGGAATTCTGGGAGCTGAAGTCCACCAGTCATAAAAGGGCCAAGTTTGATAAGATAAGATAAGATAAGATAACCTTTATTGTCATTTTTTACTGTGGGCACAATGGCACACATCAAAAATGAAATTTAGTTGCCCGCTCTCAAAGTGAACACATACACGACACACACCTAAACATACTATATACAACATATGTATAGACCCACACCCCTACATATACATAATGAATACTGTTCATCTTGAATTATAATGGAAGGAGGAAGCTTGAGAGTTCACAAGGTTAATGCTGTATGGAATGAAACTATGGCTGAATCTGGATGTTCTGCTGAGGATACCGTGAAGCCTCCTCCCAGAAGGTAACAAGGAAAACAGGTCATGAAGAGGATGAGATAATCTTACGGACCCTGCTCAAGCAACACTTCTGTGCTATGCCCTGGATGGGAGGAAGGGAACTGCCAATGATCTTTTCGGCCATCCTCACCATTCTCTGCACTGCCTTCCTGTCTGAAACAGTGATGCTTCCAAACCAGACTGTGATGCTGTATGACAGGATGCTCTCGATCGTCCCCCTGTAGAAAGTGGTAAGGATAGGAGAAGAAAGATGTGCTTTTCTCATGCGACGCAGAAAATGCAGGCACTGCTGTGCCCGCTTCACCAGTTGAGCGACCAAGCCGGCCTACTTGTTAACTGCACACCCAGGAATTTGATGCTGGTAACCATCTCCACAGGTGAATCATTACTGCACAGAGAAGTGTGGCTGTGCCTGCCTTTTCTGAAATTGACAATGATCTCTTTGGTTTTTCCGGGATTTAAAACTAGGCTGTTTTCCTTACACCAATTCACCAACCCCTCAACCTCCTTGCGGTAAGCATTCTCATTGTCATCATGAATAAGGCCCACTAGTGTTGTATCAAGGCCCACTACTGTTTGAAGACCCCTGCCCTAGCCCTTTTTCGCAAGGCTCAGAATGGACTGCTGGAAATGGCATGGACGCACTTCCGGTGGGCCGTTCTGGGCCTGGGAGGCCTTCCCGGGTCAGAACGGACTTCTGGAAGTGGCGTCCACACAGAGAATCAGTTGTTCAGGTATTTGAATCCCACCACTGATTAAATCTTACCTGATTGCAGATTCTTGGCCACTTCATCTCTATTTTATTTTTCTTAAGAGGATAGTTACTGATGAATGCCTTCTTCATGGCTTCTTAGAAACTGGAAATAAAAGCTTCTACTTAGGATGGCAGTGGTCCACAATCTCCAAAATGGCATCCTGTTATGCAACACAATGAGATAATGTATTAAAGGAGTCCCTACGGATTTTATTCCACTAGTCGTTGACTATAGGGGACGGTGCTATCTCCATTTCAATTAGCCAGGGCTGTCAAAAGACATTTCCATAGTCATATGGCCAGCATGATGTCACAAGTGCTGTTGCCTTCCCACCAAAGTGATACCTATTTATCTACTCACATCTGCATGCTTTCGAACTGTTAGGTTGGCAGGAGTTAGGGTGAGGATGGAAGCTCATCCCATCACGTGATGCTTGAGTCTCGAACCTGAGCTGTCGGCTTCCCAGCTGACAAGCCCAGCATCTTAACCACTGAGCCATTGCTGCCACCCAAGATAATGCATTACCTGTTAAAAAAAAATCTCCTTCCTGGTATAGTTATAAAACCCACTTCAGAACAGGTCCTCAGGTAAGATTCACACATTCAGGAATGCTTATGGAATGCTTCAACCTCCATCTCGCACATTAGGTAGCTTGGCAAAAGTGAAACAGCCACGTGAACAAGCAGAGATACAATAATTGGGATTATAATATCCGAAGGCCCTTATTAACATCCTTTTTTGTGGCAGGATCTCAAAGACTGGAAACAAAGACTCCTTCCAGCTTTAAACACATTCATTTTGATATGTAGAGACAATTTCAGCTGCGCGTGGAGACACCTTTCATTCAGCCTTTGAAAGTTGTCTGCCCATTTGCATATCAGACATACTGTGTGTCTGCCTTGTCATTTTGGGCAAGGCTTCAAATGGGTCTTTTGTTTCAAATGATGCTTTGAAATTCCTCTTTGAAGTAAGACAGCCCGCTTCTTCTAAAGAGTTGCATTGCTTAGCTCTGCATCCCTTCTTCTTGTCATCCTTGTGAAGAAGTCCAGATAGGAAACACAGCCAGAAGAGCAAATTCTACTTTATTCTAAGGTTACATTAACAAAATATGGCACCATCGGAAAGTACATTTCTCCTCCAGTCCCTTTGCAGCCCAAGAAACAAAGGAGGCTCCCTTGTTAGATTACTTGCCTTGCCCAAATTCCTTCTGCAGGCCAGATTGCCATTTATCTGAACATTTCCATGGCAGCGACTCTTCTCCCTGCCTCCCAAGGCCATCCCCACATATCATTACAGGTAGCCCTCAACTTATGACCACAATTGAGCCCAAAATTTCTGTTGCTATGTGAGACAGTTGTTAAGTGAGTTTTGCCCCATTTTGCGACCTTTCCTGCCACAGGTGTTAAGTGAAACACTGTAGTTGTCAAGTTAGTAACACAGTTGTTAAGGGGGGAATTTGGCTTCCCCATTGACTTTGCTTGTCAGAAGTCGCAAAAGGGGATCACATGACCCCCCGGGACATTGCAACTGTCATAAAGATGAGTCAGTTGCCAAGCGTCTGAATTTTGATCACGTGACCATGGGGATGCTGCAATGCTCATAAGCATGAAAAGCAGTTATAACTCACCTTTTTCAGTGCCGTTGTAAGTTCAAACAGTCACTAAACAAACTGTTGTAAATGGAGGACTATTTCTATACTTCTTCACTCTGTCCTGAAATCTATTCTGGCTATTGTAAAGGCCAGAAGAGACCCCCCCCAAAGGTGTCCAGGGGTTCAGTGGTCTGGCTCCTATTATTGTGGCACCTCAAATAGCATGGCCTCCCTAATATGAAATGCCTTTTGGAGGTGAAATATGGCGGTTTGTCTGTACATCACAGATTAATCTGGATGATTTGCGTTGAGCACAAGAGTGCCTGCAAGGTGGCTGTGGGGGCATCAAAAAAGACAAGAGGACAGCCGCAATAGAGCGATTAAAGCCTTGCTCTTTTTTTATTCACACACCCCTCAACTGATCCCAGGGAGGCAGAAAAGCCATCAGTGTATCAGTATATATAGTTTCCATCTATATCCATCCCAAATGTAAAAAGCCTTTATCAACACAAAACATACATGTTATGTTGGGACCACAGAATATTGCAAAACAAATAAACAGCAGATTTGACTGGAGCTACATTTAGAAGGGATTTGCCCTCTAGGCTGAACGGTGCCTTATAAGCTATAATTAAATTTATATAAGAAGCCTAACACTGAGGGGCTTCTTCAACACTGCATGGAGGCTGCTTTTCAGTAAAGTTGCCCTTAACCAAAGGCATAACAATCTGCATTTGGTTGCTGGGTTTTTCAACAGCACATTGCTAAATCTCTTTATCAGGTATCAGCTCACTTGAGCTTTCCATATACAGCTGCAACATTCCCATGGAAACAGCTGTGCTGCCACCTCCACTTTCCAGCCTAGGCAGTTGTGTTCTAGACTGCTTGCCACAATGAGATTAGGGGGCTGTTGGTTTGATTGCCGAGCTTGGCGATTTGACTGCAAACGTTTCGTCTACATTCAGGGGGAGATGTCTTCGGTGCACTTTGAATTGTGCTTGTCTGTGAGATTAAGCTGCAAGATAAATCACTTTGGCACAACTGTTGTTACAACGTTTGATTCCCAGCATCCCAAGCCAGAGTGGCCAGTGGCCAAATTCTTTTTTCTGCAATTTTTAGAGGGCTACAAGTTCCACCACTTTTGGGGTGGAGAACTCTAAAGATGTATTCAAGAGAAGAGTGATGAAGGACAGAAATGGGTTTCTGGCTGGCCAGGAGGCTTATACAGCTTATGAGGCCTAATCAAGCATGCTTTTACTTTATTTGAGTGCTGAAAGTTAAAAGTTGAACCATGTGGAGGTACAGAAAAGTCAAAGGGTTGTTTTCATTCTTGAGGGCAGCCTTCATGTTATTGAAAGCAGAGTTGGACGTCTCCTGCAGCAACCCTGACCTAGGCAGATATTTACTTATTTATGTCGTAAGAATTTATAAATTTACAGTATATAACTTTTAGAAAACAGTTGTATAGGAAAACATAGATTAACTACCAGGTCTCCAACAAAGTTATTGATTAACAGCCTCCAAAATCCTTTAAAGTTAAAGCGTAACAATTAATTAAACACTTATTTCAAATTGGAAACACACACAAGCAAATGCACAAATTAATACTATGTAAACCTAATTATAACGCTCACAATTCAAACCAAGAGACCCAATTCACATCACTTGATTTAATCAACCCCTTCTCCACGTCAACACATACACACACACACGCCCCTCAAATGTCACTCTAGAACTAGATGTGTATACATCCACACCCCTCAAAACTCACACCAAGATCAAGCTCCCCTATAAAGCAGCCCTTTTGTACCACTTTTTCTTTGCAGCTACCCCCAAAGGCAAATCTCTTAGTTTTGGGAATAAATAAATCTCCTTTCCTCACATCTGCCTGGATTTCATTTTAATTTATTCTTGCGCAATCCCAGCTCAAGTTAGCACCCCAAATTATTCTCCTAACATTTATTTTAATGTATATACCACCCATCTCACTCTGCAATGTGACTCTGGGTGGCTTATAGTTAAAATCAGAAATATAAAAAATATTAAAAATATCAGATTCAAAGACAAGAAGCAAAAGGCAAGATTGGTATATTGGCAGCATCTTCTCTATCAGTTACCTGCAACATAGGTGTCCCCGCCAGGCCCCCAGGCCAACCAGCAGATATGAGCACAATATAAACCTAAGTATGTACAATCATTCCAGCTGAATATTCAAACTCTGATTGTAATCCTCTGTCGATCTTCTAGAAATGAAGCCTCAGCGAAAGAATCAGACTCGCTATTGAGTAAACATATTTAGAACAATGTGGCCAAGGGCTAATTAATTTGCAGTTTTCATGGATGAGGGAAAATACTAATTGGCAGGGCTGGAATGAATGAGAAATGACGGAGGCTCTTTTGGTTTGGTTTGTGCTTCTGAATAAAAATACAGCCCAAAGTAAAAGAAGCGCTTTGAGTTATGAATTTAATTTTATAGTAATCAGAGCCACTGGGAATTAAATGTCATACACATAGAAGGTATAGTGAGTGTGTGCACGCAGATGACTTTTCTCTTTCTTTCTCTCTCTCTTCCTCCTCCTCCTCCTCCTTGCAAACAGCAATACAAAGATGATATCCCAAAAAAGAATACTGAAGAATCAAGTAAAAGCATCAATAAAATTATGATGTTTTATTTATTCGTTATATCAGAGCTCCACCTTTTACTCAGAAGATCAAGGTGATGCACTGTACATATTATCCCCTCTATTGCTTCTTTTCCCCACAATAACCCAATGAGCAGGTTGAGCAGAGAGAAAGTATTGACCCAAGGAAATTCTGGTCTTGAGAGGAGTCTAGAAGGCCCTTCCTAATACCATTTCAGAACTTTCCCCTCTCCTTCACATGGGTTCTCTGTAATGATGATTCATCATCCAAGACAATGCATGGCCATGTTTATTTCTAGTCTGAATTACCTGATTCTGAATTTGGATTTGGAATTTGGAGGGGGGGGGGAGAGAAAAATTGGTTGAAATTGAAGGAGTTAGTTATTGCCACTTTATTATTATTATTATTATTGAATAAGACTCTATTTTATTTTTAATGTGTTATGCAGTTTTAATGTGTTATGCAGTAGTTTTGCAGAAGTGATTTCTTGCAGGACCACATATCCCCAGTGGTTTCTGGCCATCTTGCTAGATCTGTCATGCTCTGGGTCCCCTTGGTGGAGCAGCATCTTCTGAGGTGGCCTTGGAAGCCTTTTTTTTTATTATTTGAGACCTGATTTATGGAACAGCCTCTCCTCAGGGATACAATGGCCTCAATCTTGTTGGCTTTCAGGAAAATGGAGAAGACACAGCTTTTCCGTCAGGCACTGGGGCCAAAATGTTGATAAAGCTGGCACTAGGTGGTTGGTAGATGGATGTCAGTTTTTATTGGTACCTCAAAGCAGTTTATTATTTGAAATATTTAATTTTAAAGTACTTTTTTTATTTTGTTCATGCCCAGAGTTCCTTTCGGGAGATGGCTAGCTATATTATTGATGGATTATGTGCCACCAAATCTTTTTTTTTTTTACTTCTAGCAACCACACAGATTTTCTCCATGATGATCTGTCCCTAACCTGGTCTGTCAAGACTTCCAACAGTGGATCCATCTTCACTCTAACTGTCTCGCCACTTACTTCTGGTCATCCTTTTCTCTTTCTTTTCTCTTTCCTTCCACATTTCCCGACACTAAAATCTTTTCCTCTGAGCTAGGCCTTCACAGACTGTCTCTGAAGCAGGATAAATAAATCAAGAGAGAGCTTAGAAGAATTTATCTATCTATCTATCTATCTATCTATCTATCTATCTATCTATCTATCTATCTATCTATCTATCTATCTATCTATCTATCTATCTATCTATCTATCTATCTATCTATCTATCTATCTATCTATCTATCTATCTATCTATTTATTTAGCTCGGCATATTTTACACAGGAAATAAATAAATAAAGTTGGGAAAAGCAAGCTTGTAATGAGCTTATACCTCATTAAAGATTATAAATTCAAATATGGTTAGGCAACCTACAAAACTCTCCTCGTTCTCCTGTTCAAAGCAGATGTTCGCATTAGTCATGCAGTCAATCTTCTTCAAAGTTGTGTCATGTCCTTGTGATATTCCCTGCATTTATAATGGTGCTTTTCTAGGCAGACTGAACATTGTTAGAATTGGATGGTGCCAAACGTTTCTATTGTGATGAAGAAAAAATAAAAATATAAAGGATGGTTGATACTTAAAAGAGGCAAAGACTGTGTTAGCCAACCAAGAAAATAATCTGAAGAAAGGTTGGTTGCTTAGGTTACTAAAATATAAAAAGACAAAACCTCCACTTTAAATGTTTCAGAAATGTGATTGCAATAGGAATGCTCCTGGTAATTTGATTCTGGTAAAAATTGAAGGAAGGCAAGGAATGACTTAAAATAAATGCCAAAATGCCTCCTGTTTCCCCAAAATAACAATTTCTGATGTTCTGCAAAACAAAACTACTGAGAACAGGAATTTTACCTTCCGCCCTGGTTCTTTACCTGTCAAAGTAATGCTGAAATAAGTACCTCCTCCATCTCCATCTCTCTGTGGGTAAAAAGTCTATCCTCTGTAAAGCCACACACAAAACTTCCCTAATCCAAAAAGTGAAATTGGTGGCAAAAAAAGAGAGAGAGGAAATTGTGTTTCTTGCAATGTGCACCCAACTTAAATGCCCATGTTTAAGGAACAAAAAGAGGAGGATGTATAGGAAGACATCATAAAATGGTAGCCATGACTGCATGACAGATGCCTTTTAAAAGGGCTGAACTTTAGTTATGTTGTTGCAGCCATCAACTGATTTTTTTGAACCCCAGCCCAGCCCCATGCAATCACTGAATTCAGATGATACTAAAAGAAGGAAAAACATTTTGAAATATCAGTGCAGCAGAGAACTGTCTTATGCAAATAAGACAGTATTCCACTCCTAAGGATTTATTTTTCCCGTTTGATATAATTCACCAAGCTGTCCTACAGTATTACGCAAAGCACATGTATGTCAGAAGGTTTCCTGAGATTTGCCAATAAAATGGAATCAGAACTTAGAGAGGTTTGCCTAGTTCTAGAACTAGACATTCCAACTCCTAGAAGAATTCTAGAATTCTGGGAGTTGAAATCCACACACCTTCAAGTTGCCAAGTGTGAAAAACACTGATTTAGTCTCTCTTCCCTAGTTCCTTAGATTTTTTTTTTTTAACTAGGCAAGCTTGATGAAATGTTTCAGGCTACAAAGCTAGAAACTTTTTATCCAGATGAAAGATATGATTTTTCATGGAGTCAATTCTATGCTCTGCAATCAATAATATTATTTATGCACTCCCTGCATTCCCTATGGATGTAGATTGTAGACACAAAGCTCTGCATGATTTCCATCTTTAAATGGTAAGATTTATTCTGTTCACATTCATAAATTCATGCATATAAATGTAATAAATAAGTATGCCTGTGTGGACCCCTAGGAGAATATCACAAATATTAAGTATTATAAAGCTAGATTTTAAAATATTTCAAAGGGAGATCCATGTCAGTTTTGTAAAGAATATTGGCGTGACTTGCATGGGTGGAATAGATGGACTATTTCTATAGTAGTTATTTATATTTGGGGGATGTAAAATCACATTTAAAAACCAGAACAGTACAGATGAAAATCAAATCTCTTTGTAGGTTATTTTGTCTCAGAGTGAAAACACACTCATTCAGAGAATAGAGTGACCACAGAGAATTGGATCAATGGTAAGAATAATGCTATGAGTATCATATTGATGCTGGTCATCCCTCTTCTCAGCTAATGTCCCTTCCTTGATGGATCTTTCGTTGAGCAAATTCAGTATTGGGATGTTTTCTCTCTCTCTAAGTATCCCAGGTCAAATGTCTTAAGAATGAAAGGCAGAGGTAAGAAATTGTTGGAAGAATTGTTACCATGTATGAACTAAACACCCACTTTGTGTTTGTGAGGGTGAATGCTGATTTCACCATTTCAGCATAATGCAGGAATAGTGGATGTGACCTTTAAAGGCCAACAGAAAGGGGTGGATGAGTAAGGGATTAAGCAGGAGGCAGGTTAGTTCCACCTTAGACACAAAGTCAACTGGGTGTCTTTGGATCAGTCTCTCTCTCTCTCTCTCTCTCTCTCTCTCTCTCTCTCTCTCTCTCTCTCTTTCTCTCTTTCTCTCTTTCTCTCTCTCTCTCAGCTCTGGGAGGAAGACTGTAATGGAAAACCATTTTTGAAATCTTGCTAAGAAAACTGCAAGGTCTCATCCATTAATCATTGACACAAAGGCATCAATGAAATGAATTCAAATAGTACTTTTTACACTGGATCATCATTAAGAGGAGTGATTTCAACCTTTTCACTGGAAGCGTTACTAGATATTTGCATAGCTCTGGCAATGTCAGAACCCATATCAAATGGTTCCCCAATCCTTTCCTCCCCCCTCCCGCTTATTGCTATCTTTTCCTCTTTCATCCTGACCCGAATCTCACTCTTCTCTCATCCTGGGTTCTGCCATACTCCTAGGGGGGAGGGGGGAATGCTTGAGGGTTATTGCCTTGGCTTCCTCTATTGCTACAATGTAACACTTTGCTTTCCTGCGTTATTTCTTGTGAACTTTCCCATCCCTTACTGTCAGCTAGCAAAGGGAGTGGAAGAATAGAATGCAACCTCTGGCAACTGCTTTATCTCCGCGCTCCCAGAGAAGGTGCGAAGAGCCGCCTAAACATCGCAGCTACAACCAGAGACGGCCTGATGTTATCTCCCTGTTCCCATGAGGAACCTAACACCTGAGGATTGGGCCGTTTGAACTGACCGGATAAACTATGGGGTGGGGTTTTGCTTGGGACACTTTTACCTATCGATCTGAGTGGAAAACCCTCAGATCCTGTCTAGTATGCCTGCTATCAACTTCTCCTAATAAAAGATCCTTTTGGAAGAAACTGCTTCCACGAGTACTGCTTTCTTGCATGAGGTTTTGAAGTGGGCCCTGACAGGTAAAAGTTAAAACCCAAAACAGATGAAAAGTAAAAGATAGATGTTCTATATCAATATTATACCACCAAGTGCTAGTTTGGATTTTTGCATCCCCCATTTAATATTCATATTAAGTATGAATTAATATAATTTTATACTGAAGAACCTGAATGAATATTCCATAGAACTTCTGCATACTTATTGAAATATATTCAGTACTGAAAAAGTGTTATGGGAATAAATGTGTGTATGCAGTCAATCCATGCAGATTGTGTACCAAAACTAAGAACATATTCAATATTATAGGGAGGTATTGTTTAAGTAGTAAGCCTGTCATTATCGAAGAATGCCACTATTTGGGCAACCATGTATGACTGGATGATTGAAACTCTTTTTTACATATGTTGTATGCCTTACACCAGGGGTCTTCAAACTTGGCCCTTTTATGACTTGTGGACTTCAACTCCCGGAATTCCTCAGCCAGGCATGCTGGCTGAGGAATTCTTGGAGTTGAAGTCCACAAGTCATAAAAGGGCCAAGTTTGAAGACCCCTGCCTTACACACATATAAAAAGGGACTGATTTTGGTCATCATCCACAGTTGTCATTTTAACATAATTGATTTCCCTTGCTGACACCTGCAGAGACAACCCAAGGATTCTTCTGGAACTTGAATACAGTACTGCTACATTTATCCAGGGATGCTAATAATCGATAATTAATTTGAACTACAAGACCTAAAAAGTCAGGACCTTTGCAGCTCAGATCTAGGTCCTGTGCTTGGAATGAGAAGGAGAAGGAGAAGGAGAAGAAGGAGGAGGAGAAGGAGAAGGAGAAGGAGAAGGAGAAAAGGATGGATCTGATGAAAAATCAGAGAAGTAGATGGAACTGATGACCAGGTTTCCCTACGTATACAAACCTATTCCAAAGAGTAGCCTTACTTTTGAGAATGAACATTTTTCAAATTACTGAATGGCTGATATTCATGTGAAGAACCCCTGGCTTTATAAGCTCTCCTTTCCTAGTAATCTGGGACATAATAAAATCTATCAGTCAATGATCTAAATTTGTAGACTTATTACTTTTAACAACTGAAACACTGCCCCCTTGATCTTCAAATTATGGCCTGACATCTCTCTTTGGTGATCGACCATTTTCCAGTTCCCTGTCTAACTCCATGTATGAGCTTTTCTTCTTGGTTCTACTTTCAACTGATTCTGAGAATGCAAATGAAATAGAATGGAAATTGGATAGAGATTAGTATGATTACCATTTCCTAATTTTGAATATACTTTTGTTTTTCCCTAACAAGAATATTTTGGCAGGCTAATAAATTAGCACTACATAAAATTGCCCTGCTATTTGCCGATTCCTAATGAAAGATGTATGTTTTCTCTCCAGCAATAGTATTCTCAAGGTTACTCTCAAAAGCTTATAAATGTAGCAAAGGATATTTCTGGAGTGACAGGGTTTGTGCTGGGTAATTTGAAATCTTTTATAGGCTTATCTTACAAAAATTAATCTATTTTACATAGTAAAAGAGACCACAGAGAACAGCTGAAAGAACAGCAATCTGAAGCCATTTGATTTGTAAATGGAACAGATGAAAGTCTGTATGAGTTTCATGAGATCTCCTGTAGATATTTAATGGTGGAGTTGGTGTTGAATTAAAAGTTCTCATGTGGGCACTATTCAAGGCCCTGTTTTGGAATGGTTGCTTGACAGTGCTTTTCAAAGAACAAGGCTAAAATACAAAAGGAATAGTGGATTTGTTTTAATTTTAAATAAAATTAAGTTATTGGTTTGAGCCACTTGTGGGTCTAGAACAGAGGTCCCCAACCTTTTGTGCACCAGGGACCATGGAGAGAGGTTTTTCCATGGACTGGAGGATACGTGGTTTTGTGTGCTGCCTGCATCCCACGGATGGGGCTTTGCTTGTTTGTGTGGACCAGTTGCTGGTATGCCACAGCCTGGTACTGGTCCATGGACCAGGGGTTGGGGACCCCTGGTCTAGAAGTCCAAAATGACTGTATTCCTTAGCGAAGTCTATATCTGGTTGATTGTTTCAATAAAAGCTCCTTTTCATTTAAAATGCATAGTGAAACAGATGTATTCTTCAAAGATCAGGCAGTATCTTGCCAAATTGAATATCCTTATCCAGCAAGTCTGTCAGAAGTCCCTCATTGTCTCTGAAATGAGGGAGATGGACAAGGTGAAATCTTGTCTTTGTGGTGCCACCATACTTCAAAACTCCTCAATCCCAGACATCCATAAAGAATTCTCTTACAATTTTTAGAAAATATTTTAAGGCAGTTTTATTTCACTGGGCTTTCAATGCATCTAAGGTTTATTGGTGTCCATTTTCAATAAGGGTTGATTTATTGTTCTTGATTTATTGTGACTATTGTTGTAATACTTTTATTTTATTGTTGCATTTAAGCTGTTGCAACACACTAGAGTCTTTTGAATTGAGTGGGTTGTAACATTTATAATAAAAGGGATTTAAGGAATTAAAGAAATGTAGAGAGTAATGGAAGATGACCTTCATGGAAGAAGCAGAGTCCATTTCCAAAGCAACAAGAGCTAAAACATTTTTTTAAAGTCCAGAACATCCAGATAATATTTGAAATCAGCTCAGATAGATTTCTCTCTAATTCACAGGAATTTAAGAAGGAGGAGAAGGTACAGCAAAATCAGACCTGCAACATTCTGCATTATAAGAAATCTCAATAAGAACAGAACAGAACAGAATAGAATAATAAATTTATTGTCACTTTGAATGTACACTAATTGCCATAAATTAAAAAGAAATTTCATTGCATACAGCTCTCAAGGGGTCACCACTCCAATATACACTACATAAATATTTCAAAAATAAATAAAATAAATAAATATAGAATTGTGCATATACCCACATATATTATATGACACAGAGAAACAACACAGTCTAGTTTGGATTATGTATACATGTGCATGGTGAGAAAAACGAATCTTATGAATTTACCAGATGGATGGCATAGGGAACAAAGCTATTACAGAATCAGGTAGTCCTGCTAGAAATACTTCAAAACCTCCTCCCAGAGGGGAGCAACAGAAACAGACCATAAAGTGGGTGTGTGGGGTCGCTAACAATGCTTTGAACTCTAAGCACATAGTGCTTATAAGCGTTTTAGCCTTCCTCTGGAGTTGATTTTATGATCTGGTCTATCTAATGGGGCTGAGAGTAAGTAAAAAATTTTTTTAGGGTTTTTGATATCTTAATTGCCAAGAAAATATATGAAATGTGTGGTTATTAAATAACATAATAACAGAAGGAAACTTGGAAGTCTTTTAGTCCAACCCACTGCTCAAGCAGGAGACCCTATACCATTTTAGACAAACGGCTGTCCAGTCTCTTTTTAAAAACCTCCAGTGTTGGAGCACCCACAACTTCTGAAGGCATTGTTCAATTAGTTGATTGTTCTTATTGTCAGGAAATTTCTCCTTAGTTGTAGGTTGCTTCTTTCCTTGATTAGTTTCTATCTATTGCTTCTTATCCTGCCTTCTGGTGCTTTGGAGAATAGGTTGAACCCCTCTTCTTTGTGGCAAATATTGGAACACTGCTATCATGTCACCCCTAGTTCTTCTTTTCATTGAACTAGACATATCTGTTCTGTCCCAGCCTATGTGAATCCTTGTTATGCTCACAAGGAGAAACCCCTCTTCCAAGAAACAGGCAGGAACCGCAAGAAAAAACCAACCCCTTTTATTCTCACAGACCTGAGTCAATGTCCAAGGCAAACAAACACAGTCCACAGAAACTCAATCCTCAATATGAACGGTTGCCTTTGGTAACCAGCACCTCCCACACCTTCCCTTTTATAATTCAGCCAAGGCGTGGCTTCCTAATGCCTTCTCCTTTGCCTTTGGAGCCGCCCCATTGCATTCCTCTGTCCTACTTGCTTCTCTTGCCTGTGCTTTCATGCATCCTGGATTTGTCCCAATTATTCTTCATCACTGTCCAACTCAGGCTCCCAGCACAGCTGTGTCTCAGCCTGAGCATGAGTAGAGGGGCCAGGCTCCTCGTCCGACTGTAAGTCTTGTAGCTCCTCAGAGCCTTCCTTTGACTCTAATGTCATTCCAGGCGCCTCCTCCTCATCTGATTCCTCAGACTCAGCTGCCAGATCCACTGGCTGGCAAGGAATCACAACAATATCCAACCTACAATCTACAACCGTCTTGTCCATCTCCTTCTCACTTCAGAGACAATAAGGGACTTCTGACTGACTTTCGTTCTTCATATGTTTTAGCCTTCAGCCCCCAATCATCTTTGTCGCTCTTCTCTGAACTCTTACAGGAGTTTCAAAATTTTTACAGCAATTACAACATCTTTACAACATCTTTAAATCTTTACAACATATTTACAATATCACAACATCTTTAAAGCTTTACAGCAGTTTAGTTTTGATTTTAAAAAAGTGATTTGGAGCTTGCAGAAGTATGAACAGAAGAGATCTCTTCAGCTTTTTAAGGAAGTGGCCTCTTTTTCCATTCAGGACCAACTTTAAAGACTGCCACAAAACAACTTTGGGGGAATTGAAACTGAAATAGTTCAGAACCCTGGACAATAACTAAATTTCACCTGGACACATTGAACAGAGAACTGTCAAGCATGTTGTTTTGTTTTACAAATGAATAAGTATTGAGTTTGTCAAGAATCCCTAAAATTTCAGTAGAATCATAATCTTCTGGGCTCTTCTGAGTGCCATTCCGAGCTGCAGAAAAGTTTTTGGGGCCAAGATTAAAAACAGTTACAATGATGGCAGAAAATCACTGATCAGACCAACAGAAACATGTAATTGCAAAGCATAACGAGTAAAAATCAGCAGGGTGTTGATTAAGAACATTTATACATATAAAGTACCTTTATATATAAAGGTACTATTTTGTACCTTTTATTTATTAAAAATAGGGGAGGTTGTTGTAAAGTTGTAAATATTGGCATTGCACATAAATGATTTTTTCCCCATTTTCAAGATGATGTTTCATGAAATCCTGATTTGCTGGCATTTTAAAACACAGGAATATTTATTCCACGAATCAAATATGTGACAAACCAAATGGAGACAACATTTCAGCCAGGGTGTTTCTATCCTGTTTTGCTGAATTTCTCATCATACTAATCATAGTTAGCATTGTGGTTATGAATGTAGCAGAACTATTTCTACTAATTTTCATATAGTCACTTTATATAGTCTGCTTCTATAGGTACATGTCCTATTGCCACCTAGAGTTACATATTCTTCTTCAGACTTTATTCCATGTATTCATAGGAAAATGAGTTTCCCCTCATCAAATAATAAGCAAGAACAGGACTATTTTGTACCTTTTATTTATTAAAAATAGGGGAGGTTGTTGTAAAGTGGAGTGAGCTAGAGGTCACAAGACTAGACATTGCAAAATGTGAGTGCCTTTGAAGAGTAACCAGAAGATCAATTATTTTGGGGGAGGGTTTCTTGCCTGGTGAATTTAACCATTTTTATAATGAAATGGGACTCCTTTTTTCCCTTCCTCTCTTCTCATCTACAGCCAGGTTTCTTCCCGACTCTTCTTTCCCTCTTTTCCATCTTCTTATTCTATTCTCCTCTTGCATTGCCTTTCTTTTTGCTGTTCCTTCTCTCTCTCTCTCTCTCTCTCTCTCTCTCCCTCCCTCCCTCCCTCCCTCCCTCCCTCTTTCTCTCTCTCTCCCCATGCATACAGTTATTGAATGGGAAATCCCCAGGTGTATAAGATGTAGTGAGGAAGTGGATTGCCAAAAGGGAGGGGTGCATTCCAGAGGCATAAGAGGCAATTCAACCCAGATATTATGTGTGTGAGAAAGTGAAGACAGCCCCTCCCTAATAGTTCACAGAATATATGATAGAAGCAGTTAATATAGGGCTTCACTTTGGCAAGATTCTGTCTACAGGGGTGAAACAATAAAGAACTCAGCTTGGAAGGATCATCCCATGTTATTCTTGGTTTTGGGCCTGATATCAGGATTGTTTTAATCTGGAGCTGACCATTTTAGGTTGACAAGATTTATATTGCTCCTACATTAGACAATACTTTTCTGTACTTATAATTTCTTTTTTTTTTTAGCCCTCCTTTGTTGTTGTGAAGGAGGTTATCTTAAATGTATACTTTTAAAGGTTCTGTTTCCCAAACTGCCTTTCAGCATGTTTCTCTTTCTGAGTATTATGTTCCAAAATCATCATATTTATCTACACATTCCTTGGCACCAGATATTTATCCACCCCAGCAACTGCACTGCAAAATAATAAGGCAAAATGTCAACAACCCAGCATTCCAAATGGAAGCACAGCCAACTAGCTAACAGAAAGGAAAGATAGTTTCAATATAATCTTCTGACCACAGTTTCACAGTACACAATGTAATAAAGTTACATGTTTGATTTTTTTAAAAAATTGCCTGAACTCATTAGAATCTTAGTGAAGTCTGACAGTTTCAGTTATTATTGCTCTTCTGGGAGGGCAAACATCTCAAACTTTTATCTATCATGGTGTTATGGGATCCTATAGCTGTAAGCAGCTTATGTTTTTAATACATCTATTCAAATTTGTTTCACTTTTTGTGCTCAGTTGAAACATGTTCTAATCCCAGCTAATAAGGATTTATCTGGACTTTGCCAATGCATGCCGAATAAAAGCTTGGAGAAAGTAATCTCTGGCATGCATCCTCTTCACTGATAATGGGTATGCCAACAAATCAGGAATAGAATCCTCCCTCACCCACTGCCCCGCAAGCTTTAAATTGTAGCAAATACAAAAAAAGATTTCAGTTGACACCAGCTTTGTGAAATTTAGTTTTTTAAAAAACCACATCCTAACCAAGCAATCTATGTTTTATTCAATGTAGGCATCATATTCTATTTCAGAAATTGAGAAACTATATGTGAAGATGGCTTCCAGCCACTGGGCACTGATTTGACAAAAAAACAGAGGAAGAATCCAAGGTAAAAACCATCCCACAAACAGTGTGGGAAAACAGCCTGGAGAGCAATCCTAACCATCTGCAACTCCGTTTAGACTTCATGCAAAAAGGTTCTAGGTGAAATGGTCTAGAAAAGGCCTCTGTTCGAAAACCTAGAGTCAGCTGGATCAGAAACAATCACTGGATGGAATGTCCTCCAGATATTTGGGATTACAGTTTAAATGCAACGAACATGCCTCATGGAAAGAGATTTTGATAATTCTACTTAAAAGCATTCTGGAATTCCAAATTGTTGTAGACCAATATCAGATTATTTGGGCCAGTAATCTGATCATGAGCAAGAGATAATTGCACTTTTAGTCTTTGGAAGTAAAACTACAGAGAATTCCTGAGGATGTGCTTGACTCATGACAACTATATGAAGAAATGCTCACCATCTCCATATGCCTCCAGAGACAAGCCATAGCTCTTGCAATGACAGTCCAGCAATTTGTTTGATACAGTCCATCCATTGTCTTCTCCCCTTCTATTACCTTCAGCCTTGCCAACCATAGACATTCAATCATCTGCTTGCCCAAAGTATGTGCATTTCTGCTTGCCGTCCATTACCTCAAAGAAATAGCCAGCCTTTATTATTGCCCATAATTTCTCTTGTTCTTTCCATTATCCAACTCTTAAGTTAGCTATATGATAGTATGACCCTCTGCCTGATAAGAAACCTGTCTTTTGAAGGGAAAAAAAAACATTCTCCATGTCCCATTTTTGAGAGGAAACCACACAATCTGCTTATCTGAACAGTGCTAGGGGCAGACCGCAAGATTGTGCCCACCGAAGGAGGGTACAAACAAACTTTATATGGTTGTATAATAAATGCTACCTGGTAAGGATACCAAATGCCAATCATAACATAGGTTAGATTTTCTGTTCATAATGAGATAACCAGAATAATAAAATAGATATCAGCACTAGTCAGTTTTTGTGATTAGTTATACTTCCCAGTTCCCATATAAAAATACAAGAGCTAATTTAAAATGACTCATGAGTCAGCATTGGCCAATGCCTAAACAATTATAAGGAGGCTTGTCAGTTAACAGGAGTGCTGAATTACCACCAGCCTATCAAATACTTAGGAGTTGAGGCTTGGCAGCCCAAGGAAACGACAGCCAATTGCCAGCCATCAACACACCAATCAGCCAATAGGAAGGCACTACATAAACATGACTCACAGAACAGCCCAAAGCACGTATTCCAGGAGAGAGGAATTCCCTGAAGATGGGCTCCAGCATGAGTCCAAAAGATTGGAAGAGTAAATCTCTGGTCCCGGTGACCGACCCAAATTCAGTTTCACAGGTTTATTTGGATTCAGGAGCCTTGGTGGTCTGGAGGTTTGAGTTCAGGTATTTGCTTTATCCCTTCACTTTTTCCACATTTGACTATTCTTCTTTTCTAAAACTTTTCTTAGATGAGATATTCATGCAATGGTTTTAGTCAAATGCATTCTTCAGCATCTCCTTTCTTTAGAATTGGGATATATGTAGCAATCTTTCCCAATCTCAAGGCCCCAGCCTTATTTCATATTCATTGATACCGAGGGGTCTTGTCCTACTGCTTCAAACAGTTTAATGGGTAATTCATCTGCTTTCCTATCTGATAGCTGGTTGATTGCTGGTCATAGCTTCCTTTCGAATGAAATTGCTTCCTGAGCATATTCTCTCTGTGTGTATGTTCCGTCATGCATTAATAAAGAGTTTCAGTGCAGTATTTTCATTTTTGACTTTACGCTTTCATAAAGTCTCTTTATCACTTCCATAGCAACACTGATTCTTTTTAAAAAAAACAACAACAGGGAAACCCTATGAAACTGTTCCTTAAACTATAAAATTGGCATTAAGATCTCCAGAGTAAATCCTGCTGGCATCAGCTATTGTCTTTGGATTTCTAAGCATAGCTTGTTTGCTTGATACCAATAATTCATGGTCCATTCCACCTGGAGGTTTCTTGGCTGATTGCAATAGACTTCTCCACCTTCTGTTTCCTAGTATGTATTCAGTTTGATTCTAGTATTATGCATAATGGCATTTATGCTGCCGGTATCTGCAATAAACAAATAATTCTCTTCACAAAACTCTATTAGGCTACCTCATGCATTATTGCATTGGTCCAACCTAATATCTTCTATAATTCTGTATTGCTCTATTTCTTCAATTTTTGTATTCCGGTCACTCCTTAGTAGCAGCGTCCTTTCTTGATACTGCATTTAGCAAGTACAGATAGTCCTCAACTTACGACTACCTTTGAGCCCAAAATTTATGTTGCTAAGTGGGACAGTTGTTAAGTGAATTTGCCCCATTTTACAGCCTTTGCTATTTTCTTGCTGCAGTTATTAAGTGAATCACTGCAGTTGTTAAGTTAGTAACATGGTTGTTAAATGACTCTGGTTTCCCCATTGAAGGTCGCAAAAGCGGATCACGTGACCATCATAACCATGAGTCAGCTGCCAAGCATCTGAAGTTTGATTATGTGACCACAGGGATGCTGCAAGGGCCATAAGTGTGAAAAATGGTCATAAATCACTTTTTTTTTTGTGCCGTTGTTAGTTTAGTGCCATTGAATTGTTGCAAGGACTACCTGTACTGCAATTTGCCACAGAATTCTTCATTCACCTTTTCCCTCAGGAACTAGATCTGACTTAGATGGTGGCAGGTGGGGAGTCACATCACCCGGCACCCCAATTCTTCTGAATGCTTCATGTCCATAGAATTTTCCTTGCAATACTACAGATGTAAATTGCCATTACCTTCTTCCAGATTCAGCTTTTTCCTCACAACTGAGAGACCCCACCCCTGCCCCTTATTCCTACCCCTCAATCCTCCCTCTGCTTTTTGATTTACCAGCAAGGGCAGCCCTCTGAGGAACTCCCAACCTCCACCAGCAGGATTCTTCTGTCTTGAAGCTACTGCCCTCCCACCACATCAAGATGGCAATCCCCTAACAGGGAGCTCCATCAAGTGACAGGCAATTGTTCAGTCTTGTGGTACATACAAAGGTATTTATTGATTTAAAACACTGATATTTTAAATCAAACTCCAGGGAGCTCACAATCGAAGGATAAAGACAATACAAAAGCAAAAGCAGTAACACCAGAAAGGGAAAGACAACATGCTAAGCTAAACTTTCTGATGCAACCTACAAAAATTTCACCTTATTTGTTTGTTTGTTTGTTTGTTTGATTGATTGATTGATTATTTATATTCTGTCTTTATTATTTTTACAAATAATTCAAGGCAACGAGCATATCCCACATGCCTTCCTCCTCCTATTTTCCTCACAACAACAACCCTGTGAAGTGAATTGGGCTGAGAGAGCATGACTGGCCCAAGGTCCCCCAGCTGGCTTTCATGGTTAAGGTGGGACTTGGATTCATGGTCTAACATCTTCCCAGCCTGTTGCCTTAACCAGTAGACCAGAACTTGGAGAACAGGTAGGTCTTAAATGCTTTTTGGAAGGTTGAAAGGGTTGGGGGTCTTCTCCATCTCAAGGGGAAAGCGGTTCCATAGGGCAGGGCTGCAATGGAAGAGTCATGTTTCCCAGATCCCATAAAATAGCAGCATGTAAGGGAATGGACCTAGAGCATGCCTACCCTATACAATCCAGTGGGACAAGCTGACGTTTTTAGGGAGTGAAGGTTCTGCAAATACAGAAGAATACTGGTGATCCCTCTAGCAATATGAGTAACTCATTAACCCACTTGAGTTTAAGGTGTGCATGGAAAGTCCTGTGCTGTTAAAGACTATCTATCTGCATCTGTATCCATCATAAAGGAGGGAACCTTCCCTCCTACCCCTGGCACTTAGGGGGGCTAGCAGTTAAAAGTGACAGGGTGGGGGGAGTTTCAGATTTTGTTAATGTAGCCATACAATAAAGTGGATGTAGCTCATCTAGTGATGTTTCCTATCTAGTTTCCCTGGGAAGGTCAACATCAGTTTTGCAAGTCTGAAAGCACAAACGTCCCTCTGCCACTTTTAACTAAACCCTTTAAACTGCTAAACCCATTAGGACAGCTCCTTCCTATGTTTCTTTCTTTGACTGTTAAATGATTGTGGACTCCTGCCTCTCTTGTCTAATGTTTTCCTAGGCAGCATCTCCTTTCCCTTCTCCTCAAGGTTATCCATGCATTCCATTAAGTTTGCTTTCTGAATGGAAGAGTCATTGAGAAACAATCTCTCCCTCTCTCCTATCCCCCTCCCCCATGTGACTAGGAAATCTTACTAACAGCTCAAATGTATATAGGTACAAACATATACATAAGTGGAAAAAGCTCCTCACTTATACCCACACACACAACTTCTCACAGCCTTGTGGGGACACAGGAATCAACCATTCTCTCCCTTGCATTTTACAGTGCATATAGCATGGGGGCGTCTCCCGACCTCCTCAAGTGAGGGTGGCTGGGAATACCGAGACTTGGTATATAAGAGCCGTGATGGCGCAGTGGTTAGAATGCAGTATTGCAGTCTGACTCTGCCCACTGCCAAGAGTTTGATTCTGACTAGCTCAAGGTTGACTTGGCCTTCTTTCCTTCCGAGGTTGGTAAAATGAGGACCTAGATTGTTGGGGGGCAATATGCTGACTCTGTAAACTACTTAGAGAGGGCCGTAAAGCACTATGAAGTGGTATATAAGTCTAAGAGCTATTGCTATTGCTGTTGCTATACAGGCAGGAATTTATCACTGGACAGAAATATACCACAATCAGCAAGAAGCAGATTAAGGGGGGGGGGAACCAGACAATTATCACCCTGTCATCCCCTTTTCTATTTTGCACTTATACTTACTTAAGGTTATTGTCAAATCCCTCATTCCCTATTACTCACTCCTGCTGAGTTAGATGGCAGGAACCTTTGATTACCAGAGCTGCAACTCACATAGATTCACATCCATAAAGTTCTGGGCGCAATCCTGCAAAATACCCCCAGCTATCTAAATCCCAGTCATATATCTCCAACTGGGCTCAGGATTGGAGAGGCGGGGGGGGAAAGGACAAATGCAGAGACCACAAACCTGCAAATGTGGCTGAGGTGCATCTAAACACAGGAAAGTCCCCAGATTTTTTGGCTTTCCAATGCTATCCACTAGACCAGGCTGCTGCAGGAAAGTGCCCACTTAAATAAAGGAATCAAAGTGTTTGGAGATAAACACAACAAAATATTTTTTACTGACACCACTACAATCACTGGGCTCTCATCAAAGGAAAATGGAACAGCTCTAAGCTCACAAGGTTACAGTTTATATATACCTTCTGAAAATGACACATAGGAGTTACAAAAGCAGTATAAATTATAATTTGGCCTATAACAAGAAGAGAAAAGTTGTATCATATAATAAAAAGGAAGGGGTATGATGGAATATGCACCTGGAGAAGGAGGGGCAGGGGGATCCTAGCAGGAACATTGCGGTTTTTCAGGGAAGAGGCACCACATTCCACAGAGAAACTCAGATTAAGAGATTGCACAGACCAGATCTGGATGGGGAAGGAGGAAGAGGTCCAGGGTAACCACTCTCTGGAATATCTCAGGATATATCTATTAGATTAGAAGCTTATAGCTTTAGCCAGGCAAGAATATGTCTATTAGGAATATTGTAAGCAAATAAAGAATTGGACTTGATTGGATTTTACTGTCATCTTTGGGCTTGGGCCTGGCAAGATTTAAGTGATGAAGGTTGTATCATTCTTGAGAGTGTGAGTTCATGGGAATGTTCTTAAGGGTGAGAATCTGCCCTGAACAATAGTTAATGAATCAGGTTTATTTTGTGAACAGGTTTAAAGGAAAAAAAAACCACTATAAGGATAAGCAAAGCATAGCATCTAGCTAACAGCAGCCTTCCAGTCAAAGAGCGACAAGATCTGTTGTGTGTTCTTGAGACCAACAATTTCAAGTAAGCCATCTCTTGGACAAAGAAGAGGCAAGGGTTATAGATAAAGAGGGGCATAGAATAAATCCGTACTCTCTGTACTCCATTGTTCCTCTATATTCAATAGGGAGATTTTGTTTCATTTGTCACAGCCAGGAAATCAACAAAGTCTCCCTTATACATGTAGGCTCTATTTACGCACTCTGTCTCTATATGTTGGATAGTTTGTTTTTCAGCCCCACAATCACAATTCAGTGATAGTATTTTGCTCCACTTACTTTATTTATTTATTTATTTATATTTATATTTATTTTAGAAAAATTATATTGTCGCCTACTCACACATGGCAACTCAAGGAGGCTTACACGGATATAAAACACCATATAAAACGAATAAAAAGGAACACGAAGGGAAATAATAAAATAATAACCCCCCAACTACCCCCCCACCTCAGTGACAACACACATTCAAACTAACCATTTAATGGGCTCCATCCCGCTCTGGGTTCTCCAGGCCCGCTGGCAGAACCACGTCTTCGGCACCTTCCAAAATAATGTTAGAGTGGGAGCCAGTCTAATCTCAGAGGGGAATGATGTTCCAGAGAGAGGGAGCCACCATGGAGAAGGCCCTTCTTCTAGGTCCCACAAGATGTATCTCCTTAGGGGACGGAACCTGCAACATTCCTTGCCTCTTCAATCTAGGGGGACGGATAGATGTGACTGGCAAGAAACAGTCCCTCAGATATAGAGGGCGTCTGCACATCTACCATGGCCAGTGCGAATGTTGTTCAACGTTGTCCATATAACAGAATAACAGAGTTGGAAGAGATCTTGGAAGTCTTCTAGTCCAACCCCCTGTTCAGGCAGGGAACCCTATACCATTTCAGACAAATGTTGTCCAATCTCTTCTTAAAAACCTCCAATGATGGAGCAACCACAACTTCTGAAGGAAAGCTGTTCCACTGGTTAATCTCAGTGTCACAAAATTTCTCCTTAGTTCTACTTGCTTCTCTCCTTGATAAACTTCCATCCATTACTTCTTGTCTGCCTTCCAGTGCTTTGGAGAATAGATTGACCCCCTCTTCTTTGTGGCATCCCCTTAGATATTAGAACACTGCTTTCATGTCACTCCTATATTGTGCGAGATTGGTCAAATCCAGGTGGTTTTTCCAAGATGCAAGGCAAACTTCAACATTACGGGGGGGGGGGGGCATTATCCAATGTTGTTTCCACACATTGTGTATGTGTTTATACATATGTTTATAATATTTCAGACCTTATATTTCACATTTTGTATTTTTATCTCTTGCGTTTTTACCAAAACGTGATATGTATGTGCCATATGATAAATAATAAATAACAATAGTAAGAGATGAGGTGCTGAAAAGTCAACATCCTTGGATTTGGACCGCCAGTATTAAACATCTTGTCTCCTCCATGGCTTTATTATTCTATTCCTCTTTCTTTAAAAACAAAATGCCCTGCTTATATAAATTATACAGTAGATACCCTTAGCATTTTATAATCCTTTCCTGATGTCTTAATCTTCCATGGATTTTCAATTACTCTCAGAAACAGGAGCAGAGATGCAATGAAATACCAAACCACTCTTCTAATAATGCATGCTACTTCTAGAGTAAGGCTGGAAAATTGTGTAATTTCTTTTGCATACGGATGAGCGCAGTTAACAAAGGGAGCAAAGCTAAATGACAACAGAGAAAATTCTACCAATGCCCTAATGAATCATTTGGATCTTGAAATATTTTGTTTCATGGTAGTAAACTGCAGACATTTGACTTTTGGCTAATTTGGTTTTAACCGGCTATTTTAAATGGAAGAAGTAAGCCAATTGCAGTTTTTTATTTACTATTTCCTTCCTAATTAACTTGCAGCATACACCATAAAGCCAGTTGTCATAGACTATCTCGTGCTGATAGTAACAATGCCTGTTCAATATTGCTAAAGGCTTCTCTTCTGCCTGGTGACATTGTCATTATAGCAGCACCACTGCTGGGAACAGAAGGGACGCTTGGAACATTTCCCCTCCCCCCTCCTGAATGTATTTCCTTCAGTGACAGAGGCAGTATAAGTTCTAAAAACCTTGCAGCAGTGATGATTCAAAGGGCACCCTAGGAAAATTGCAGTTCCCAGAGATTCTAATCACTCTAAAAATGCTTTTGCCACCTTCAAAGCACACACAGAGAGAGAACTCCAATGGAATTCCCTTGTCACCACTTCCAGTTCCTGGCCAAATACTTGGGGAGCTAGATCTT
This sequence comes from Azemiops feae, assembly GCA_023970755.1. Classification (NCBI taxonomy): domain Eukaryota; kingdom Metazoa; phylum Chordata; class Lepidosauria; order Squamata; family Viperidae; genus Azemiops; species Azemiops feae. The sequence continues at coordinate 6,672,985 of JALGBA010004228.1, read as the reverse complement.
GAGTTTGATCTAGTTCAATTATAATCAAACTTTCAATAGGAGGAGGCAGTTGTGTGGGTTTTTTTTAACGTTTGAAGTGGGGAAACAAAATAATCCAATAGTTTCTGTCTGGTTTCCTTCTTGATGCAGGCTTCTGGACTGTACAGTGGACTAGGTGGAGCTAAATATATATTGAATAATAAAAATTGTTTCGATTTACAGATAGGATTTTCCTACCAAGTTGTTATGGTTGATATTTTCAACTCTAAATACAAGTTTTTTGAGTCATTTATGTATACTTAGCAGATTGTCAACAATTGTCACCTCTAAAGATCATCCCAATGATTGTCCACTTCTGATTAAATCACCTAGTGACCAGTTCAAACTCCATAATGTAATAATGATTGACTAACAAAGCTAGACGTATATAAAATTTTGAATCCCACAGCAACTTTATTCATTAATGTTTTTTTCCAGATGAGAAATTGCTATTCTACTTGATCAAATAAAATATATGAATCAAGCAAATGGAGTTTACATTGCCAGTGATTCCAAGGATGTTTTACTGTTCTTTCCCCCCCAGCCATTTAATTCTAGAAATTTATTTCTTGATTTGACACCAAGTAAATGGTTCATTCAGGAAAATGTCATGTGTGTCATGTATGTGTTTCACTTTGAGAGCGGGCAACTAAATTTCATTTTTGATGTGTGCCGTTGTGCCCACAGTAAAAAAATGACAATAAAGGTCATCTTATCTTATCTTATCTTATCTTATCTTATCTTATCTTATCTTATCTTATCTTATCTTATCTTATCTTATCTTATCTTATCTTACCTTACCTTACCTTACCTTACCTTACCTTACCTTACTTTACCTTACCTTACCTTACCTTACCTTATCTTATCTTATCTCAAACCCAAGCAGGTACTATTAGGATTGATGATCCCCTCAAAAGAGGGGCCAAACCCTTTGCCATTACTCTGGTGTTGAGGAGCATATGAATTCTCAGCCAATATGAACTGCTCCTCTGAATCAACTGTGTATGAATTCAAGCTAAGGGTCTGCCATGGTAGTCTAAGAACTGGTAAGAGCAGACAGGAAGTCAGGCCAAAGACCATCCACTGTGTAGATGGAGAAATTGTTCATCTCTTTTTTAGCATTTAAGAGAGGACCCAAGGACCAACAGGGAAATGTACAGAATGGGACATCTCGCTGCAACTGATTCGCCATGACCTATTCGCCCTGGTTGACTTGCCCTGGCTGTCTTGCCCCAGCTGATTCACCCTGGTCAATTCATCATGGTCAACTCACTGCAGGACAACTCACCATAACCAAATTTGCTCTGGACAATTCAATGTGGGATAACTCGAGAAGGACAAGTAGAATCGCAGCTTGCCCCAGCCTTGAGGACTTCTACATTGAGAAGGTTCAAACCTAAAGCAAGACAAGGCCAGTTGCAATTCCATTTGTCCCTCTTTTGAGTTATCCCACATTGAATTGACCTGTTCTGTCCCAGCCTACGTACGTCCTTGTTACTTCACAAAGACAACCCTTCTTTAACAGTAGACTGGAAAATAAACCCTTTTTATTTGAGTTATAGACCTGATAATTGTCCCAGAAAACAAAAGCAACAGAACACTTTTCCAATGGAGACCTTGTCCAAAAGCAAAACAGAGCATGAGTCAAACAGGAAATAACTCACAGGCAAAATAGACAGACCATGATCTCTTGACACTGAAGTTCTTTGCAAACAGTTGCCTCCAGCAACCAGCCCTGCCCACACATTCCCTTTTTGTTATGCAGCTCCCAAGGCGTGGCTTCTCACTGCTTTCTCCTCCTACCTTGGAGTCGCCCCATTACCTCCCTCTGTCCTACTCGTGTGACCTGTATACATTTACGAGCGTCTCTGAGGTCTTCCAGCTGTGCTTCCTCCGAGTCCGACTCAGCTTCCCAGCACAGCTGGCTCTCAGCTTGATCACGAGTGGAAGGACCAGCCTCTTCATTAGTTTGTAAGTCCTGCAGTTCATCAGAGCCTCCCTCCGACTCTGATGGCTCTCCAGGCCCCTCCTCCTCCTCCTCTGATTCCCCAGACTCAACTACCAGGATCACAGGCTGGCACGGAATCACAACATGACCCACACCATGTGGGTGAGTCAGACGCGGCAAGACGACTGGGGCAAGTTGGCCACGATGAGCTGTCCTAGACACTGAAATATATAGTTTGTATTTGGAAGGCTCCCAATTCAGCCACCACAAGGTTGAGTTAGAGAAGGAAAAAAGTCCTCCCCAAATCTTTGGAGAGCCACTGCTTGCCAGCATCATCATTCTGATTAGAGGTACCAGTGGTCTCACGTTATATAACAGAGCCTATTAGTATGTTCTGCAGAAACCTGCAGAAAGATCTGCAAAAGATAGTCAGTGAAGCTGTATTGGCTCACTGGAGAGTCACTTAACTTCCATGCTAGGAAAAACAATTTAGGACCAACCGAAGCTGAAATGCTATCTTATCTTTGGCCTCTGGGCTAAAGTCATTTAAATAGTCATTCAATATCATAAATCTGTTGGCTAATGGTATAGTCATTCATAAAGTCTAAGTTCAGAAGAAATAGAGTTCCCACCAATACCCAAAATTCATGGGGCACAATAGTATTTGTAAATTTGCATGGTTGAAAGCAAGGTGCAAAGACACACAAAAGAGAAACATGGAGACCCTACCAAATTTAACCTCTAGGTTTGAAGCACCAAGGAGAGGATCAAAAGTAGTATGCTAACTGCCAACTCTTGCAATGGAAACCAATCTCTGTGTTTCAAGTGTCTCACTTTGGTTTTCTTCTTTGAGGATGGTTCCTAAATCAGTATCATGGCATCTCCCTGTTAAAGGGAAGATTGAACATTAATGCCTGATTATTTTTTTCATATTGAAGTATTTTTTAATGTCAATACATCAGAAAGGCATTAGCTATTCTTCCTAGCATATCCCATAGATGCTTTTTCACGAGGCAACTGGACTTTCTTGTTTTTCTTTGAAGACGTTTTGCTTCTCATCCAAGAAGCTTCTTCAGCTTCTTGGATGAGAAGTGAAACGTCTTCAAAGAAAAACAAGAAAGTCCAGTTGCCTCGTGAAAAAGCATCTATGGGATAACTATGACCTGGATGCCTGAGAATCTCTATAGAGATTCCATAGCATAGAATATCCAGGGAAATAGTGCCTCTTTTTGATTTCCTTCTATTCTGTACCTTATTTGTAAAACCATTATGGGATCTTTACCTTCTTTATAAAGAGGTAGACATCTATTTCCCTCCATTCCAATTTCTTAACTATGAATGTCATGAAATTGCCAGGAGACAAATTTGACTCAAAAGAGAGAGAGAGAAAGACCTGCAAAAATAATCCTCTTTGCCGATTTTTCTGTAGATTTTTCTACCAAGATAGTTGTCAAATGCACAAATCCTTGAGTGAATCACTATCCTTTCCAAGTTTGCTACTTCTATTCCAAACTTAAACTTAGAGGTTTTTAGAGGGCAGACTTGGAACACATCCATATTTTTTATTTGTGCCTTCACCAATATTGGCCCTCCATCATTTTGATGCACAGGAACATGTCATTCTTCACCCACTTTTAGCCCATTGTCAATGCACCTCCCATCGGTGCTTTGAAGCTGTGCTTCAAAAATGCTATTTTTATCCTAAGACATTTTATGCCCTTCTGAATGGATTGTCTGCAGCATTTTCTTCTGATCTAATGACAGTCCCAGTTCCAATTGGTTATGGTACCTACCATTCCCCTCCTCTCCTTGGCTGGTTGCTACCCCATGCAGCCATTTCATCCTGGATTAATGGTTTTCCATGTTGCCTGCTAGTCAGCAGTTGCCTTTCATTTATTATCTTGCAGTTGTTCCAACAATTATCCATTAATTTGATGATGATACAATGAATGGAAGAAGAGAAAGAATCTGTGTTGTGTCAAATCATAGAATTTGGAAAGGGGGTATGAAGACATACATGTAAGCAAACATCTGGGAAAGCAAAGGAGAAGATCAGGGATTACTGTCCCTATCTGGAAGCAACAGATGGGAGATCTGCCCACATAGGGACTAGCTATTAAGGCTTGGCTGATGGAAGAAAAAGAAACAAGAAATGATCATTCAGGGCCTGCAGTGGTCATCATATAGACTGAGGATCAACCCAGTCTTCTGCCAACTCCCTTGCAAAGTAAACTGGAGTTTTTAAAATTAGGTTTAGGATGCCAAGAGCAGCATGGGAGACTAAGCAGTTCAGACTGCAGTTCAAAATTGTCCTCAGTGGCAATTTTGCCTATCCTTCCTCTTCCATCATATACCTACAATGTGAGAAAAGATCTCATGTAAGTTGTGTACCAAGAAATCCATAGCTTAGCTCTTATCTGAACACATAATCTTCTTCTCTCTTAGGGAAGGCTGCAAATCCTTCTATTTTCAACATGGTCTAAACAATACAGATTATTGTGAGATTTACTGAGACAATATCAATGAAAGTCTCTTGGAGGGAAAATAGCTTGTACAAGGTACCTTGCGGCAATGTCCACAAGAAAAAAATTGGTTACAGATTTATAGCCGTCAACTTGTGCCAATTTTTTGGAGATATCTCTAACAATTTTTGGAACATTATATTTACTCACACACTTATCGGCTTTCCACTCACATAAACTAGGGAGTGACCCTAACATTTTGAGAACATGTATTTTCTTAACAGGGATGTTATTATTTACAATTAATGTCAGTACTATTTTTATTTTATTTTTTTCTTAATATATTGTAAAAAGTGATGTCTATTGCTGGTCTATGACCGTAATAAAGTTGTTGTTGTTGTTGTTGTTGTTGTTCTAATTATTATTATTATTATTATTATTATTATTATTATTATTATTATTATTATTATTATTATTATTATTATTATTATTATTATTATTATTATTATTATTATTATTATTATTATTACCTTCAAATATTATGTTCCTTGATGTTGACATCTCAAAGATAGCACTTTTGGCTTCCAATGATATTTCTGTGAACTTCCAAGCACGATCTTTGCTTTATAACCTCTGTCAATTGTTCAATTCATGCCTTCCCATCGTTTCATTCTTTCATCCAGGGCTTGTTCAGTAGCAACCATGCCTTTAAGAGCATTTATGGTCAGTCAGCATGCCTCCCTCAAAGTGTCATCACCAAGACTGCCTTAAACTCTTGTCTGGAGCAAAGTGCCTTGTAAAGTGAGGCTGAACCCCCCCCCCCTCCTAAAATAGACAAATAAAAGCAGCTAAAAATCCAAAAGCCCAAATCCAGTTTTTAAACATGCCCTCAAGGAAACTTTGTAGTCATGATGATTTTTTACTAATTGTCTTGCTTTTCTAAAATTATCTTTTTTCCAGATTGTGTGCAGTTCAGGGAAAGAATTTCTTGCAGAGAGCAGCAAGCTGCTGAGCCTGAATCCAAATTGGAGAGAAAATTAAGATAAACAGGAATAGAAGTTAATTCATGTGGAGCACACAAATAGAGCCCCTCACTTTCTTCTGGTCAATGTCTCCACATCACAACAGACTGTAGCACTGATAAACCCAATCCTTGGGGTGATAAGTGACATCATGATGTGTTAGGCCACCTGATACTGTGGGAGATCATCTTTTTCATTAATCAGAACTCAAACAAGTAGGTGGGATCTAAATTGTTCACATGGATCTAGGACATGATGTTTTCAGATGTAAAATGGTTTTCAGCTTCATCAGGTTGGACAATATTATTAGAAAATGTTACAAAAAACCCATTTATTGAAGGAAAGACATGCAGCCATAAGTACTCTCAAATTGCCCCCTTCCCTATTTCTTTTAAGGGCCCCACCTTTATTTTTTGCAACAAGCTAGTCCTTTAAAAAGGATTCATCCGAAGAAAAAGTTGTAGGGGCAACAAAGAAGAGGTGTTATATATACCATATGTGACCATGGGAAAGCAAGCACCAATTTAGACCAATAGAAGATCATTCTAAGACAATGAGAAATGGGAAGGAGTCTAGTTGAGTAAATGTCTGAAAATAACATCACGGTTCGCTTGGAAAAGGGAATATGCACTCAAGAACAAATTGCCTGACCGTAAATTCCACCATAGAAGGATTTATTTGGAGGCAAAATATGTGAAATTGTGCAGGCCAAGTTGGAAGATAAAAGGAAGATGGAATCAAAAGATTCACTGGAAGATTTCTGAACTGGGTCATCCATCTCCAAAAACCCTAACCCGTGCCCATCAGCTTGGTTGAAGCATGATATATAAGAGTGAGTGAATGAGAGTAAATGGGAATTGATTATTGAAATAGTTTAAATAAAGCAATTAATATTATTTAAACTGTGTGTTTATGGTCTCCAATTTATTGTTGTATAAGATCCCAAATCTTTCAGCTTTGTTCCTGAGAGCAGCTCTCTTCTAAACTAAAAAAACAAGGATGCCAAGTTAAGATTCCAGAAATTCTGTAACAGAAGTGAGTGGAAGAAGGAAGAAAAGAAGAAACCAAGATGGAAATGGAGAGAGAATGCAAAGCAAGAGCTGAAAAATCGAATACAAGAACACTTTGATGGTGATGTGACATGGAACATTAATAGTGATCAACTTCTGTGACAGACTTGAGCTACATGTCTTGGTAGTGTGGAAACTGGCAAAGCCTTAGGGCCACCTGGGTAAACATGAGGAGCAGAAGTGACAAGGCAGAAGGGAGGTGGACTCAGAAGGTCAACATTAGTCAGTAAGCCTCTTCTAACAAGCCACTTAGATAATAACAAATCATAGCACCCAGCTAATGCCCAAAATATTGGCAAGCCATTGCAAAGTTGCTACCACAGACTAGTGAAGCAGTCCTATAGCAATGATGCCTTCCCAAACCTAGCCCCAACTGAAAGAACCACACAAGTGGTGGTGGAGCAACATGGGCTGGGAAGGATAATCATAGGTCTAAAAGTTCAGAAAGAAGTAAGAGTGTATGTAGATGTAGATGTAGATATAGATATAGATATAGATGTAGAGGTAGATGTAGAGGTAGAGGTAGATGGAGATGTATGTATATATGTATAGTAGGAGAAGAATACAAGAAAATGGAACTAAAAGAGATGGAAAAAATTATAGAGTGTACATCCATAAATGATAAAGATTCAGAAGAAAAAAACAGGTAGCCTTGAAGAATAAGGCAAAAGAAATGAAACCCTTTGTGTTGTAAATGTTTCTAATACAATTCCTTTTGAAATGGTAACACTATTCTATCAGTCTGATTCAGTGGTGGGATTCAGCCAGTTCACACCAGTTCGGCAGAACCGGTAGCTAAATTTTGTTGCCCAGGCCCAGAGTGGACTTCCGGAAGCGGCATCCACATAGAGAACCGGTTGTTCACATATTTGAATCCCACCACTGCTCTGATTCCCTGTGGATTCCACCACAGGGTAAATGAAAATTACAACATTCAATGAAGAACAAAGTTCAAGTCAGAAATTCAGGAATTTTAATAAAACATACAGGAGGAATTCCCAAAATATCCAGATCAACATGATCACTGCAGTGTGATATGCACAAAGATGGAAAGGCTCTGAAACACCTATGACAGAGGGATGGATGGTAAAAGTGACAGAATTGCAGAAATGGCAAAATTGACTTCTTTGATTAGGGAAAAGACAATAACCACACTTGTTAGTGATTGGAAACTCTTTATGGGCTTTTTGCTGAAAATGGGGGGCGGGGAACCTTGTGATTTATGGGTTTGACGATTAGAAAGGGTAGCATATGAAAAGAAGGAGCCATAATGTAAGCATAATGTAACTTAGACAGAGAGAATAAAATATAAATATAAATGCATTTATAACTGCTGTAAAGAAGATTGAAAGCCACTTTTTTATATCTTACTTTCTCTTTTTCTCTTTCATTTCTTTTCTTTTCTCTTCTCGTATCATTTTTACTTCCCTTTCCTTTTTCTTTAAATTTGAATTGTTTTTACTTTGTTAAAATTACTTTAGTAAAAATTATTTTTTACAGAATATCTAAACCAGTAATTCTTTGCACAATTGAGATTGGACCTCCTCAAATGTACCTGCAAATGTTCTTGGTAAATAAAAGCTGAATCTGAACATCTGTCTGATTCCAAACCTGGAAGATCATTTTCCAAGTCACCATCAGTATTCAAACACTTGGCAAACTTTGATTTAATTTATTAGACTGTAGTTAATTCATGTCCAACTATTTGTCGCATTGAACTACATCTTGAGAGTGGTACAAGCAAAAGCCAAAGCAAAAGCCATATAGAAAAGGTTCTTCCACCATAAAGTAGAAATTTAGCAAAATGTGCTTATTTGATGCAGGGTTGGCTATGAATCAAGAAAACAATATGAAAAAATGAAGGGAAAAAAATATATTCGGAGTGCATCATCTTCCTGTCTCAATTAAATCCAAATCTCCCGTTTGTTTTATTAATAAATATTTTAAATAACATATTGACTTCTGCCATTCCATTGAGTTGCTTTCAGTTTATTAGATATTATGCAATTACATGGAGAAAATTGAGTCAGACTGTGTTGACATTTACTAAGTATACAAGAAAAGGTGGAAACGCATAAGCCCTCACATCACTGTAAATCACAAAAGCAGAACTACTGAACAGTGAACAAATTAGATTTTAATGCAGTGGATTAGTTAAGGGGAGATCAAATCTCCTTCTATGAAAGATGAATCACCAGTCTTTCTGGGATAAAAGGAAGCAAAGTGACAGAGTGAAGGATGAACAGTAAATATACAGAAAACAATGGAATGAGTAGCAATAAGGCATCGAACTCCAGACATTTATGTGGCTTGATGGCAGTTTACTTCTTGTTCCTGTTTTGCTTGTTAGGTAACAGCAGAGTATTGAGAGAACAGGAAGACCTAGATCAACCTGTTTTCTGAAAGTGTCGCTTTTCCTGAGAGCATTAATATCAATCATGGCTAACTGTCTCTTGGTTAAGTCAGTACTAATTGGACTTCTCTAATAAATGTTCCCCTGTTAGTGCTTGAGCTAGCTTCTTTTTTAATGGTTTTAGGAGCTCTAATCTCTGATTCTAATAGCAGTGCTATTTTCAGGGCTCATCAAGGTCGATATTTATATGTGACAACAACAGCATTAGCCAGACACAGGGAGGAGGTATCAGCAAAAACAAACAAACAAACAAAAAGAGTGAAACAGAACTTCATCAAAAGGCAAAGAAAAGAAATTAAAGGAGGAATGCTTCCCATCCCACTAAGGAGGACTGTACATGCTGACAGAACATAAAAATGAAATATTGAGAAAGGTGAAGATAATAATAATAATAATAATAATAATAATAATAATAATAATAATAATAATAATAATAATAATAATAATAATAATAATAATAATAATAATAATAATAATAATAATAATAATAATAATAATAAAAAAGTTGGAAGGGACCTTGGAGGTCATCTAGTCCAACCCCCTGCTCAGGCAGGAAATCCTATACCATATATTCATCTAGTGCAATGATGTACAACCTATGTATCTATCTCATGTTTACAATACAGTCCTTTCAGCAGTTCCAAACAAGTTCCATACCCACTTGCACTATTCAGGTGACCCTGAGGACACAGATAAACCTCCAAATGATTTCAACAACTCTCAGAAAGAGTGCTAATGACCAGATGACTGCAAAGAATATAAATCCTTCCATTCTCCACCATTTAGTCAGAACTGAAGAAGCTTCTTGGATGAGAAGTGAAGTGTCTTCAAGGAAAAACAATTAATTAATGCCAAAATGAACATTCCATTCTGAATTATTTTTGTTTATTATTCTGTTCAATTTGATGGGACAAGATATCTTTTTCCTTCCTTCCTTCCTTCCTTCCTTCCTTCCTTCCTTCCTTCCTTCCTTCCTTCCTTCCTTCCTTCCTTCCTTCCTTCCTCTCTCATTTATATCTATAGGTCCTAATGTTCCAAGCAAGAAGGAAAATTCAGTGAAATCCTCTGGCATAGTAGGATCTTATTTTAACCTTGGTCATTAGGTGGCTCAGGGTTGTGTGAGTGCTTTTTAATTATCTAGTAATCTCTTGGTTGTTCTTTTTCAATTGGACCCTTTGTTGGAGCCACTAACATTCTCCTCAGTCAGCAAAGAGAACCGTACGCTTTAAAAAGAAACTTTATGCATTTTTCATGAGAGGAATATTGCAAAACTATATATTTAAACATATTCAAAAGAGATTGTTTCCACTGATTTATTTGCACAGCCAGCTCTTATATACCCATTCCAATTTGAAGATGTAATAATATCCTAAATGAAAAACAAAGAATGGAGCATCAGTGGACCTCAAAGTAATATTCAGTGTAAAAACAAATATCATATTGAGGTAGACTGGTCAGAAGAAAAGTGAAAGCCACAATCTAAATTCAGTAGTTTGATAGGAGTGAGCACAATATGAAAATAATTGAAAAGTATCCATTTTGTGCATTATGTTTCGATATCGACAAATTATGGATTATGAACTAAATCCAATATTGTTTAAGATAAAGTGTAGCATATTTCACCTACAGAATTCTGGATGAGCACTAAAAGGTTACATAAAATTCTAATTCTTTGTTACCACTGAGTGATAATTTTGCAGCCTGATTATAAGAGCTCTATGCAAGCATATTTACACTCAAATGATACAACTTTTTCTTCTGACCTTCCTTTGGAAACCTGCTGAATGATTCACAATCTCCTTTGAAGAGGATCCTCAGAGAAGGAGAAGGTTGAGAAGGCCATAACACCAGAAGAAAAGGCCTTCTCCAAGTTACAGTGATTGAAACAGAAGATGATAAAAGTCCATCCATACACACCCCAGTTGGTTATGCCAGAATTGTAAAACACTTGAAACCTGGAGAGATGAGCAGGAAAGTGAATTTTAGTTTTGGATTTAAAAAACTATGGTAAAAATTACTGTTTTAGAATCAGAAACATAATATTTTAGCCTTTTGTGCAATAGGTTATCCTCTGTTACACTCTTTTGTAGTACTTAATGTATATGAGAAGGAAAAACAAAAGATGTCTGTAGAAATAAATTGTCTGAATATCTGATATAATTTCAGATAACAAACAGGTATTGTTTAGCAAAACTGTGTCAGTGATTCAAATGAGATTCAATCAAATCATCCCTTCAAATTGATTTGATTCATCAGATTGAATCAGATGTTATGAATTCACCTCAGGGAGACTTGAAGGAAACTTGGAACTTCAGTGAATATTTGGTTTAGAACAGTCTCAAACATTATCGCAGACTTTGTTTGATAACATAGGCTATTGAAGCAGGGTTGCTGTGGTTGACTCACTGATAATGACATGAATAGGTGGTGAAGGAATTTTCTTACCTCCAAAAACCCTGCCTATGAGATCACTTGAGAAATAATTCCCTGTGGTTTGACTCTCGCTCTTTGGTTAAAATTATTCCTTGCATGGGTTAATCTGAGACAGTTTACTTGCTGTTAAAATATTGAAGCACTTAAAATATCTTACTAAAGTATGCTGTATGTACAAAATTGAGCTAATCCACATACTGCACTTACATATGTATCATAAAATATTTTAATCCTTTTTTATAATATAGATAATTGTACAAAATACCTAATATAGCTGAATAGAAAAACAATGCACAAATCCAGTATAATGGCAAAATTCCTCTTATTCAAAAAACTATTGTATAAAGTTCTTTTCATTTTATGTAGATTAAGTTAAGGGTAATTGGATACCTTTGATATGTTTCATAATATCCATTGTGCTATACAAGCAGTCCTTGACTTATGACCATAATGAAGCCTGAAACTGTGGTCATAAATTGTGCTAGTTTTTAAGCAGGTCAGCACATGATTGTGACTGATTTTATGACTTTTTTTGTGGTGGTCATTAAATGAACATGATGGTCATAAAGCAGTACTTAAGGAACCCATAGTTCACAATGGGCATTAGAAGTAAACACAGGTTACTGCCCAAAAAGTATTAAACTGCAGTCACATGACTATGGGATGCTGAAAATGGCTATAAACTGCAGTCACATGACTGTGAGATACTGAGGGCCCAAAATGTGATCACATGACAGTGGGGAGCCAGGGGGAATTGAAACTTCAAATCCAGGTTTTAAGTACCTTTTGAGGGGATCTGTCATAACTTTGAATGGTTGCTAAGCAACCAGTTGTAAGTCAAGACGAATTATACTCATTTTTTCCCTTTTCTGTCATAAACACAAACATTACACATATACATCCCACTAGAAAGTGGGAGGTCATGAGTTCAAGTCCCTCCTTAGACATGAAAGCCAAATGGGTGACCTTAGGACAGTCATTCTCAGTCCAACCCCCCCCCCCCCAAGGTTGTTGTGGGAAAAATATGATGAGGAAGTTGTGTTGGATATGTTCATCGCTTTGAGTTATTTGTAAAAAATAATAATAAAGGCAGGATACCAATAAATAAATACATATCACAGATGTATACAGATACATGAACTAAACCAAGAGAGATTATAAGGCTAAGGTTTTAAGAAAGTGAAGATGTCAGTCATGATGGATGATCACTGACACTCTAGATGGATGTCTAGAGTTCAATTATTCAATTATTATACAGTTCAATTATTCTTATGCAACAATTCATTAACAAGCTCAGTACTTAAAAAAATCCTGAATCATAGTTTTTGTTTTGTTTTTTTACTTATATCCCCAAATTCTAATTTCCTCCTGACACATATCAAAACTGTCAGGCGATCATCACCAACACGTACAAATGTTGCTGAATCAAAGCCTAAAAAAAGTTCCGATGTGTCTTTGGAAATATTGAGATTGTGGAATTTTTATCCATCAATGCCAGATTACCAGCCTGCACAAAGGTCGCACATCATATGCAGAACACCTTGTCTTGTGCTGATTCACAGCTAGTGATCTATTTTGTTAAACTAAAATGCTGATGGCACGACAGTTGGCTGTTGTGCTCTGCATATTAAGGTTGAAATCACAGTGAGGAAAATTTAGTCTCCGAGGCCAGTTTCCTCTCTACTGGAGTACTGCTGTGTGCTGGAAAAGCACCAGCTACTTGTTCGGAAACTGCTGAGGCATGTCCCCCTCTTCAAAATCATAAGTCACCCATAAAAATACAATAAAAACGTGAGCTCATGCTCTCAAAGTTGTTTAATTCTAAAAAGAAAAAAAAAGCAGAGTCATTGTCTAGAAAAAAAAATGTAATGCTGCAGGTCTGTATTCCTTGGAATCACTGCACCACCACTTTGATTAAAAGAATCTTCTTGACTCAAGAGTAAAATCAAAGTCGGCTTTCACCTGCAATTTAATCAATAGCCATCTCCCTGCTTTCATATCTTATCACCTTACAAAAAGAATTTATCTTCATCACGCTCTTACCTCCTTTTAATTTTGTCAACCAATGATTGTGCCTCTTCGTTTTCTCTGGCTGGGTTTAGCTTGATTAGATTTATCTGATCTTTAGAAAGATGCTGACTGAATAACTTTTCATCATCTAATGATTTCTGAGGGAACACCTAGTCCAAGTATGAGCTGCAATTAGAGAATCTGTAGTTGATACCTACAAGAGGTAGGAAATCAGGGTGTCTGCAAGTACCAGGAGGCACCAGTCTCTGGTTCAACCTGACAATAATACAGGTAGTCCTCAACTTATGACTACAATTCAGCCCCAAAATTTATGTTGCTAAGTTAAATGAGCTTTGCCCCATTTTATGACTTTTCTTGCCATAGTTGTTAAGCGAAACACTGCAGTTGTTAACTTAGTAACACGGTTGTTAAGTGAATCTGGTTTTCCCATTGATTTTGCTTGTCAGAAGGGCACAAAAGGTGATCACATGACCCCCCCAGGACACAGCGACCATCGTAACTATGAGTCAATTGCCCGGGCGACGTACGAGCTCCACTGCTCCGGGTGAGCAATGTCGAATTCCGCGAGCCGACCCAGTTTTGCCATGACAGGGTCTCTCCTCTACCATGTGCTGCCACTCTGTTAGAGGGTTTCCCAGGCAGTTCCTCGCAGCACTCTCCCCCAGCGTTTGTGTACTGGCAGGTGAGTGAGCCGAAATGGGAACGCCGTCCCTCAGCGTGTTCTGGCCTTCCTTCATGGTGATTCGGGCCCTTCGTTAAGGTGGCAGCAGTATCCCACCTTCGTCACCAATTGTTCTGTCTTTAGGGTGGTAGACATTGAAGAGACGATATTAAACAACAACAAGGTTTATTCATTTGCACGCAGAAACAGAACAGAACAGAAAATGAAACTGGCTCCGCCCTTTTATACAAGGAGCTCTGGGTAATCTTAACCAATCATTGCACGGGGTTTCTCCTGCGCTAAAAGAGCAAGCATGCCTAGGTCTCCAGACATCCAGGCTCCGCAGCAGCTACATGGCCGCTAGCTTCGCCTGGTTCCTGCCCTGCACCTGCTGTCTTAACACAAGCTCAGTACATTACAATGATAGTCAGAGCAACACAATCAAAGCCCTGTCCCATCATTCATGCAATGCTGATAAATATACAAAAGGGCTTGAGCTTTAATTGTGTTGCCACAGTCACCATCTTGATTTGTTTTTACCTTCTCTGTAAACACTGCTATGGGCCCACATGTTATAAATTATTATTACTCAGCCTAAAAGATAATCACATGACCACTGATCCATAAACCATTATCCTACAATGCTTGCGAGATACTTAGTGACTCCCAACCTAGATGGAGAGTGACCAGCAGAGATTCCATTTGGTACCATCTGTGGAAATCATAGTTTGATAATGGCATTAAGTAGGTTCAAAATGTTACCTCCTTAATGGCAGTTTCTTGATTATAAATTTCTCCTAGGAGGAAGCATTGTAGGCCCATACTGTATATTGCACAGTTTTGGAAAGCAATAAAAACATTTTTCTTTACCCAGACATTTATGAGATAACATTTGGTCCTAGGCCTAAATGCTCATTAGCACAATACCTACTGCATAATTTCCAGCAGAAGTGAATGAGTTCTTATTGTTTTCTTGGTGCTTCTTTAATACTTGGTAAGAAGCTTGCTCATAGCAAGACTACTCTCTGTGTGAACTTTCTATTCCAATTGCATAAAAGAGGATGGAGACCTCTGCAGCCTCTATCTTATTTTCCTCCAATATACATTAAACATTGTTTGGAGTAGGAATGAGAAGACAACAGTAGGAAAAATTATTTTGCGACATTAAAATCAAAGTGCATCAAATTATCAAATATCATGTACTTGATGGGAGAAAGGCAAGACAACATATTCTTCCTCTGAGCTTAATGAGTGGCTGAATCATTTATTTATTTATTACACACATTTATGTGACCATCCATATTGCAGTCAACTCTGACAATGAATGACCACAAAATCACATGCATAAAATAATAACAACAATAATAACAACAACAATAACTAAATAAATAGTAGTAACTATTGCTCATTAACAGTAACTGTGAGAGGGATCTTGGAGTCCTAGTGGACAATCACTTCAATATGAGCCAGCAGTGTGCTGCAGCTGCCAAAAAAGCCAACACAGTGCTAGCCTCCATTAACAGAGGGACAGAATCAAGATCACGTGAAGTGTTAATACCACTTTATAATGCCTTGGTAAGGCCACACTTGGAATATGCATCCAGTTTTGGTCACCACAATGTAAAAAAGATGTTAAGACTCTAGAAAGAGTACAGAGAAGAGCAACAAAGATGATCAGGGGACTGGAGGCTAAAACATATAAGGAACGGTTGCTAGAATTGGGTATGTCTAGTTTAATGAAGAGAAGGACGAGGGGGGACGTGATAGCAGTGTTCCAATATCTCAGGGGCTGCCACAAAGAAGAGGGAGTCAAGCTATTCTCCAAAGTGCCTGAAGGCAGGACAAGAAGCAACGGATGGAAACTAATCAAGGAGAGAAGCAACCTAGAACTAAGGAGAAATTTCCTGACAGTTAGAACAATTAACCAGTGGAACAACCTGCTTCCAGAAGTGGTGAATGCTCCAACACTGGAAGTTTTTAAGAAGAGACTGGACAGCCATTTGTCTGAAATGGTATAGGGTTTCCTGCATGAGCAGGGGGTTGGACTAGATGACTTTCAAGGTCCCTTCCAACTATTGTTGTTGTTGTTGTTGTTGTTGTTGTTATTATTGTTGTTGTTATTATTATTGTTATTATTATTATTATTATTATTATTATTATTATTATTATTATTATTATTATTATTATTATTATTATTATTATTATAAAAGGGAAAGATCTTACAACAAGGAGACAGGCAAAGGAAGAGATATCCTAAGGGTTCTCCTGTGTATAGTGGATAAATATCTTCCACAACATCATACATATTTACCCATCCTCCAATTTTATATATGCTTTCCCCAGCTGCAATGTCTCATAAAACAGGACAATCAAAGCTGTATCTAAAGAGAAGAATAAATGGAAATCAGAAATCAGGTAATAATTTCAAAACAGTAGGGATCATTTCTGTTTCCAGAGACATATTATTTTTCACCTACAGGGGAAAAAAGTAAGACTGATTTGAATGCAGGAGACAGTAGAAATTCATTAAAAAAACTAGGCCTTTTTTACTGAACTGAACAGCAATCAGAGCTTCTTATCACATTGTAGTTTTCTTGCTTTCACCATCTCCCTCTCTCTTCCACCTTCCAAAGCAATTATTTGTGTAAGCATATTCCTTCCTCAGGGCAATAAAACTCATTAGATAATTTATTTACTGGCCAGCAAATCAACACAAGTCTTTCTGAAGAAGCTTTTTTATACCAAAGCTGTTAAAAGGAGACTCTTCAGCAAAGAAGACTACTTGAATATTCCTGCAATTCACTGTCTTCACTGTACAAAACAATTCTATTTCTTTTCTACCATTCCCATTTCTCTTTCTTCATTTCACCCACAAATAACTGCTAACACATGAAAGACTCTCTTGGGATTTTCCTCCAAGTGTTTGGTGTAAACAGGCAGAGCTCCATGAAAGCTTATGTGATCAGCTGGTCTTTAGATGCATCCTTTCTCCTTGTCCTTCTCCTCAGATTAATATACCTACCTTTATAAAAACATCTGTCAGGTCAAATTGCTAAACCAATGAACGAGTAGGGAATGATGCTCTTAGCATTACTTACAGCCAATAAGATGCCTGATGAACGCAACAGCTAATATGGTGGGCTCTAATTAAGTTACCCAAATGCTCCTTTTTAAATGATCAGTATCTCCCTCCCTACTTCGAGGGTGTGGAAGGATGAGCTGCCCTGGAACAGAACTTTACTTCACATGTGACTATCAAAGAGACAGAAAACTATATACATGTGACTATTCTAACCGTTTCCGCCACCCAACAAAGGGTTTTGAAATGTTTCTCAGCAACATGCAGATAAACTCAGTAGAGATGAAAAAATCAATCACTGGACAAATTAATCTACATCACATCTGTCATATTCAGGTGTATTCACTGCCCAATAATGAATGTTACATTTTACATGTAACACATTTTTGATGCCTGCACATTTGAATGCAGTCATTGAACTGCATCACCTGGTTTGGGAAAGAGCATAGTCTGAAACTTAAGGGTATTCCAATCTGCATATTAGTTGCAGAAGAGGTATGAATCAAGTAGTCTGGCTTCAAAATCAGGACCATTTCTAGATCCAACTGATTTTCTTAGTGATTATAAGATTTTTCCCATCCACACTTAATAGCCGGTACACCATAATGAAAGGATAATGCTTTTCTGAATTTTGAAGATAACATAGTACACAGCTAGTACCTTTGGAAATCTAAAGTGTAAGTGTATATTATGTGTTATATTCTTTTTGATCAGTGCAGCCTCTTTCAGCCCGTATATAAATCTGTGATTGCTAATGGTTATTGCAGCTTCATAATGGCATTTGTTTAACCATATCATGGGTCATTTACTTTCATATCTTCACTGCTCGACTTCTACTGCAAGAAAGCATCATTCATGCTAAATGAGTGAAAAGGATCTTAAATTATTTAATAATAACCATGAATACAGTATATTTGAAAATAAAGTTTTATACTTCATGCAAGTTCACTTTCCTAGTGTTGATTAATCATTTTTTCAGACATCTAAATCTCTTCATTTGAAGCCTGTCAGTCTCATAGCTCAGACCAATATCCCACAGTTAAGATAAATCACAGTTTAGCTTTCTGATAGTATACTCTCAAAAGTATACTATTTTTTAATGCCTTCAAATCAAACTATCAGAAGTATTCTATTTTGTTATGCTTTCAGATTGGCTCCCAATGACTACATATACACGTTCTGTCAGTTTTCTTGACAATATAAGAATTGGATTGCCATTGCCTCTTTCCTAGGGCTGAAAGAGACTGACTAGCCCAGGGGTAGGCAACCTTGGCTCTTTTATGACTCGTGGACTTCAACTCCCAGAATTCCTGAGCCAGCATGGCTCAGCTTGGAAACCTCTCCCTTTTCCCTCAGCATGACTGGCTCAGGAATTCTGGGAGTTGAAGTCCACGAGTCATAAAAGAGCCAAAGTTGCCTACCCCTGGACTAGCCTAAAGTCACCTGGCTGTCTTGATGGCTAAGAGAGGACTAGAACTCACTAGTCTCCTGGTTTCTAGCCTGGTGCCTTAACCACTACACCAAACTGGCTCTCAGTAATAAAATGTACTTATTAAAAGGTGGAAGTTTTCCCTCTTCCCATGATTCAAGAGGATTTGTGAGGAGTGCCTAAGTCTAAAGCTTTCTGGATTCATTTTTCCAGGTGCGATTTAAAGTGCTAATTGTCACTTTTAAAGCCCTTCATGGTTGAGGATCTAGATATCTGTAGAATCCCTGAACACCTGCCCAACTAATAAAATCAAAGATTTTATTCCAGTCCTTTTTATCCATTCAGAAATATGCCTTCTCTGTCAGTGCCCACTCCTTTGGAATAGGATCTCCCTGGACATTCACGTACCCTTCTTTTTTGTCATTAAAGAATTCTATTAAGTCCATTTAAACAAGCCCTAAATGATTTGTTTTTCCCTCCAATGGTTAGAAGGTATTAACTGTGCTTTGCTGATTGGGTTTATTTCCAGATCTTGCAGAGATTATTTTCCTGATTATATTTGCATATTGTTTTTTTAATCATTACTAACTCCTGGCAGTGAATTGCATTAGCCTGTAATACTGCATTCTAACCACTGCGTCGCCACGACTTAATATTAGTAGTAATAGTAGCTCCCACAGCAGTACCTCGAACACTTAGGCCCATTTTGAAGGAGAAAGAGAAAAATGTACAGTACAATGTAGCCTTGAGTGGTCATATATCTCTATAAAATGCAAATAATGTCCTTGAAAGTAGCTGCCTTTGAAGAAGCTAAAAGTTTGTGGGAGGCTGTATTTAAAGCTATCCTTCACATACGATAGGAAAGACGCAATATATTATTCCTAGTGTCATGTGAAATATAAATCTATTAAAAATGAAACCGTGCCATGTAGTCTACTATAGTGGGCTTTTGTTGTCGCTTATTCAGAGCTTTTTCCTATGTTTATGTCCATGGGAAAAGGCCACAATGTCAAAAGAAGACTGATTGATTGCTGCTTGGTGTGAAACAATGTCGAATGCCGTCAAGTTATTATTTCTGCATCTATGACCTCAGAAAATGTGAAAGGATAAAACTGTGTAAATCAGTACATAACC
Source organism: Azemiops feae (assembly GCA_023970755.1). Lineage (NCBI taxonomy): Eukaryota > Metazoa > Chordata > Lepidosauria > Squamata > Viperidae > Azemiops > Azemiops feae. The sequence goes on along the minus strand of JALGBA010004228.1, from coordinate 6,653,285 downwards.
ATTAGTGAAACGAGGATGTGTGCCGCATTGCACAGAAGTACACAGTTTACCTTGAAGGAAGGACCCCTTATTGAAGGGGGGGGGGAAATCTTTAGGACAAGCAGTATAGGTAGTCCTCAACTTATAACCAGTGGTGGGATTCAAATATGTGAACAACCGGTTCTCTGTGTGGATGCCACTTCCAGAACTCCATTCTGGGCCTGGGCAACAAAAAGTTAGCTACCGGTTCTGCCGAAATGGTGCAAACTGGCTGAATCCCACCACTGCTTATAACTATTCATTTAGTAACCATTCAAAGTTACAAGGGCACTGAAAAAGTGACTTACCTTTTTTTGCACTTATGACCATTGCAGCATCCCTGTAATAGCAATAACACTTAGACTTATATACCATCTTATAGTAATAGCAACAGCACTTAGACTTATATACCATCTTATAGTGCTTTACAGCACTCTCTGAGTGGTTTACAAATGTCAGCATATTGCCCCCCCCCAACAATCTGGGTCCTCATTTTACCGACCATGGAAGGATGGTGCTTTACAGCACTCTCTGAGTGGTTTACAAATGTCAGCATATTGCCCCCCCCCAACAATCTGGGTCCTCATTTTACCGACCATGGAAGGATGGAAGACTGAGTCAACTTTGAGCCGGTCAGGATCAAACTCCAGGTTGTGGACAGAATTAGCCTGCAATACTACATTCTAACCACTACACCACCAGGGCTTAATCACGTGATCAAGATTCAGATGCTTGGAAACTGTCATGTATTTATGACAGTTGAAGTGTCCCAGGATCATAGGACCTTTGTGACCTTCTGACAAGCAAAGTCAATGGGGAAGGCAGATTCACTTAACAACCATGCTACTAACCTAACAACAGTGATTCACTAAACAACTGTGGCAAGTAAGGTCATAAAATGAGGCAAAGCTCACATAACACCTGTCTCACTTAACAACAGAAATTTTGGGCTCAATTGTGGTCGTAAGTTGAGGACTACCTAAACAAACAATGAAGGGAAAGTAGCTGAGTGTAATCTACATGCAAAGAAGGAACTGAGTATTCCCTTTAAAAAAGAATAACTAATAAAGATATTTTTTTTGGTAGAACATAGTCATATAATTTTCAGTTGCATTGTCATTTATTCATTTATTAAAAATAAACAAAAAAGCAACTCTTTTTATACAGTCCAGAATTCTAGGAACATTTGAAAACAGTCACTTCAGTAGATTTCTAATTCGGCTTGATGCTCTGATTCACCTTGGTGCTCTATTCTTCTGCAGTCTATTAAGGCAAGAACACAGAGCACTATAACTGTTCTGCTTTTAAGGAGAATATTGTAAAATATACTAATCGAGTCAGCAGTTTTCAAGCAATATTTCTTTAAAAGCTGGGACATGTATTTTCAAAGTGCTTATAACTTTGATGACATTTCCAGCAAGAATAACCCAAAGGGTATGAAACCAGCCAGGGAAGTGTGTATATATATATAAATATCTAAGAGCCCTGGTGGCGCAGTGGTTAGAATGCAGTATTGCAGGCTACTTGTGCTGACTCCTGGCTGCCAACAGTTCGAGTCTCACTGGCTCAAGGTTGACTCAGTCTTCCATCCTTCCAAGGTCAGTAAAGTGAGGACCCAGCTTGTTGGGGACATTATGCTGCCCCTGTAAACTGCTTAGACTGGGCTGTAAAGCACTGTGAAGCGGTGTATAAGTCTAACTGCTGTTGCTATTTAGAGCCAGGAATGATTATTCCTTTTACAGAATTCAGTAGCGATTTTTTTGGAGAGGAATTTGCTATACTTTTCCATAAATGCAATAAAAATTAGGTAGATTAACTATCTAACACAATTCAGAAAAATACCATCACAAGAGACTAAGTCTATAATATATGAAATATGAAAATACTGGGATGATATATTTAAATGGAAAATTTGGATATTTAGATGTTAAATACTGGGAAAAATAAGATTGACAAAAATTGTTTGAATATTATGGAGAAATTGAGCTTAAACAAGATTTATGAAAATAAGATATACAGTGAATCAATAAGATGACTCTTATGAAAATAACATAAGCTGATAAGAAAAAAATGCTATATATGGACGCTACTATTGTTGGTATAAATATAGAAGAAAATGTTTTTATTTAATCAATTAAATATGGAAAATATCAAACATTAGAAATTATATTTGTTTAACATTGTAGAAGGAGAATACTACTGGGGGAAGAGAAGACCAAGGAAATATATTATTAATTGATATACTAATTATGGAAATATAAAAATTAATTAATTATTGATTGTTTATTAACTATTATTAATTGTATATTCTTTTATAAAAAATTTATGAACCAAGACAACACGCTGTACCCTAGGCACTAAGGCTGTTATTGTAAAAAACCAATAAAACTTTTACAAAAAAATAATAATAACTGAATGGAATACATGTTTTTGTATGCTCTTCTATTTAAAGGAACACCATTTCAAAATGAATAGGGTTGAATTCTCGAATGTCTTGTTTGACTACTATGGAATTGATGCCTAGCTATTGAATGTGATAAAAGTGATATATATTGGAAGCAAAACATTCATGAGAATAAAAGAAATCTGATGATGATTTGGTACTGAGCAGAGAGTAAGATAAAGATGTTTGATATCCCCTAGAATGTATATAGAATGTTTATGGTAGAAATGGGTTAGTTGGATTATTTTTTATTGAGACTATTGTGTAAAATTTTCACATACAGGTAGTGCTCGAATTACAACAGTTCATTTAGTGACTGTTTGAAGTTACAACAGCACTGAAAAAAGTGACTTATGACTGTTTTTCACACTTACAACCGTTGCAGCATCCCCATGATCACGTGATCAAAATTCAAACACTTGGGAACTGACTCACATTTATGACCATTGCATTGTCTCAGAGTCATGTGATCCCCTTCTGCGACCTTCTGACAAACAAAGTCAATGGGAAAGCCAGATTCACTTAACAACCGTTTTACTAGTTTAACAATTGCACTGATTCACTTAACAACTGTGGCAAGGAAGGTCGTAGAATGGGGCAAAATTCACTTAACAAATGTCTCACTTAGCAACAGAAATGTTGGGCTCAATTGTGTTCGTAAGTTGAGGACTATCTGTAGATATACGAGATACAGATAAAGAGAGAGATGATATAGATCAGGGGGGTGTCAAACTGTCGGCCCATGGGCCGGATGCATCATAGCGCAACTGCGCCCACCCAATTGCTGGCAATGGCAAAAAAGTCACGATACGTCGTGACATGTCACGTGACATTGTGAGTTTGACACCCCTGATATAGATAGATGATAGATGATGACGATGATAGACAGACAGACAGACAGACAGACAGATAGATAGGTAGATATGGAAGGAAGGAAGGAAGGAAGGAAGGAAGGAAGGAAGGAAGGAAGGAAGGAAGGAAGGAAGGAAGGAAGGAAGGAAGGGAGGAAGGGAGGAAGGGAGGGAGGGAGGGAGGGAGGGAGGGAGGGAGGGAGGGAGGGAGGGAGGGATAGGATAGATCGGGATGGGCAATTAATTTTCCCCAGGGGCCACATATGAAAATGGGACTGTTGTGGAGGGCTGAACCAATAGGCTGCTGCTGAGGCCCTCACTGCCTCCATCTCCATTGTAGTGGCTCCTGCCATCACCATCCCTGCCACCACAGCCCACCACGACCACTATTGCTGCCGCCACCATTGCCACAGGATGGACAGGTGGGCCATAGAATGCCCAGGTCTGGAATAGATACATTGACATCACTGTTCTATTGCTTTTTTCCGTAATTCCTTTCTCTCTTCTGTAGCTATTGTTTGGTTTTTCCTTTTAAAAAAATAATAATTAAAGACAAATAGGTGAACTGCACAACAGCATGTCTTCTTTGAACCTGAAGGACTACCATTTAGAATCCTCTATAACTATAGTTGTATCAAAACAAATATCGTATTAAAATTTACAAAAAGCATAAGAAAAAAAGAATGGTTTGCAAAGTTTAATGGCACAGTATCGAAGGCATGGTGAATAGTTTCAGTGTCAACTAAATTTAGTTATTTTTCCTTTTATTTCATAGTTACTATTTCTTGCCCTCTTTTTTGGGATTTTGCATGATGTTGTTTATGTGGATGGATAAGAAGATACTTAAATATATGGGAGAATGAGTGGATAGGATTAGTAATAATTTCCAACCTGACTCCAACAAAATATTAACAATCCACCTGATCTTTTCAATCAGTGGAAGGAGGTTTGGAGACTGATCTCTTCTTTTAATTATCTACCATTTATGTGGCTTTGCTAACAACCAATTAAACAGTTGAGTCCAATAGCTTTGTTATCCATCTGATGAAGGCTGATTTCAAGGGGAAATCAAATGTAAGAAAGCAACAGCTGCAGTTAATAATCCTTTAGGGGCAAATTAGCAGATTTATGTATCCAAAATGTGATATAAACTTCCCCTTTTTAATTCAGATCTGGCAAACTTCACATTAATTTGTGTTTTTGTTTTCTGGAGGGGCTCCAGAGCATTTTGATGGATAATTGAGCATGGCACATGTAAATCTGAGTGATTGTAAGCTCCCCATCCTGAACAAACAATGGTGCCAGTTTACCACTCCATTGATTGGCTTCATAGACCACAAACCAGTGTTATGGTGGCTTGAATTTGAATAGATTTTTGGAGCCCTGTAAACAGATTAAAAATGCATGTGACTCTCACCAAACAGCTTTCAAATGAAATACATTCTGTCTTTTATGGAAGCCAAGTATAATTAGGATAGAGGTAATGAGAAATGCTAAATGGAGCATTTTCTTTTTGTTTTGGCTATAGTCAGACAGCAGGGCCATGATGGCCAACTTAAATACCAAGGTCATAGTTACGGAAACACACAGTGAATTCTCTAATTATAATTATTACTATGTGAAAATGATTAATGCAAGTTGCTTTTCTTTCAGAGGAGGTTCTTTGTTCTTTCTTTTTTGGAGTTCTCTAAGATTTTCTCTTTTTTAAAAATCTGAAAATGCATTTGTCTTTGAAATGCAAAGTGAATCTAACCCTCCTCTTAATCTACAATAGAAGGCAATTTCTGCTATTGAGAATTGTCTCTTCTAAATTTCTAGCTTCTATCAGAAGCACACAACAAACGTTTGCCTAGAGTCATTAGTGTGCTACTTAATGCATAGAACCATTACTAAGGTTCTGTATTCAAGCCTGAAAGCTGAATATTTGGGGGCTTCTTGTCTTACTGTGCCATGAATAACAAGGTCAAGGCAGCATGAGCAAATTAAAGAAAAATGGTCAATGCTATTCCCTTCAAATGTGGCTAAGTGCTTTGAGTCTCTATATTCTGTTATAGTAAAAGTAATAAACAAAGCAATTGCATTATATTATAAAAGCTTCCTTTTGCTTTAAATAGGTTCCATGTTGGCTACCTTTCTCTGGAGTGGAACTAGAATTTAAGTTAAACATTTGCTGTTGAGAATTATAGCTATGGTGATCTTTTATCTCATGGAGTTATGTCATGTCATTTCCTGTGGACCTGTAAATATTTTAATTCAGATGAGCTTCCCCCCCCCCGAAAGAGTAATAACATCAGAAATGTGACAAAATGTAAAAAGAATAATTCTTCTTTGAAAGGGGACACTGCAAATGCATTTTCCTCAATGATTAGATTACAGGGAATTATCAACCCCTTGAAAGCTGGCTCATGAGGTTCACTGTCAATAAAACCTTGGCATAAAAAAAGAAACTAATAGTCATCCATAAGTTGTCTCATGGATTTTGAGCAACTCTCATGAACTTTTTGTTCCAGGCCATGGTTCCTAGATGTCCATCATAGCAAATGGATTGATATCTAAATCAATCAGCTAAGAATTTTCCTAAAAATCTTATTCCACTTAACCGCATCATCTTTGTACCTTTAAAAAAATATTTTCAAGTCTAGGTCTTTTTTTTACATATTGGTCTAAGCTCCAAGTACATTTAGACGTTTAGCTGAAGAATGACAGGAGGTTCCCTCGTTTCATTCCATGTAATATGTCTTTCTTGACATTTTTTTTATCTTCCTTCCATTGGCTTTATTGTAATTTCTTTGATTTGATTATTGAGAAGCACCCAGAGTCATTGGGAGTCAGGCAGCATATAAGCTTAATAAATTGTTATTAATATTAGTCTCCAGTACCATGCAATATTTTCCAAGCTCTGGAATTTTAGAATTTTAGGAGACTATTTTTTCCTTAAGCTTCTTTGTTATCTGATTTGTTTTCCCATATTCACACACAAGTGAAATTGTCCACTATTTCTGGCCACTTTCCATAATCAAGCTTATCTATTATCAGAGATCATGGATGCTCCATCATTGGAGGTTTTTAAGAAGAGACTAGACAGTCACTTGTCTGAAATAGTATAGGTTCTCCTGCTCGAGCAGGGGGCTGGACTAGAAGACCTCCAAGGTCCCTTCCAGTTCAGTTCAGCTCAACTCTGTTCTGTTCTATTCTTTCTTTATGTACTTAATGAGGCTTATATGCTTCCTCACAAATCTAAGGGGTCTACACCTCTCAATTTCAATAATTCAGAACAAACCAATGAAAATAATTAGCCACTGTATGCCTGCAACACTGTTTTCCTCTGAAAAGAATTTTTTTAAGGGAAAAAGAGATGAAGAGCAAAGGAGCACCCAAGCCTGATAAATAACAAAACACTTCAACAGATTTACAAAGTGTTGAATCACCCGAACTCCACATACTGCAAATCAATTACCCACTCTTCAGTCTCTTGTTGATGTTTGTTTGAATTTTAATGCAGAACAACATTCATTGTCAGATGTAATGATTACTATCAGCAGATTTTTTTAATTGCTCCTATCATTTGTGTATGTAAAACAATGCAAAGAAAGCCCAAGAAAAGCAAGAGCACAGTTGTTGCAAAGAAAGAAAAATTCAGAATTAACCAAGAATAAAACAAACATCAAGAGTAACAGCGACATCAAGTGGTGAACCCATTTTCATTGCAGAAATGTCAGAGATAATAAGTTATTGATTTTACATCATCTCATCTGCTTCAAAGAAATGGACATTTACTTTTTGGATTTCTATTTTTATGTTACCTATCTTTCATAAGATGTATTTTCATTTCTTGCTTCTTACATCTTTCACCAAATAGCAAATGGTTAGGGTAATTGGGCTGTTGGTTTGATCTCCAAGCTTGGCGATTTGGCTGCAAATGTTTCGTCTCCATTCGGGGGGGATGTCTTTAGTGCACTTTGAATTGGTTAGGGTAATAGTAGCTACAGTCTAAAGAGAGCTAGCAACTTGAATGTGTTTGTAATCTTCTTCCCAGATGCTTGAGTTTAGGGGAATACAACTTACCATGATGATCCACAACTTAGTTAACTCTGAAGAACAGTAGAATATGTTCATGGAGGGAAAAAAAACTTTACTATTGGTCCTGATAATAAAAGGGACCTCCAGGACTGGTGTGACTTTAAATAATAGTTGCTGAGGATCAAAAATAGCAAAACAAAAACAAAAAACAATTTTGTGTTGTGGGTAGAGGTTTCCAACAGGCCACTGAATCATCCCTATGTGGCATACAGGAAAGACCATACTAAACTTATTGAAATCTAGCACAGCTCTTACATTCCAGTCCTGTTAGAATAAGTCCCTTAGAGAGGTAGATGAAGCCTACCATCTTGGAGGAAACAGATATGCACATAAAATAATGCATTACACAAGTGTCTCAGCAGTGGCAGTCCCATGCTGGATCCTTATAATTGCACATAAGCCTGTTTGTGTACAAGCCAACACTGCAACCAAAATACCAGGAAAAACAGAATTTGTTCTGGAGAACAACATTTGCTAACTTGTTTTTCATGTACCTGTAATTCTGTGGCAGCAGCAGAGAATTGATTCGACTTCTCTGCTGTACTAATAACTTTTAGCTTGAAAGCTGCATCAGATGATAACCATTGGCAATTTCCAGACATGGTGATTACCAGAAATGTGTACAGAGAAAGATGGGAAACTGCAAACTTTCATGTCATCATTTAAAGCCCGTATTTTTTTTAAAAAAAAAAAAAATCTGAGCTCTGCTCCATGAATAAACCAAATCCAATTTTTAGGGTGTATTATGGAGCCAAAAATTCTCAGCTCCTATGCAGGTATATTTAGTACAAATTGCTTCATTTTGCTCAGGATATGCCCAAATTCCAACAGTGGGTAATCCTCTCCAGTTTAAGAATCACTGATATATGCAACATTTTCAAGCAGTTTACATGATATTCAGTGTAGGATCATGGCTTGCTTTAAAATTGATTAATTAGCATACCAAGCAAACTCACCTTAAAAACCTCATAATTAAAGACTGTTGTTTTTTTTAAAAAGAAAGGATTCAATGACTGATTGAATTTAAAAAAAGGTTGGAATGGGGATAGTTAAGCCAAGCCAAAGAGAATGAAATGGAATGGAATACTTTATTTGGCCCAGTGTGATTTGATGTGCAAGGAATTTGTCTTTGGTGCATAAGCTCTCAGTGTATGTGCAAAACAACAAAGTAATATAATCATAAGATACCAATAAGAGAAGGTAGTAGAAAAGATGGGAAGGATAATAGTAATACAGTCATACTACATGGGTAAATATCCTTAGACATAAGGCAGTACTGTGGGAATTAAGTGTTCAGCAGAGTGATTGCATGAGGGGGAAAAACTGTCCCTATGTCTAGTTGTTTTGTCATGCAATGCCCTATAGCAGTATCCTGAAGGGAGGGATTGAAACAATTTATGTCCAAGATTTGAGGGGTCTGTAGATATTTTCTCAGCCCTCTTTCTGGCACATGCAGTATACGGGTCATCAATGGAAGGCAGGCTGGTTGCAATAATTTTTTTCTGCAGTCCTAAATATCTATTGAAGTCTGTATTTGTCTTATTTGGTTGCTATGTCAAACCAGTTATAGAAGTATAAATTACAGACTCAACAAGGAGGAAAATCTTCCATATTTTCCATTCCAATTGTCTCAATATTCTTGCTCCTATGAGACAAAATTAATGTTAAGGATGGAATAGACACAAATAACTTTATTATTTTAATGTTCCTTCAAAGTGCTGTGATTAAAGAAACTGATATTTCAGAGGTGCATCATCTCTTTGCATCCATGAGCCTATTTGATCAAAAAACTAAATGGCAAGAGATAAGTGGGGAAAATATTCTTCAAACACTGTCCCTGTTTTTCACTTGGACTGTTCTTAATTCAATAAATCTCCCAGTTTAAGACACAAGGTAACTTCCTCTCTTCTCTCTCTCTTTTTCTCTCATGCTTCCAATACATCTCTTCAAGATGTAATTTAGATAAAAGTGAGACTTTTCTATCTTCTATTTGTTTCTTAATTAATTCAGCTTTCTGTTAGCACTGTGTCTATTAGCATGCATTGAGCTAAGCCTGTATTCCCATGCTTATTTTGGGGAATATATCCTGTATCAAGATCTTCTGGTAAACTGAAATTTCCAACAATATGTGCTTTACTTTAGGTAAGCCTCAGATCTTTCCAAAACAGCCCATCTCAGTTTAGGACTTCAGATATATCAAGGATATGCCTAACCTTAATGGAGATAAGGGTTAAAATTGGCAAGATAGCAATAGCAATAGCATTTAGACTTATATACCACTTCACAGTGCTTTACAGCCCTCTCTAAGCGGTTTACAGAGTCAGCATATTGCCCCCAACAATCTGGGTCCTCATTTTACCAACCTCAGAAAGATGGAAGGCTGAGTCAACCTTGAGCCGGTCAGGATCGAACTCCTGGCTGTGGGCAGAATTATCCTGCAATACTGTCTTCTAACCACTGCACCACCACAGCTCCTAGATGGCAGACAAAGGGTTATGATGCAAATTTCACATCCCTTTTCTCATTGCATACACGTTCAAAAGGGGGAGAGGCTTGCACCACAATTTTCCTTCCATCATCTTGCCCATTTTTATCCATCTTTGCAGATGCCACTGGCTATTCTGCACTACTTTAAAAGCCAAGGTAAGTTGAGCCAGAGCAGAAAAAAAAGCATACATCATGTTATCGGTTGAAATATAAATCAACAGCAGCACATTGTAATGTAAAGGCTATATTGTATGATTTCATAGAGTTAGCAGGAAATCTATCCAAACTCACTTTTTAAGTTGTAGAGATTCTAGATAAAGATCATAACTCCTTTAGAATTACAGCACTACAAATTCTCATTAAAAGTAATCAATATTTGTCACATCAGCCCCACATTATTTGGGTAAAATACCCATATATCTGAGATTGGAGACCCAATTTAAGTGACAAGGTTAGATACACACAGCCTTCTGGCTCAGATTACGTCTATGTCTTCCAGATTGGTTTGATTGACATTTTTTTCCAGTTAATTCCATATCCAAAATCACAGATGTTTTGAACTTTAGAGCTTCAGGAAGGAGACGTATAAGATGCACAAACTGATAAAATGTCTTTAATATTTCACAGATTTCAGACTTTGCTGAGGTCACAGCAATATTACAAAGCTTCTTTCAAATCTACCCATTGGCACTTATAAAAAATCCTGCTCGTCTTTTAATTGGAACACATCAAATCAGATTTGATGTGTGGCAATGATATTAGAAACAGGATGTTTCAGGCACTGAATCATTTTAAGTATGTACATAAAATGGATACGAACTTTTGCTTTTAACAGGTAGCTGGAAGTTTGAAGTTTGGTTTAATATGTTGCTGGGCAACAAACTTGTTTCTTTTGTTAATAATTTAGATCCTTGGAGTATCTGTTTCATTGCTCACAAAATGACTGAGATGCCATCCCCAATTCCACATGGGTCCAGCTTATCTTGGGAATGAGTTTTGACACTCAAATTGAGGAGGCAGATCCCTATTCACAACTAGCAGGGGTCCTAGTGACATTTCATTATTCTTCTCTGAAGATGCTGGAGGCTTTAGCCTCACTCTGTTCCTATGCTAACAATCATAACATTTGAACTAAAATCTAAACCTGCATTAACACCATACTTGACAAGGACTTAGCTTTAACAATGTTCCATCTTGACCTATTTCCCCAGCTTTGGTTGATTAATAATTCATTAGAAATCAAAAGAAGGAGAACACAGTACACTTTGCTAATGTGGAATTCACATTCAGCCCCAAATTTAATGATGTAATAGCTGGTGATGTAATTTATATATTCTAATGATGACCTACAGCAGAGGTCACCAACCTTTTCATGCTGGCAGCCTGGAGAGAAAGGGAACAGCTGTAAAATATGTGTATGCATGCATGCGAACAGGCCCCAGTGCAGCGCTAGCAGCCCCGTTTCCACAGGTGTGAACGGGCCGCGCAACCCGCATGGAGCTAGCAGCCCTGTTCATGCAGGCGCACATGCGCTAGCCACTGCTGCTAGCCCCGCGCACATGTACAAATGGGTCTGCGGGCTCTAGTGCAAGTGGGGGTGAGTGCGTGCACACACGTAGGCCACGGCCCGGCAGTGGGCTGTAGACCATAGGTTGGGGACCCCTGACCTACAGGGTAGAATCTAGGGCTGTATGTTTGCCCCTTTTATGTTTTGGTTATAATACAGGTAGTTCTTGACTTACAACCACAATTGAGCCCAAAAGTTATGATGCTAAGTGAGACATTTATTAAGTTTGTTTTGCTCCATTTAACAATCTTTCTTGCCATGGTTGTTAAGTGAATCACTGCAGTGGTTAAGTTAGTAAAACAGTTGTTAAGTGAATCTGACTTCCCCATTGACTTTGCTTGCCAGAAGCTCACAAAAGGTGATCCTGTCATCCTGGGACACTGCAACCATCATAAATATGAGCCAGTTGCCAAGCATCTGAAATTTGATTACGTGACCATGGGGATGCTGCAATGGTTGTAAGTGTGAAAAATGTCATAAGCCATTTTTTCAATGCCATTGTAACTTTGAATGGTTACTAAATGAATTGTTGTAAGTCGAGGATTACCTGTATGTAAGTTGTATTTCTCAGGAAAAAAGAGAGTTCCCCAAATATGATAGCCAATTAATGGTATCTCCCTATATTGTTTGCTTTTGCAACAAGCTTTTCCTGGAAACCATTCACATGATTCCTATGAGGAATGTATGTAATTGTCTGTTTGATGATTTTTCAGGGTTAGAGTTAGTGCGGTTGTTGAATCCTCACATGTTCTTTGGGAGAGGGAAGTTTATCTGCATTGCTTGCATTGTGAGTCCAAGGTGATAGTAATGCCAAAACAGGGCTCATAGATACCCACATTTTAATTTGTCAAATATACAGGGCTATAATTAATTACTTATTGAATTAATTAAGATGATACAAATGAAGTACAATCCAAATAATAAAGGCAGAACAAGATACAAGCAAAAAAGAATTACAAAAATTTCTCCCCTTCTCTTTCTCATGACCCACAAAGAAATACACACATCAATACAGATATACTGTAAAACCATACTTTTATTTTGAATGTGCTTACATATTTATGTGCTGTGTATATAGAAATATGTATTACATCTTTATTTTCAGGATATAAACTATAAAAATAATGAAGCCTCCCCCCCCCAAAAAAACCCCCCCAGATATATGGAAGTCACCTAAAATTTCATGCATGGGGACATGACATAGTGTAACATCTGTATTTTCCTTCTTTGAGAGCTTAAGAGAAGGTGGATTATATATATTATTCTGATAGCACTATTACCTCTTTATTTATTCATCTATCTATCTGCAATGTGATATGTGACCCCTTTCGACAGACTGAAAAATAATATTAAAAATCCAATTCTAATGAGGAGCAAAAAAGATATTTCAGGTCACCCTCACAAAAAAACATTCCTTTCTGAATTCATCTCTGCTTCTCACTTCTATAACAGCAGAGGGAAAAAATGGAAATAAAAATCTGTTCTGCTGAAGAAGTTTTGGAACTCAATTCACTCAACTTTTAAAAGCATAAATTCAAATCACTAAGAAGCCAGGCTTCAAAATAATGGTTTTGCATTTCCTTAATAGAAGGTTCTTGGGTCCAATAGAAGCTTCCAACATCAAGAAATCCCCTCCTATGCAGACTCAGAAGCCAAGTGTATCACTCTTTCAGATCCTCTAATTTTTTGGAAACAGATCTGGAGGAGACAGAAGATTTCAACTGACAGGGAAATTATCCTGTGTATTTCCCTCTCTAATCCTCTGATATAGTATAGGCATGGATTGAAGGATATGTTGTTTGGGAAAATGATGCAAAGAAGATGGGGTCAAATCACATGTGATGATTGTTAGGATATTGAATTTAGTAGCTGGAACAATAAAGTATACAATAGGCCAGAACACACAGTTGTAGTTGATCAGTTAGAGAGTGCTGACTCATGCATGATGCAATCTACGCTATGATTGGTTGTTGTAAGTATAAAAGCGGAGTTTCCCTCCCCCCCCCTGCCTTTTTCTTCTTCTTTGTGTTCCTAATTTACCTCAGGATGTTCATGTGTTCCTGACTATCTTATGTCCTTCCTTTTTTGGATGATGACAAAGACTGCTGTAAATTTGAATATTAAATATATTTATATTCATATAAAAGACTACAAGTTTGTGTCAGTGTCTCCAACTTCATTTGGACAGCTGCTACACAATTCCTATGTAGATTCAGAAGCCAAGTACATCACTCTTTCAGATCCTCTAATTTTCTGGAAATAGATCTGGAGGACACAGAAGTTCTCAAATGGCAGGGAAATTATCTTTTCCCTCTTTAATCCTCTGATACATTATTGGCATGGATTGAAGGATATGTTGGTTGGGAAAATGATGCAAAGAAGGTGGGGTCAAATAACATGTGTTGAGGAGATCAGGATTTTTCATTTTAGTGTTTGGTAGGTTTCTCCATTTCTAAAAAAACTTCGTTTAGACTAAATATGTCGTGGCTTATGTGTGATTCTTGCCTCAAAATGGCAAAAAACCAGTTAGCCAATTTTCACATTTGCACTGCCAACATTTAATGGCAAAGGAAAAGGGGGTCCTTGGATCACAAAAAAGTTGTATAGGAAAGCATGTGGTTCTAGATCTGGTAGACAATGAAATACATTAGGACTGGCATGTGATGCAGTCATTAAGTGAGACATTATATGATCACGATGGACTTTTGACCCACAGCAATAATTAAGAAAAACATCAGATGTCTACAACTTGTAATTGTTGTGTCTGGCACTTGTAGGAGGGTCTTTCTAGTGCCAACACTATTAACTGTTCAGGGCAGTCTAAAATATTGATGGATTTAATTTATATTTTCACTTATTTATTAATCTCTGGGAATTTACAATATGAACCAATTTAAAACTAAAATATAAAAATACAATTAAAACAAGCTAAGCCAACAAAACTAAATGTAATAAATAGAATTAATTAAAATTAATAATTGAGAGATAAAAACTTCTTTTTAAAAAATGAGGGTTTTAAGAGCCTTTTTGAAAGCTAGTACTGTTATTAGGCCCTCTGTTGTGCAAGAAATTCAAAGGAACTGGAGCATCAGTAGAGAAGGCCTGACCCTGAATCATAGGGTGCTCAGGGCAATTATAGACTGACCGACTCAGATGACCTCAATAAGAATGGTGGTTCATCTCTGTAACCCAGAAAGCTACAGGAGAATTGGGAGATAAATTAATCTGTTTTGCCAGAAGCAAGGGAATCGTGCAAGCAGCTCAGGATTTGGTTGCCCTGAAGTAGTTTAGAAGCAGAGAGCACACAGAGACATGGGGTTACATAGGGAAGAAAGGAGAAGAGCAGAAGTATATTAGCCTGGAGGCATGGTTAGGAAAAAGAAGAGTTAGCCTAGTTAGAGGCAGTCATAAGAGATCATGGGAATAAGAAGCAAAGCATTTCAGCCAAGGAAGAGAGAGAAAACTCCTAAGTCAGAGGTAAAGGCAGAAGGCCGCAGGCTTTTCTCTTTGCCCAGCTGGGAATCCATTCCCTCCAGCTACCAGAGAGAGTCTGAACTATACAAAGGATTTAGGACTGTGGTTCTTAGATTGGGGGTAATTTGGGAATATCCTGGGGGCTAGGGAGCAATTTGTTATCTGCTTGTTTTTGAGTCAAGGATCCAGTTTGGAATTGCTGCTGCTGAGATGCTTGTGTAAAACAATTGCATCTGTTTTATTGTGGGGGTAATGACTTTATTCCAGATGAGATAAAGGGGTGATTGGGTCAAACAGTTTAAGAAGCACTGGTTTAGGAAACTGGCTTGCAGAGATGAAGCTAAGGTTGTAAGTTTTATTCAAGAAGTAATTGCCTAGAAAATGAGTTGGGAGAAAATTGAGCCTTAGAGAAGAGGGCAGAAGTCAGATGCCAGGATGGAGAAAGTCCAGTCTAGAAAGAGGGATTCTGTAGCCACAAAGAAGAGAAGGAAAACTGCTTTATAAGACTTTAAAGAAACAGTTGTCACCCAGGACAATTTTGTAAGAGATGGGGAAGAGGTGGATTGCCTTGGTAAGACCACACTTGTAATATTGCATACAGTTTTGGTCACCACACTATAAAAAAGATGTTGAGATTCTAGAAAGAGTTCAGAGAAGAGCAACAAAATGATTAGAGATTGAAGGCTAAAACATATGAAGAACGGTTGCAGGAATTGGGTATGTCTAGTTTAATGAAAAGAAGAACTAGGGGTGACATGATAACAGTGTTTCAATATCTAAGGAGTTGATACAAGGAAGAGGGGGTCAACCTATTCTCCAAAGCACCAGAAGGCAGGACAAGAAGCTATGGATTGAAACTAATCAAGGAGAGAAGCAATCTAGAACTAAGAAAAAATTTCCTGACAGTTAGAACAATTAATCAGTAGAAAGACTTGCCTCCAGAAACTATGGGTGCTCCAACACTGGAGGTTTTTAAGAAGAGATTGGACAACGTTTTGTCTGAAATGTTATAGGGTTTGCTGCTTGAGCAGGGGGTTGGACTAGATGACCTCCAAGGTCCCTTCCAACTCTGTAATTCTATTATTCTGCCTAAGTACACGGAAAGTACTGAACCTTTAAGGTTACTGCTCTGTTGCATGTGAAAAAGTAAAATTGCTCCGAGGGAGCCTCATTCAGGACACAAGAAGACTCACCCACCTTTTTAATTAACACTTCAAAGAAAGGCTGCTAAAACAATCCTAATCTTCTGAATTACTTTTCTGAATAACATGGCCAATTAAAGCCCAAGCTGCAAGATAACAAACTGCTTAAACTCAATTATTCCCCCCCCACTGTTGTCTTAACTAAGTGCCCAGTTCCTGCTAAGTAATTAACAAGGTAGCTCATTAATGTGTAACTTTCACTTGCTTATGTCTACACTAAGCAACATTGGGGGTGGAAAAAAAGAGGTTGAAAGGTATAAAAACATGCTCAATGAAAGCAACCCTAATTGCTTTGGAACCCAGATTCCATGAAGTTCCTTTCTTGCTGCCACCCAGGCTCACAGTGGCCAATTGGGCTAGGATTTCTCTGACTCTGTAAGCATTGGGACTTCACTAATAAACTTTTGTTAATTGCTATTATCCTGGGATTTTACCCTGTGTTCACTTTATTCGGTGTCTGATCCACAATCACTAAAGCCAGCAATACATGTAGAGTGCATGACAATGATCTGGAGGTTACGTATATCACAGTTCTAAGATCATTTTCACCCAGAAAGAAATGCAAATGGTATATCATCTTTTGGGACAATATAATCCAATTCAGAACAGGAAGATTCCCGTTCTGATCTAAAATCAACATCCCTAACAATGAGCAATCCATCCTCTCTGGATTTTATTTCAGTTTCACTTTATCATCCCTCATTCAGACCAGGCATTTAGCACTGTTGATCGTGCTGTGCTGACATTTAATGCAAGATTGTTTGGATCAGTGTTAATTCAATTGGCATATGTTCCACACATATTTCACTGTGAATTTCTGTTAATTTTTTTTCCAGCAAGTCAAAAGCATTAAAAAATATCTGTATTTGAATTATGAATATTGCTTTGTTTAAAACTTGGCAATTGGCACGCCACTTACATAAACATCTTTAATGTTTGTCTTTGTTGAACATAACTATGTGTGCGTATGTGTGTGTAGGTAGGTAGGTAGGTAGGTAGGTAGGTAGGTAGGTAGGTAGGTAGGTAGATAGATAGATAGATAGATAGATAGATAGATAGATAGATAGATAGATAGATATCCTTTTTAAATGTATTATCTAAAGCAGGGGTCCCCAACCCCCAGTCTGTGGACCAGCACCAGTTCACGGCATGCCAGCAACCGGTCCGTGCAAACAAGTTTAGCCCCATCCTCAGGATGCAGGCAGCATGCAAAACCACATCCCCTCCGGTCCACGGAAAAACCTTTCTCACAGAACAGTCCCTGGTGCCCAAAAGGTTGGAGGCCACTGATCTAAAGCACCCTTTAAACAAAGCTAGGCGTAATATACAGTTTCCATTTAACTTTTCCAAATATATGGGATCTTCTCTGTAATTTCCATAGCAATTTTTTTACTTAAGAAAAAAACTCAAACAACACATTAAAGTGAACACCATTTGCTGCTGCCATCTGTGCTAAAGAAAAAAGCTGCTTAAATGTATCCAGGTATTTTATGTAAAAAGAAATCTGTACCAGACTTTTTTCATCTCTCACTTGGAAGAAAACTTTTATTCAAATTTCACTTCATGCACCATTATGTTATAGCATTCCATTCCATTACCAGACTTGTATTTATTGCCTTTTAGAGTTCAATATTCTGGAATGAAACAAACCACTGTAAAATTCCTTCAACCACACAGACATAGAATCAAGAACAAGGTATTACAACAATGTCTGCAAACTTGCTTTAAAGTTAATATTCTTGGCTCCCAAGGATGGTATTGTAATGAAATGAACTTTTCATGCATGAGCATTCTAACAAAAATAAGTAATGCAATTATAATTTACAACCATTGGATGTAATTAGTTGTCTGGTGAAGAGTTGATGTACCACCTGGATTTTAAAATTCATTACCTGAAAAATATGGCTGGTGCCAAATTGATAGTGATCTACTAGAATCGATTGTATTCATTCTTCATAATATTTTGTTCATATTATGAGATATTGCAACAGCAGAGCATTTCCTCATAGGGAAAGTCATTGATATAGCAAAGAAGCCAGGACTCTGGGACTACCTGGATATGGCCAAATGGCAAATCATAATTGAATAATATGAGGCAGCAGAAGTGTCATAAGCCCCTTGTGTCAAATGAAACCTAAGATGAAAAACATAGATGTTGTAATGTCTTGATAGAAAGTATCCTACTGTATGCCATGCATTTGGGATAGGGCTGACATATTTAGGCTGCAGAGATCTGAATGCTAGATGGCAAGAAACCCTCAGAGGAATATATCATCTCTGTGTCTAACTATTAAAAAGATGTCTTCAAATTGATTTTAAAACCACATCTTGATGACGATAGCCTAGTTGCCTTTTTAGAAAAGCACTGCCAGCTCCCTGGATAAGGAAGACTTATGAGAGAGCGAAGAAGAACATCACTTGTGAGAAATGTGGACCACAGTTCAAAAATGTTTTATCTAGTTTGCTATATTTGCTATATTAGCAAATGATAGTCATATAATTTTGCCTCTAGATGGGGCTCCTGAGCTTTGAAATGAAGGAGTTTATAACTACAACAGATGTATCTCTCATTCTCTCTGCTTTCTGTTGAATGCATTTGGAGCATCACATTTCTTAACTTGTACAATTAATTCAGCTACTCTCTATTTACTCCCTTTGCCAAAATGACACTGTCAAGTTGTGAGATTTCTACTGGCCAACTTAAAAAATCTGTTTGATTAAAATGTGTTCTTTTCACTGCTATTGTTTTTTAATCAGTCCATTCTAGTTTTGCAAGCTTTATTTACACTGAAGGAAAATACAGTTGATTCCTGAAAGTTCTTTGCCAGGCACCATTTCTATCTGAAATGGTATCACTCAATTTAGTTCACACTAATGACAAAAGTAAATGTTCATATCAGTGTGCAATACCCACAATGCATATCATACTTTTAGTAAAAGAGAGAAGATGTTAAGGAATCTTGTCCTGTCCACTCATCTTTACCACTTGCAATATCTTTTGATAGTCGTCTAGGTCACTTCACCTACACTTTGGATGGAGCAAAGAGGTGATATGGATAAATAGAGCCACATTTAGGTACCATGATTTGCAAAGAGGAGTACATGGAAATTAATTAACTTGCGAGGTAGAGGCTGGGATCTTCATATGTTTCTGAATTACAATTTCTAGCAGCCTACAGTCCTAGTTCAGCAACATCTGGAAGGCCAGAGGTTTCTAATCCTGCTCTAAATTGATTTAGCAGATAATTAACCTTCAGATTATTTACATGACCCTCTCTACCAAGGGAGAAATGTAGGCATTTTTACCAAACCACTTATTTTCTGAGTTGCTTTTTCTCGGGCCGTAACTCTAAGTAGATGACAGGTTAGTCAATGATTTTTTACAATTTGCCACACATCCCTAAATTATTACATTTCTGTTTATGTGTGCCTTTGGTTTTTGACTCCTGGCCATTGCTTGGACTAGTCCTTGCAGGGTTTTTTTGGCAAAGATTTTCAGAAGTGATTTGCCTAGTGTCTTTCCTAGGACTGAGAGAGAGAGAGAGAGAGGGAGAGAGAGAGAGCGAGCACGACTGGCCCAAGGCTTTGTGCCTAAGGTGGGACTAGAACTCACATACTCCCATTTGCAGCCTGATGCCTTTACCACTACACCAAACAGGCTGGAGGAGAGAAAAAAATCCTTGCTTGGTTGCTTTCCCTTTTCTATGGAGAATAATGTTCTATCTTATTACCATTTGTTAATCTCTAACTTTTGTACAGCTAATGGATGTTCCCTAACAGTGGAATGGAGTTCAGAGTGTTTTCCTTCTGTTTCCTAATGAAATTTTCCCTTGCCCTTTAGCCTTTAGGATCACACTCATCTGGCAAACTCTTAAAAAGAGTAAGACAGATTATGAAATTAATAGCCCAAAGTACCTCTATCATCATACTCTTCTATAGAATACAGTTCTTGCCCTAATACAAGCCTTCTCAGGTGATCAGCTGAAACCTACAAGTTGGAATCTTTTATGCTCATCTTTCTCTTGACATCCCCATGTTTGACCAGAATCCCATATCCCAGCTTGCCTTGAACTTTCACATGCTCAGCCAAAACATATAACCTAATGATCAGGTGGACAGATTCAAATGTCTCCCATCAACCCAACCATTTGTGAATAATATTACCAAAGACTCCTAAGTACTATTACTCTTAGTCTATATTCATTTACCTGTGAATCCCAACTTGGATGCCATTGTGGATGCCCCAGTCATTAATTACATAATTGATAATGGAATAAAGAACAGATTCTGGTCAGGGAATGGATAAACTTCTCTGAAGGAATAACCCATTTTTTGCTCCCTTTTTGCTCCCTTTGTTACCTCTTTTGTGGGTAAAGATTGGATCTCAATCTGTAAAACTGCCTAAAGGGACTCCGTCAGCATAGTTACAAGACAACAATGGTTTCCTAATCCACCATTGTCTGCCTCTGTAGCCAATTATTTGTCTTCAAAAATTTATCTCCAATTTAGTGGCTATTGAAAAAATCTTTGGACCAGATTAGTTAAAATACACCCTTATTGCTCTCTGCAATATTGGCAACAGCCGAAAAATTAAAATTGAAGATACCTCAGAAATGTGGGTTTGAGTAACAAAGTTTATGATAGTAATTTTACTCTGAGCTTTACAGTACCTCTTTTTAATGCATCAGAAACATGAAGGAATAGGATAGTACCTGATGTGGTTTCAAACTTCATTGGGGCAGGCAATCCCTTCTGTCTGTTTGGATCAGGGGTCTTCAAACTTGGCCCTTTTATGACTTGTGGACTTCAACTCCCAGAATTCCTCAGCCAGCGTGCCTGGCTGAGGAATTCTGGGAGTTGAAGTCCACAAGTCATAAAAGGGCCAGGTTTGAAGACCCCTGGTTTGGATCAAGGTCAAAAGAAAACACTGAGAAGGCTGCTGTGTTCCCTCCAGTGTAAATGTCATTCAAAGTCCATTGTGGGCTCTTGGTTTTCAGAGTGACTGTTCACTAGTATCATTTAGGAATGGAGAATCACTTGAAATCTGGTCCATGGGAATGCCACTGTCTTCACCTTATCCTTACCATCAAGTTTAAAGGCAAATACTTAAAGAAGTTTTCAAACATGTCAAACCATGAAATAATGGATGGTGGCAACTAGTGTTGTCAGTGAGCCCACAATTTGGCAGATGGTGGGATTTCTGTATTAAAAAAAATATGGCTAGATTTCTTTTCTCGAAGCACGGGACAAATAGATATGAGCAATCTTCTTTGTGAAATTGAATGCATATAGGTAGCTGGGTGGCTGGTGTACTTTAGAAATCCAATCCATATTCCCTGCATATTCTGGGAGTCCTGTTAGTATTCAAGAAACATGTTGAAGTGTATCCCTTCCTATTTCTCTATCCTGTGTGTCCACAGTGGAGGGGGAAAGAAACTACACTCGTGGCCAAAAACCCCAAGGCCCATCAGTTAGTGGAATTCTATGAAGTTCCAGCAGTATGGACAATGATGAGGGAACCTGGGATCACCCTATAGGATCACCAACCGGGATAAGAAGTGCTCATACTCACTTATCATTGTTGGGTATTGCTTCCTGACTGTATTTGTCACATACAGACATGATAATAAGCCCATTTATCCAGTGATTTAGGGAGACAAATATTTGTTGAAAACTGCCAAACCTGTGAGTTTCTTACAGTCTTTCTGGACCAACAGCCCACTATTATTCTTGAAGTACAATTAAACTTTCAATAATCCTTTCTACCATCCTTTAACAAATTGCGAGCTCTAAAACCATTGCATTTATTTTTAACAAGAGACAAAAGTAACAGGGATCTATTTCAATGCATTGAATCTTTTTAAAGAAAGTATAAAAGTAAGGTACAAAAATGATCTGAAAGATCTGGGTGATCCGTAATTGAAGTGCCATAATTAAGTGCCATCACAATTGATTGGATTTAGACCTGGATTATGCACTAGGTTGGTGTATACTTGCACTAGACATTTCCCAGACCACTCATATCTAATCTATAGGTAAATAAATGGCAGCCTATTAGAGGAAAGGCGTCAGCAAAATGCTCATCTGTTCCTTGCTGTCTGTCACCATATATCATTGTTGTCTGTGAATGCAAATTTAGAATGCCATTTATTATTGTGGAAGCGCATACCAATTAGAAAGCCAGTTTATTATAGTGATTAAGGCATTTAGGCTAGAATCTAGGAGACCATAAATTCTAGTCCCAGCTTAGTCACAAAGCCAATTGGGTGACTTTGAACCAACCACTCTCTCTCAGCCCTAAGAAGGAGGCAATGGCAAACCACTTTCAAAATTGTATCAAGAAAACTATAAGGATTTGTCCATGGCTCAAAGGCACATACAGACACAAAAAAAAAAAGGGGGGGGGAGGGATTTTATCACTGAATAACAGGGAGATCCAAGTATCTTTAGCAAAACAAGAGGCTAATCAATTGTAAAATAAATCAGTTATAAGACCTTTTAATGAGAATCTGGCAGTGAACATCAACCCTGAAATTTTCATAAAGCCTTCCGAGCAATGCATGGAAAACTACAGTACTGACTGTAATTCTATTATTTGTTATAGTATCACGGAGTGAGAGTTGAACTCATAGAGAAAGAGTAATGTAGAATATGAATATCAAAATTTTATTCTAAATTAAAAGCACTAATTACCTAAAAGAAGAGGCTGTCAACACTATAATAACCTTAGTTTTTTATTTTTATTTTCATTTTACTTGATTGTCCTAGTTGTTCCTTCATGGCAATACAAAGATGAAACAGAGCTGAATTGACAACATACTTAAATTATACAGCGTTCTTGCAGCTTGGTGATACTCTCTGCCTCCCAACCTTTCTGCTTCAGATAACTCAGGTTGAATTACAGCTAGTCCTCAACTTACCACAATTGAGACCAGCATTTCTGTTGTTAAGCAAAGCGGTTGTTAAACGAGTCACACCCAGTTTTATGGCATTTTTTGCCATGGTTGTTAAGCGAATCACTGCAGTTGTTAAGTGAATCATGCGTAAGTGAATCCAGCTTTCCCTATTAACTTTGCTTGCCAGAAGCCAACAGGGAAGGTCATAAATGGCAATCACATGACCTGATTGCAAACATTGTAAATACATGCCAGATGCCAAGCAAACAACTTTTGATCACCTGGAGGTGGGGATGCTATGTCGGTTGTAAGTGCGAGGACTGGTTGTAAGTCATGTTTTTCAGTGCAGTGGTAACTTTGGATGGTCACTAAATAAATGGATGTAAGTTGGAAGACTGCCTGCACTGAAAAAAATAACCACGTTTAAACATCACCATTCCACTGATTTGTATCATAGCTAGCTTTCGGTTTTGTGTAGATCCATCCTTTTGGTCTATTTAAAGAGGATCATCAAATCCAAAATGCTCTGCCACATGTCATGCTTACAGCAGATTCCTTTCCTAAAGTCAAAACATCCCCTGTGTTTGGAATATGGTGTCCCAGCACTTAACACTTTTTGCAGATGGCTTTTGAAGTATATTGCTGTCAGGTTGTTATTTCATGGAAACATAAATAGCATTTTCCCCACATATTGGCTCTAAGGACAGAGTGAAATCAGGCAGTGACCACAGAGAGGCCAGCTGAGGCCTCTGAAGTGGATCTGACAAACATTCCCCCCCCCCCCCCCTTGACTTATATCCCATGTGTTCCGGCTGCCGTCAGGGCAATTCTATTTTCTTCAAATAATAATCCAGTTCAATATTTAAAATCAAACTGACTTCAAGGAGATCCCTCACCACATTTTCCCATTATAACCAATATTCTGGATGTTCAAAAACATTCCATTTATTTTTTAAAGGCATACTTGTGGCCCTGAATGCTGTCAGGAAAACACTTGCACATTTCTTCCATTTATTTTTTTTAAAATACTTTTACATAGGCCTATCCACAAATAGGCATCTGTTTTAGTCAAATCTTCCCTTCCCTTCCCTTCAGTGCTGCAGGTTCTTTAAAAATTTGGAATAGATTGAGAGCAAGATTCTTATGCTGCTCTATGAGAGATAGGCTTTATCCTGAAACCTAAGAATTTCTTTTTGAGCAGTGAGACCAACAGATCAGCAAGTGCAGTATTATCTTGTTTGTTCTAATGCAAACTGAAAGACAGGATAAACAATAAAACTCCATCAGGAAAATGAAAACTTCCACAGAGAAAGAAATAAGGAAAGTGTATTAGGCATAATAATTTGGAATATTTGAGAAATTCAATCCTACCACAAGCCAATACCATTGAACTAATCCAAAACTCATTTGGCCATTGACTTTCATCTTTCTTGAATGTTCTCATGCAATTTGCTGATCAAAAAATATAGCAAAGTCCATTTAGAAATACAGATAGCGAAAGAAGAGATTTGGAAATATGTGCTCAAATACTCATCCAATA
This sequence comes from Azemiops feae, assembly GCA_023970755.1. NCBI lineage: Eukaryota > Metazoa > Chordata > Lepidosauria > Squamata > Viperidae > Azemiops > Azemiops feae. The sequence goes on along the minus strand of JALGBA010004228.1, from coordinate 6,628,727 downwards.
CAACGATTTGGGCTGATTTGTACACAAATATAAATAAAAACATCAATGCAACATCATTCTGGCAGAAATCCACAATAATCTTACAGGGGGTGTAAGGTTTTGCTCTCCTAAATATACAGGAGACTCCAAGATGTAGATATACTGTATGTTGAAATCCACTTTTAAAAAAAAAAAGCTTTGGGATAGTTTTCCACTGGAAAACAGCTGCAAAAGCATTGTATTGAAGGAGAGATATAAAATATGTCTGAAGGGAATGTTGAGAGATATGTTATACATATATTACAATGACATATCAGATAATGAAAAAAAGGGTCAAATGTGTATACTTAAAGAAAAATATGCACAAAACTGTTGTCCACTGGGGGATATCGCCAACGAAAAAATATGAAGACTGCTAGATAATACATCATCTTTATGGCGAGGCTTCAAGCAGATGCATGATATTTTATGTTAGGGAAAGAGTAAAAATGCCATTTAATGATGATATACACATCTATGTGCCAGTTTTTCCCTTTGAATTATCCTAAAATTTTCTCCTCTGCCAATGGGGCTTCTATTTTTCTATCTCATTCTTGGAATTCTTGAGAATTTCTTTTATATTTATTGTGAGGATGTCTCTATGTTTACTGCTTCAAGAAAGTGAAAAGTTATTTTATTACACATTTCACTTTCATGTTACTGGCTTCTGGGCTTTATGCCTGCCCATACTTTCTGATTTGAATACCTCATTATAGCCTCCTTTTAGATTTACTTGAAAGACAGAAAGCCCAGAATTCTGTAAACTTCTGGGGTGATGGCTGTACAGCAAGACACTCACACCCATTTAGTGTGCTTGTAAATAAGATAAGTGGGAGAGAATTTGTTTCCCCACAGGCATATCAGTAACATTTACTTCTCCTTGAAGATTAATTGGAAACAACTTGTTCTGTATCCAATTGAAGGCAATGGGTAAAAAAATGTAGAAAATATTTAGGCTTCAGCATTGGTTTATACTGAATTGAATCAATCAGCATGCTGATAAAATCATTCCTAAATTATGTGTCTGAAATTAAATTATCCTCCAGGAACCTTATTCCAACAGATCTTAGGGCTCTTTCCCCTCCCCTACACATGCCCTAGGAGAGAAACTCTAAAAGACGAAGATAATACACAGGAAAAAAGACTTCTATACATTCAGATATTCAGCCTTAAGCCACTGGGAGGTGCTCATTACATGTGTTAAAAAAAACAAACCACCTTTGGAATTCAATTTGTAAGGGAATCCAGAATATCCATTTGAACTATGGACTAAGAATGAATCTTAAGTAAAAACCAGAACAAGACATTTATTTAACAATATGAGATATTAGATATTCACATTCAAATATTAGAGACAAATGTGTGCTTTCTGTTTCTTATTTATGAATGACCTGATTATAATTAAGTTATAATTGATGTCAAATTTATGGATTGAAGAATGTGAAATTTGTGCTCAGTGAAAAAACTCGGTAAAGCTGCAACAGTTATTTCTGTGGCATTTACGGGGAGGATGTTTTTGAAGCAAAAAATGAGAGGGAGAGTTTCAGAAGCAGGAAGCCTGAAGCCTTTGAAAGTGATCTCAGAGGTATTTTGAGGGATACACAACTGGCTCTGCATAATACAATATATCGTGCAAATAGTTGTAGAAATTGCATTCTAAAGAAATGCAGATGTTCCATGTAGTGTTTCCGCATCTGCTCTTCGCACCAATCTTTTATCTTCTTATAAATGGTTGTTAATACATTTTCTCTCACACATCAAAAAAATCCTCAACATATTTTTTAAAAAACAAACAAACAAACAAATCATCAGTTGCAATTAAAGTTCACCTAGGCAACTTGACTTCCAAGTCAGGGTTGGGACCCACATGCCTTTTGTTTTTTTCCTTGTTGGTAAGCATGAGAGGAAGTGATGGTGCCAAGACCAACAGGACTTCAGCTTTCATGCCACATAAACATGGAGTGCAATCCACACACAGCTTGGAGGATATTTTCTCATGAACCACAGCCAAGCCACTAGGCCACAACTCATTATGCCTTCCTATACAAAATCAGATGTTGGGCCCTGTAAAGTCTGAACTTCTCAACTGGGTTGCTATTCAGCATTGATCAGTTTGACTTTGGTTCTACAGCATGAACTTCAATCATTTGTAATTTATACCCCATCCCATCCCTTCCTCTGTTCAGACAACTCATCTTGCTATTTCCCTTTCTTAGGTGCTTTAGTATCCATTTCTCCCCAGTATCTAGTTATTCTATCATCCTCTCCAAAGTCCTATGCTTTCTTTGCTGCTCTTATTGTCTTTATTATTATACATTATTATACATTATTATTATAAAGTCACGAGCCATTACATTTTCCTTTTCTTTCCCCTTCCCCTTCTCCTCCTCCTCCCACTCTATTTACCACTTTTTCATGGCCAAGCAAATTAGTAGCCTACAGCTGTTTACAGTGCCATCTTTACCTCCTTTAAATGCCCGTTTCCCCATATATGGAGATAGATTAACTTCAGGGATTGCCTCCAAAGCTCTGAAAACAGCCTGCCTGTCTCAACCTAACTACCTGTGGATAATCCGTTCTGATTTTCATTCTGTTTAAGTAGCAGTTCGGGGGGGGGGGGGGAAGGTGTTTTGCTTCCTTTTAGTGATGCATGGTTGTCAAAGGAATCCAGTGTGAAATGCTTTTAAGGTGAAATGATCTATTCTTCAATAATGGAATCATTATGATATATTCCATTATGATATAAAGGAATCATTATAAAGCCTTGTAAGATCACACTTGTAATATTGCATTCCATAAATATGGAATATTGCATCCAGTTTTGGTCGCCATGATATAAAAAAGATGTTGAGACTCTAGAAAGAGTACAGAGAAGAGCAACAAAGATGAGACTAAAATATACAAGGAACGGTTGAAGGAATTGGGTATGTTAGCTTAGTGAAAGGAATGACTAGGGATGACATGATAGCAGTGTTCCAATATCTAAGGCTGCCACAAAGAAAGGGGGGTGCTTCAACACTGAAGGTTTTTAAGAAGAGATTGTACAACCATTTGTCTGAAATGGTGTAGGGTTTCCTCCCTGAGCAGGGGGTTGGACTAGAAGATCTCCGAGGTCCCTTCCAACTTGGTTATTCTATAATTCCAGGAGTTACCTCACCTGGCATCCATGGACTGATACAAGACAGGAATCATGGATTCTGGTAGTGTTCATTATTCTCAGCTTCAAAATTTTATATACATAACATGCCCACTTGAGAAATATATGTCTTTAACAAAAAGCTAAATTTGTATATCACCATCATTAACATTGTCATCATCATCATCATCATCCTATATCAATCCACTGGAGGATGAAAGCTTCTTCATATGCTTTCCACTTGTTCTGCTACACACCATTCAGGTTAAGCACTTGCCATTCCATGGTTCTTCTGTACTGCTTCTACATATCATATCAAGGTTTTGTAACCATCCACCAGCACAGGTTGCATTGCAGACTAAATTAGGTGGTAGAATGTTTGGGCAATGCATGGTACAATAAAAGCTACATGATTTAAGATATTCACAGTTGACCTTTATCACTACTTCAGACTTCAATTCGGTCATTTGAGCTTGCTGAATGGATGAAACTGGTTCATCTTGTCAACTCCTTTTTCTATTGGTGACCAGCTTTCATTTTTGGAATTGGTAGCTGTGACGTTCTGTGTATCGATTTTGGGATAATGTAAAGTTCTTCTAAATGTCTTGTAGAGCTTTGAATGCAGCACTCAAGTTTACAGAGTGAAAGGCTTTGTTAAAAAAAAAATGATGGAGACTAGGCAAATTTGTACCTGGTATTTATTGCAATGTTCAATAATTTGATGACAATAATAATTATACAATGTTGTATATGATTATGTTAAATCATATACAAGACTGTACATTGGGGAGGCATATTGGACACCTTCCTACCTGTGGACTTCATCTTCTGGTATCATATCTTTTAGCCTTTTGATACTCTTTATGGGATTTTCTTGGTAAGTACACTGGAGAGGGTTGCCATTTCCTTCCCCAGTGGACCATGTTGTGTCAGACACAACAAGGCAGTGATCCATGAAGAATCTCAAATAGAAACCACTTTGAATTAAAGAGCCAAGTCCAGGGAGTCTTCTTCCAGGCTGCTTACATTGTCTAGAATGGCTTCCCCTTCTTCGGGAGAATCCTGTCAATGACAATGATTCCTCTTTAGCCTTCAGGGCCAAAGAGACCCAGCATTCCAAAATAGGGCCTATTGAATGGGGATGCCTGACCAGAACAATGCTTCTGTTGCTGGATACATCTCTGGAGTTGAAGGAATCCCACCCGTCCCCCAGAAAAGTAGGCTCTCTACTCTTTGCCAGTTAAAGTCCTGTGTCAGCTTGCTCTGGTGCCCAGAGGACTCCAGCACTGTTCACTCAGGTTAAGAGAACTGAATAGAGAGCCTCCATCCCTCCCCAACAGAAAACACTTTGTCTTTCTTACCCACGGACTGGAAGAAAGGCTGGCCTCCGAAGCCTCTGCAGCCTGCTCCCAGCTTCCCTCAGATTCCTCATCCAAGAGGGCAGAAATGGAGTCGAAATCCTCCAGGCTGTTGATCCCGGAGCCCACCTGGACTTCCATCGAATCCTGCAAATGTCAGTATCGAGGCTAAATCCTAAACTTTCTGCATTCCAATAAGATTGCTAAAGGATAGGGTGCGTTCAGCCCTTATGTGCCAACAGCAAGAGACCCTTTGGAACTCTTATGGTTAGGAGGATATATTCGTCTGTTGCTGGATACTACTCTGGAGTTGAAGGAATCCCCACTTCCAGCCCACCTGTCCTCCAGAAAAGTAGGCTCTTTGCTCTTTGCCCGTTAAAGCCCTGCCTGGAAACAGCAGGGTGCTGGAGAGGATGATGCAGAAAAACGAAAGGGATAAGCAGGGTGGGTCATATCCATTTAGGACACCAGTCCACTGCAGTGGGCCCTTCCCTGCTGCTTTGCGGTAAATCAAACAATCGCAACAGAGTTTGGGTGCTTCTAGTTAGCCTAAGTACATTGTCCCAAGGGCCAGGTGTCACCTTGCTCCACTGCCCAGAGCCCTCCAGCACAGTTCACTCAGATTAGGAGAACTGAATAGAGGGACTCTATCCCTCCCCAAGAGAAAACACTTTGTCTTTCTTACCCACGGACTGGACGAAAGGCTGGCCTCTGAAGCCTCTGCAGCCTGCTCCCAGCTTCCCTCAGACTCCTCATCCAAGAGGGCAGAAATGGAGTCGAAATCCTCCAGGCTGTTGGTCCTGGAGCCCACCAGGACTTCCATCGAATCCTGCAAATGACAGTATCGAGTCTAAATCCTAAGCTTTCTGCATCCCAATAAGATTGCTAAAGGATAGGGTGCATTCAGTCCCTGTGTGCCAACAGCAAGAGAGCCTCCATCGGCCCCATTGCCAAGACTGATAGGGTGCATTCAGTCCCTGTGTGCATTCAGTCTCCATCGGCCCCATTGCCAAGACTTTCTTACCTCCGAGGTGTGCGTCTTCTCCCCAATAGGAGAGAGCTGCTCCTCCGCCGGCTGGTCTTCTTCGTCCTGAAATAAAAATGCAAAGATTCTGACTGTTGGCATCTCCACAGAGACAATGCTTCTTCTTTTAGCGGGGTAGAAGCTGTTCAGGTCTTACCGATTCACTGCAGGTCTCTGAAATGGGGGGGAGTCGCGGCCCAGTGCTCTTCCTTTTCCTCTCTGGGGAGAGAAACGAAGGGGCCAAAGATCAAAAACAGCCATGGGCCCTTTTTTAAAAAGTGGTCACGTGGAGGCTCTAAGAACCCTTCCAGCTGGCCTGCCAAGGGGATTGGCCTGAGATTCTTCCTTTAGCAGAAGCAGAGGCAGAGGGCAGTGATGCCTCCTCTCTGCAAAGGCTTCACCCTCTGAGGTGTTACCTACCTTGATAGGCAGGCACTGCTTTCCTCCTGCACCTCTCTTGGTCGGTATTCTTCCGATGGATCCTGAAATAACAATGCAAATATTACAAATGTTGGCATATCAACAAATCCACAGCGAAAGGGCTTCTGCCATTACCATGCTGAGGAGCTGGTCTGGGCTTACCGACTCAGTGCAGGTCTCCGAGATGGTTGAGAGCCGCGGCCTCCACTTTCCTATGTTCTCATTTCTGGGGAGAGAATGAAGGGCCAAAGATCAAAAGTAGCCATGCGATGCCTCCCCTCTGCAAACGTTTCTTCTAGCCCTTCTCTTTAGGGCTTTACTGCGGCTGCCTATTAGGGGGCTTCAGAATACTTCATCTGAGAACACCTACCTCATTGAAATGAGAACTGGCATCACCTCTTCCTTCCTGGGGCTCCGGGCGGTGGCACGAACACCCATCAAACCCTGCAAGGAACAATTGTTCATTGAAGGTATAAATTAAAAGTCCTCTGCATGTCGTGGAAGGTTTATCTTCCCCAGGAGGGAAAGACTGCATTCAACAGGGAAAGACAAAGCAGATCATGGAAAATTTGGCTGATAGGAAGAGGCTCCAAATGGCTCTTCCTTAGTATTTTCCAGAATTTCCCTTCCAAGCCATCAAGATCTTTCCATGAATCCAAAAGGCTCCTCTTGCCTTTGCTAGGCTGGCCAGGTTCCCCCAAGTGAGAATTCCTCCCTTTCCCCACCCGGTTTTGAGGCATGAGCCCTGACTAGCCATGTCGCAGAAGCGTCCTTACCCCTTGGGAGGAAGACCTGTGTCCATCAGACACACGAATATGTGTCTGCCATTCTCCCTGCTGGTCCTCCTGTTCGTGTGCCTCGTCAGTTCTGACCGAAAGAAAAAGATGACATGTCAAAAAATATCCATCTAGCTCTGCCTCTCCTTTCTAAGACTAGCCAGTCAGCCTGCCCATCTTTTGGCCTCTGCAAGCCCCTTGCAGAGAGAAAGCCATCTTGGGGAGAGGCTCTTAGAGACCCTGCAGTCCATCAGTGGTGCCCCACCATGCCCAGGGTTTGAGGAGAAGGGGCTGGTACCTGTCAGGAGACACAGGAAGGTCCTCTACGTCACTCTTCATGCAGCAGAAGAGCGCCGAACATCTTTTCCAGATGTTCTGTGAAGAAAAGAGAAATAGACGTGAGCCAGTCAGAAGAGTTGGGAAGCATGACTTTCTCCCCTACTACTGCCAGTTTCTTGGCAGCTGAGATGGCCACACTTACTCTAAAAAACCTTCGTACAGCCATGACCAAGTAAGTGTTGGTATTACTATTGGTACTTTCATTGCACAAAGCAAGAATGTGTAGCTGGTGGCTTTACAAGAAAACTGTAAACCTGAGGAACCTCTGGAAGTATCAGGTTTCCATCAATATAGTAACTGAATATTAATTCACTGTATCCCAGAGAACAGCGAAAAAAACTGGGACAAAACTGGGACAAAGAAGTTTGCTAAAATTCTGCATTTAATCAAAAGTTCACTGTATCCCTAAGAAAATTAATAACAATAGGCCTAAAAATAAATTAGTGTATATAAAGTGTTTTTGTATTTTATTCTCAAAACAACAATAACAACAAGAAGAACAACAAGTACAACAACAACAACACCTTCCTCAGGGTAAAGTGGTTCCTCGAAGGGCTTCGCCGCTGGGGCTGATTCCGCCGTCCATTGCCATCTGTCTATATGCAGATAGAATAACAGAACAGAATACCAAGATTTGGAAGGGACCTTGGAGGTCTTCTACTCCAACCCCTTATTCATGAACACATTGTTCCCAGCATCGCCTCCATTTGTCTGCTGTGCTAAATAGCCAGCTTCTGGTGCAGCCCATCAACAAGGGCGAGACTGCTTCCTCAGCAGAAGAGGAGCAGTCCTTTGTTGCTCCTTCCATCTTGGGAAGAGGCTCTTACAGATTGTCTTACAGTTCATCAAAGGTGCCCCACCATGACCAGGGTTTGAGGAGAAGGGGGTGGTACCTGTCAGGAGACACAGGAAGATCCTCTATGTCGCTCTTCATGCAGCAGAAAAGCGCCGAACATCTTTTCCAGATGTTCTGGGAAGAGAAGAGAAATAGGTGTGAGTCAGTCAGAAGAGTTGTGAAGCATGACTTTCTCCCCTACTACTGCCAGTTTCTTGGCAGCTGAGATGGTCACACTTACTCTAAAAAACCTTCCTACAGCCATGACCCCAAGCAGCTGTTCATCCTTTCACTGCATGAAGGGAGAATGGGCAGCTGGGCCCTGGTTGGTGGCTTTTCAGGGAAACTGACAACCTGGTTGCCTCGGATCTCTATATGGCCTACAACAGTCCTACTGTATTTCAAGGATGCAGATACTATAAATTGCAGCTTCCATATTTAAGTTGCTACATTGAGGAAATTGGTCTGGCTCCCCAGTCATATCATCTCATACCATGGAAATCAAATCATTGCCTTTAGAGTGATGAGACAAGCCAGACAGACATTATTTGTAATATCTCGTTCAGTTGCCCTAAAAGGCCATCAGGTTTAGCATTCTGAGCATTAACAGGGTATGAAAGCAAGTGTTTGTTAAGCCCTTTTCTACCCAGCTGTTATGATTAAAGTTAGATATATGGTTTATTATTTTTTCCCAATTGATTTGTAAAAGAGTCCATGCCGGCATGTCTTCCACCACAGTCTGAATCAGTTATTTATGTACAAAATAAGCATCAACATCTAATTTCTTTAATTGACTACAAGGGTCAGGCAGTCCACAGAGCAGTTTTGCAGGATATAAGCCACCTGACATCTTAATTATTCCTTTAATGATCTAGAAGAAAAGTCAAAGTAAATGGAATATCTATATGCATAAGTACTTCCTTCCTGAGGATGCAGTATATTTGCCGATCTGCACAAATATTAGCTTATTTAAATATTTAGCATATATGTTTCTCCTCACAGCAATATGCATCATAAAAACATTCTGTGGTTATTCAATCAGTTGGGGATTGTGGTTCTGAAATGCCATAGCTGCCTTTATTTTTGAGTGATGAATAATGTTTGCACTCATTACACATTAGCATTAACATCTATTTATAGGATAGCAAATAATATACAGTACACAAATTGAAGAATGCCTTCAGAATATTTAGTATGGAAATTCAGCTTCTTCTCATATTTTCATGTTTCTGATTAAAACAACTGTGGTATACAGGAATTTCTTTCATTAAGCAAAAACTCCAGGCATATTTGGCATATATAGAGAGGACAAGGTAAAAGGATGAAAGTTTTCTTTTTCTCTTTCCTTTCTCCAATTAACAATTCATATGTTTTGGAAATGCCTTCATGAGTCTTATGACATTTTGACAAAAAGAAAAGTAGAAAAAGAAAAAGAAAGGAATGAGAATCAGTGTTTATTAATTGGAATTGGATAACTATTTTCCATCTGATAACATATGATTATAGAGAAATTCATACATCTCTACATATATTTTATTTGAGCACATCCTTCAAAATTCCCTTTTTAAAAAAAAATAATTTTTATTACCATTTTCCTTTATACAACTCTAATAAATATTCAGCAGACTGTGTCATTTTTATATACTTCGGATCAGCATTCTATACAATATATACACTATATACATTCAATATCAAACCACACAGTAGCCTTATGTATATTTCCAATTTTTGTTTCTATTATCTATCCAAGTATACCATTTTCCCCAAACCGTGTAAAATTCCGAATCATCTTTTTCTTTTAGTTCTAGCGTGAGTTTATCCATTTTGGCACATTCATATATCTTCTGAATGATCAATCCCTCTGGTGGTATATTGCCTTCCTTCCAATATTGCGCGAACGCAATTCTTGCCGCAGTTAATATGTGTAAAATCAAATATCTTATTTTCCTGTCAAATTTCTTTTTAAGTATTCCCAGGAGAAATGTTTCCGGGTTTAGTTCTATTTGGCATTTTGTTAACTCTTGTAGCCACCCTTGTATCTTAGTCCAATACTTTTTCGCTTCAGGACACAGCCACCAAGCATGAAAGAAGGTACCTTGACGATGATTACATTTCCAACATTTTGGGCTTTGATTAGGATACATTTTGGCCAGCCTTGCTGGAGCTAGGTGCCAACGATATAGCATTTTCCTTATATGCAGCAGATTTTGTTATGGTATAATTTTTGTTCCACATTCTTTCCCAATCTTCTAATTCTATATTGTGCCCTATGTTTTTTGCCCATGCGATCATCGGTTCTTTCACCACCTCCTCTACTCTATTAAATTCTAATAAATAATTGTATATTTTGGATATTAATTTTCCTTCAGGGTCTATCAATAGTTTGTCTAGTTGTTTTGGTTCCCTGTCAATTCCATACTCTTCCATGTCTTTTTTGTATCTAGATTGCAGTTGTAAATATGGCCACCAATCAATAGATATTCCCTGTTCTTTTAGTACCTGATTATTTTTAAGCTTTCCCTGTTTATCTAAGATTTCTGAGTATCTGGGCATTTTGTTTATATCTAATGTATTGGGGTGGATCATTGCCTCCATGGTGGATGGCCCACCAGGAATTTTCATATAATGTTTTTTCCTTATATCATCCCAGGTTTGTAACAATGCATCTCTTATTTTATGTCTATAGAAATATGAATGTGTCCTGTTCCCTTTATCCCACATAAAGGCATGCCACCCCTTATGTAAATCATGCCCTTCCAATATTAAAATTCTTCTGTTATTTAGGTTAACCCAATCTCTTATCCAGACCAGAGTTGCTGCCTTGTGATAGAGTTCCCACTCCGGGAGTCCAAAGCCTCCCCTACTTCTGCTGTCTTGGAGAGAGAGTAATTTTATCCTCGCCTTCTTTCCTAACCAAACAAATTTTGTAGTAATTTTATTGAGTTCTCCAAAAAACTTTTTGTCTAATGATATGGGGATTGTCTGGAATAAGTATAATAATTTGGGTAAAATGTTCATCTTGATAGTCGTGATCCTACCTAAAAGCGATAGTTGTAGCCTCCCCCATTTTTCCAAATCTTTCTTTATTTGTTGGACTAATACCATATAGTTGTCCTCCTTTAAGGACGAACATCTCGCAGTCAGCCATATCCCTAAATATTTAATTTTTTTAACAATTTGTAAATCCATTTCCTTTTCTAATTCTTTTTGTTGATTTGTTGTTAAGTTTTTAACTATCATTTTGGTTTTCCTTTTGTTAATTTTAAGTCCAGATATTTCCCCATATTTTTCTATTTCTCGTATTAGAATGGGACCCGATTCCAAAGGTTCTTCAATGATAAATACCATATCGTCCGCGAAGGCCTGTGCTTTGTACTCTTCTCTTTTAATTTTCGTTCCCTTTATTTCTCGGTTTGCTCTAATTCTATTTAGTAGTATTTCTAATGTTAGAATAAAGAGAAGTGGCGACAGTGGGCATCCCTGACGTACCCCCTTGGTTATTTGAAATGTGTTGGTAGTGTCCCCATTTACTATTACCCTAGCCTTCTGCATCTTATATATTGTCGCTATCATATTTTTGAATTTATTTCCCAATTCCATATGTCTAATTTGCCTAATCATAAATTGCCAATTTAGATTATCAAAAGCCTTTTGAGCATCCAGAAAAACAAGGGCCGCTTGTTTCTCTGGGTGGGCTTCATAATATTCCAGTATATCTACTATTGTTCTTGTATTATCTCTTATTTGTCTATTTGGAAGAAAGCCATTTTGATCCGAATGTATTATCTCATTCAATACTCTTTTCAGCCTGTCTGCCATTATATTCATAAATATTTTACAGTCTGCATTTAAGAGGGATATTGGTCTGTAGTTACTGACTTGATTTTTATCTGTACCTTCTTTCGAGATTAAGGTGATATACGCCTCCTTCCACGATTCCGGTATTTTCGCTTCGTGTAGTGCTTCATTACATATTTCCAACAATATTGGTTCTATAATCTCACTCATTTTTTTATAAATTTCCCCTGGGAGGCCGTCCGGTCCTGGTGTCTTGTTGGTCTTAAGTCTTAAAATTGCCCCTCTCAATTCTTCTGGCGTTATTTCTCTATTTAGCATTGCTCTTTTTCCCTCCTCTAATGGTATGATCCCTTCTTCCAACAAATAATTATCAATTTTATCTGTTGCTATTTCTTCTTGTTTATAAAGGTTCACATAATAATTTTGTACAATTTTCTTTTTCCCTTCTTCGTTGTTTTGTAAGGTCCCCATCTCATCATATAATTGTTGAATAATCCGTCCTTCTTTTTCCTTCTTCAATTTATAAGCCAGCCATCTTCCAGTCTTATTAGCATGTTCAAAAAAGAATTGTTTAGAAAATTTTAAATTTCTTGCAATCTCCGCTTGCTCTAGTATGTTTAATTTATGTCTATCAAGCGTCAAAGTTTCTTTAACTAATTCATCTCCTGGTTTTGTTTGGAGTTGATTCTCCAATTTTCCAATTTCTTCTTTTAGAATATTATGTTGCTTCCATTTTTCCTTATTTTTCTTTGCCATATAAGCTATTGTTATTCCCCTTATATAAGCTTTCATCATGTCCCATAGGTTTGTTAATGAAGTGTGTTGTTTTTTATTTTCTTTAAAAAATAATGTCAATTCCTTCGTTATCCTTTCAATATATTCCTTTTCCTTTAAGATTTGGGGATTTAGTGTCCATCTTTTAGTTTTTTCCCTTTGGCTTCTCCATTTTATCTCAAGGGGATTATGATCTGCCCACGTATTTGGGGAGATCTTGATCTTTTCTATTTCTATAGCTATTTCCTTATTCATCCACAACATATCAATTCTAGACCAAGATGCATGAGGGTTAGAGTAAAATGTATATTTATTTTCTTTTGGATGTAGGGTTCTCCACATATCTATCAAATTTAATTCATCTATCATTCTAAAAAATGTTTTTGGTAGTATATTTCTTTTATTCTTGTTAGTTTTATCGCTAACATAATCTTTTTGGATATTAATTATCCCGTTAAAATTTCCTTTTGATATCAGTTTAGGGTAAGGATTGGGCTTTGTGGGCTTTAGTGGTAATCTTGTAAATGTATTTTATGCTATGCACAAATGTATTTTATGCTACGCACAAACCCACAGAACAATTATGGTATATATAGTATGTAATATATAACAGTGTCACCATATTCCTGAAATAATTTATTTTAAATCATGTCAAATTTATTTTCACATTTACTCCCTAATTTTAAGGCATTTTATTTAACAACATTCGACATTTCTTAAGTTATCCTACTTCACAAAATTCCATCTTTCTGAATTTCACGGTAGCTAGTCATTTAGCTGTATGCATGCATATTCCTATGATATTGCAAAAATAACTTAAGCCTTGGCACTGATGGGGTCAGATTGGTTCATCTTCTGAGATATACCTATTTACATTTTTATGGAGGCATCAAAGGCCAATATGGAAGAGGCATATCTAATAGTAAATGCTTTTCTTAAAAAAGTGTAGATTTTAAAATAATCATTTCAAATTCTGCAATTGTGGTCCTTTATAGATGTACTAACATGTTTGTGTATGTGTTTAATTTTTAAAATAAAAAATTCACATATTTCTTTGTGTGTTTGTTATTCTAGTTTATAAGAATATAGCCATAGTGCTTCTTTTTATCTGTTTTGTTTCCTTAATTTTTTACAGGGGTGGGAAATTTTGCTTTCATGTTTTTTTTCTATCTGTCACTTTGAATAGAATTTTTGTCATAGAATGATCATAAAAATCATCTGCAGCAGCAAATACAACAGCATTTTTAACAGTTTAAAGTTTAACAAATATAATATGACATAAGAATTCATATAAATCTGTTCCATACTATATTTGATAGTCTTTATGGTGCCAATTGAACCACTTATCATAAGTGAAACAGTGTACTTATTAAACAAGTACTTATTAAATGCAAAGTATTTCATCTGACAAAAAAGAAAGAGACATATGAGTATGCTTTTCTCTGTGACAGTCTATGGAAGCAAAATTTGGATTTTGAAGAAGCAAGATAGAAAGACTTTTGAACTATGCTGTTGGTAAAAATTCTTATGAATGTCACGGTTAGCCAAGAAAACAAATGTATCATAGAACAAATATTTGAAGAGTTCCTACTCACACTCAAATTATACTACTTCATACACATTATGCAAACACCTACTTCTCTGGAAAGGTGTATAATGCTGGGAAAGGTAGAAGGAAAGAGGAGAAGGGGACAAATAGCAGCAAAGTAGGTAGATTTAATTACAATGCTTGTTGCGCCATTGGAAGATCTGATGCTCCAGGCTGAAGACAGATCATCCATATATAATTTACCTGTGCGAATGCTAGGAGGTGACACTGACTTGTTGGCACATAATTTTTTAAAAAGAGGTTTCTTTGAATCAACTCTTGGTGATTGAATGGACATGGCACTCTAGTTTTGATAATATGCTTTTTGCCATTGCATTCTTCCAAGGCAATACCAAGAAAAAATACAATATCAATGCAGATCATTATATATGTAGCAAAAGAAATGCCATTTGTTTTGAATATTTCACACAATAATTTCATGCACTTGTACCCAGCTGATAAAAGTACATATATACACAGATCCATTAAACAGCTGCTTCGCCATGAATCATTATTCTTCCTATCCTATTACAAAGTCTAATACCAATACATGAGAGCAATAGCAAAATCATGAAGTCTGTATGTACTGTATATACAGTATGTATCTCAGCTTTAATCCAAAATATCCTTAACAAGGGCATAGCAAATCTCCTGTCTGAAATGTCATAGAGAGATGATGCTGCTTTAATCCAGTGATTGAGTTCAACCATCATTAATATAACTATCAATATGGACTGGTTCAGTTTGGCTTGGCATAATCTTTGAAGCCAGCCATTATGGTTTCTCAACTAATGGTTGTTTTTAGTTCTATGAGAATGCAACTACTGTCACTTGTTAAAAACCTAGAAATAAAACAAACCATAACTAGCAGAGCTAGTGAACCCAACTAGTACATGACAACTTCTTGTGCCTTCTAGTAAGTAGAAGGAAAAAAGAATGGAAGTAAATTCAGTGTTCGCTTCTCTTTCTTCCAAGTAAAATTGCTGGTCCATGATATTCAGGGTATTTAATTCTTCTTATACTAATTAGATTATGTGGTATTTTCTGAAGCATCATAAGCTTGTTATAAACAACAACCTCACATTCAAAACAATTTGTTTTTCCATTATACTCCTGCCTAAGGTATATTTTTCCATCAAATCATTCTGATGTCACAATAATTCTCAGAACTGTGAATCAAATTAAAATAATAATTGCAATAATTCTGGATGGCGCAATCTCTCTGGACAAGGGGTGATCATGAGATCATGCACTTGCACTCCAGATAGCTGCTCCTTGTAAGAAGTTCACAGGAACTGAGGATTTTGTGGTCAACTCTGAGTCAAGTGGCTGTGGGTTGAAGAATTTCAATCAAACTCACAATCATAATGTAGCTTATATGGACATAAGGTTCACAAAAGTCTCACTTTTGTAATCTCTACCTGATGTAATTACTTTACAGATAAAGAGATATTTTCTGAATGGCAAGATTTTAAAAATCCACTTGGTTAGTCAACGTTCTTTCTAGATTAAAAAAGGAGGAAAAAACACAAGCATTTCAAGGATTTAAATTTTCAGCGAAAAATGTTAAGAAGAATTGGATGTAAGAAAGTTTAAAATGGGTAAAGGGGACAATAATGTTGAAGCATTAAACTTTGGTCAAAGTGCTTTTGAAAATATTTCAATTAAACAAACAGACCTGACCTTTGTATGAATATTATTTGTTTAGCATTAACTAAATGTAGACAACTGAAAGACTGTGAAAAATACAGATAAAGGTGATACAAGCCAGATTATGATGGTGACTAACTACAGAATACTATTTGATATGAAAGCATTAAGGGCACAAAAAGACAAAACATAAAAAAGGGGGGAAACCTAGCTTTTTTACTTTCCCTCTTGTAATTAAGACACTATCAAAAGCACTGTTTTTATTTGATGGATAATTTAAAGCTTGCTGCTGCAGGGAGACATAAAAATGGCAATTCAAAAAGTATACTTATTTTTCTAAAAAACATTTTTTTTAAAGAATAGTGATTTGGATTCTGAAGGATTTGACATCTAAGGTTCATAAAGTAGAGACCTTTTCAGATTGTTTTTTTAAAATGGAAACCCAGATCTTTTAGATGGAGAGTAAATAGTGGGGAACCGTGAAAAGAAATTTAGAAGAGTTTTTTGAAAATAATAAAATGGTAGAGATATAAGGATGATTTTGAATGCATACAAAATCTTCATGAGAAGTTACTTTATGCAACATACTAGTCAACTCAAAAAAAAAAAAAAAAGCAAGAGAAAACACAAGCTGTTTTGGATGAGATAAATGGAAGACAAATTAAAGAAGTTTCCAGAGAAGATAAAAATCTTTTCTGTCAGGGAATTGTGTAGCTGGTGTCCCAATGAAGTCAGATATATTGACATGAACTTGTAGTTTTATATAAATAAATATATTTTACAACTGTATACACAGCAACTAGAGAGTCAGGCAAACAGGAGCACCATGAGGTAAATCACAGGGCACCCAGGACACACAGAAGAAAAAAGCAGGGGGAAAAGGGAAACGCCCCCTCCCCCTCCACAACCATAGCAACCAATCACAGCGTAGATTGCCTCATGAAGGAGCCAGCTGCTACCAATCAACTGTTTGCTCTGGCTCACTGCACAACCCCACTGCTCCAGCTACTAAATTTAAATATCTTAACATTTTCTCAACAAATTAAGTTTCTACAGTGAGAATTATCTAAGCCAATAGTAAGATAAATGGAAATAAAAATGAATTATGCAAAATAAAAAAAAATTGCAAATAAACCAAGGAAGTGGTTGGCATACAAATTTTGAGAAGGAAAAGAAAAGAAATTACAAGAGGGAGATACTGAAATAACAGACAATGTAATTATGCAAAAAGTATTTCATTGATATTATTCCAAATATCTATAAAGGACAAGAAATTTCCATGGAAAAAATAGATGAATATTTAAAGGAACAAAATTTACCAAAGGTTACATAGAAAAAGAGTGGGTCCATAATAATAAGGAAAGTTTGCAAAACTATAAAAAAAGACTAAAACAGGAAAGATGCCTGGACTAGATGGATTATCAGCTTCCTAACTATAAATTCTTTGAGAATGAACTTTTGCAACCTTAACAAAATATGATGAATTTGGAGTTACAGAGGTCAAAATGCCAGAGAGCTAAGAAGAGACTAATATAGCATTAATGCCTAAGGTGGGATAAAATTTGACTTTAACAAGAAAGTATCAGAGGGAATATAATTTTGCAGGAATTTAAGTCTGAGGTTCAGTGTGGGTTTTTACCTAAAACACTGTTAAAAGCTAATATAAGAAATGTGTTGGACATTTTGGAATACTTGGAGCAAAATAATGAAAAACAAGACACATTCATTTTTTAAACACAGATAAGGCCTTTGACAATTTGAACTGGGTTTTCCTGTTTAACATTTTGGAAGATATGAATTTTGGAATGGATTTTATGAAATGGGTAAGATCGATTTACACGCAAATAATTGTTGATGGAGAGCTATAAAAACCCTGTGAGGTATAAAAAGGGACAAGACAGGGATGCCTGTTGCCTGCTCTGCTGTTTATTTTAGTTCTTGAAATATTGAATAAAGATGTTAAAAATGAGAGATTTGTGAGAGAAAAATCAATAAATAAACTTAGATAGGGCATTGGCTGATCACTTGTTATTGGTTCTTGAGGATCCACTAAAGGGATTAAAGGCATCAGTGGAAAAATTAAGAGTTTGTTACACTAGCAGATTTTAAGATTAATAATTAGAAGACAAAGATATTAACAAAACATAAAAATAGAGGATCAAAAAGAATAAAGAAAATAGGTTTTACGATTGAGACAAAGTAAAATAGCACAATATCACCATGATAAAGGCAAAATGTAAGTTGTTATAAATTGTTTATATTTGTTTTGTGTATGTGATTTTATCCATTTGTTGTGTGTCACCCAGAGTTGCCTTTGGTGGGATGGGCAGCTATATAAATTTGATTGATAAGTAAATAAATTATGTTAAGATATGGAAGGAAGCTAAAAAAGAAATATATGTTAAGATGGGAAACACTACAATTTTCATTGCTGGAGAAAATTTCTGTGATAAAAATGAATATTTTGCCTGGAGTGATACTATATAATCATAATCATAATCATAATCATAATCATCTAGCTATCCCCATTTCTTGATCTGAGGCAATCCAATAATGTCTTCCCTTGAGATTTAACTAAGCCAAGTTGCGAAAAAGACTGCCAATGGTTATAGAAATGCAGGTAGTCCTCAACGCACAACTGTTTAGTGACCATTTGAAGTTACAATGGCACTGAAAAAATTGACTTATGACTGTTTTTCACACTTATGACTCTCACAACATCCCCATGATCACTTGATTAAAATTCTGATATTTGGCAACTGACTCATATATATGATGGTTACAGTGTCCCGGGGTCATGTGATCCCCTTTTGCAAACTTCTGACAAGCAAAATCAATGGGGAAGCCAGTTTCACTTAACAACCAGGTTACTAACTTAACAACTGCAGTGATTCACAATAGAATTCTTGGGCTCAATTAAGTTTGTAAGTCAAGGACTACTGCATAAGTGTTTAGCATATTCTCCATTAGAAATTTTATGAAATTTGTGCTTTGACTCATTTTCAGTAAGGTATGAGCATTTAATACATATGACTAATAGTGATATCACATTGCTATACAACAGACCCTGTATAATTCTAACATATTTGTATTATCTCCACAAGAGACTGAAAGACAACAGCTGCCTAAATGCATGAAATGACTTCATAGGAGAGACAAGATTTTAACTGTACCTCTGAGAATGATTAGTTCAATGCTCAGTGATAAATCCAAGATTTAACTATAGAATAGATTTCCTGAGACAGTAGAATTAAAAAAAAAAACTAGCGGAAAATTAATCATCAGATGCTTCTCTAAGTCAAAAATGATTCGCTCAGTGAAAATTAACTTTTTAAAGAAAGGAACTATAATGTTCCTACCTTCCTTTTCCTAATATATATATTTGTTTGAAGATATTCCAAACATGGGAAGCTACTGCCATGATTCCTTATTTATATTGTAAAGTATCATCCAAGGAAAATTACTATTTTTTTTTAGAAATGTGTCATTCTTAGCTAAATTTAAGCTGAAACAAATTTAACATCAAACCATACATTGAATTATATCTCACTTTGAGATCACTTTCAATAATGAAATAATGAGCTAAAACATTTAAATAAAATAAATCAGCCTATGGGAAGTAAAATATAATTCCTAAGCTTTAAATGGACACGATTCATCATTAAAATGATGTACTTCATCATTGCAAAACTTTAGAAATAAGCAGAACAGCTCCAATTTTTTTTTTAAAAAAACCAAGAGTTTCACTATATGAATCTAGGTCCCAGTTTGGCTCATTAGTCACTGGAAAAACATTGTTGTTCTCCTAGTTGAAAATGGCCCTGGTCTGTAAAACTGGAGCTAACCTGGCTTAGGAACTCTTCTCAAAAATAGAAAATAAAATAGAAGCCAGTTCTTGGTGGTAAAGAAAATCCCACATTTACTACTAATATGATTCAAATGTCTTTACAGAAATGCCAGAAATCTTGACATTGTTGTTCTTCCTAGTTGAAAATGGCCCTGGTCTGTAAAACTGGAGCTAACCTGGCTTAGGAACTCTTCTCAAAAATAGAAAATAAAATAGAAGCCAGTTCTTGGTGGTAAAGAAAATCCCACATTTACTACTAATATGATTCAAAAGTCTTTACAGAAATGCCAGAAATCTTGAAAGAGAAAATATTAATGCTCTTGCCTTCAAGGTCTTTTATACTGGAGTAAAAATATCTGGCAAAGCTTATGAGACTCAGTGGCCCATCCAGGCTTTCCTTCAGTCTGAAGGTGGCAGAAAAGCACGCCGATAAAACTTTCTCTGCTCCTCTCTCTGAAATGAGGCTGGCAAGTGGTTCTTCCTAGTACCTTTTATGTGGGATACATTAAGGAAAACAATTGGTGCTGCTGATGAAAAAAAAAAAAAAACATCCATCGATCTTTCTTCTTAATGTGGGGTAAGGTGAGGGTTGGAGTAGGAGGCACTTTTTGAATCTGTTCCCTGAGATTTTCTATCCCTCCTTCTTTATCAAGATACACACATACCAACCAGGCACCTTCCAATGAGTCTAGGACAACTCGCCACGGCCAACTTGCTACAGCCAACTCGTTGCAGGACAATTCAACACAGGATTACTCAAGAGAGGGATAAGTCAATTGCAACAGGCCTTGCTTGCTTTAGGTTTGAACCTTTTCAAGTTAGAAATCCTAAAGCAAGACAAGGCCTGCTGCAATTCACTTGTCCTTCTCTTGAGTTATCCCACATTGTATTGTCCCCACAGTGAGTTGGTCACGGCAAGCTGGCCAAGGCGAGTCAGCCCATGGCAAGTTGTCCCATTCCATCCACCAATTCATGATTAGCAGATTATCTCTTTTGCTCCATCACTCTCTTGCTTGCCTTTTTCTTTCGCTCATCCTCTCACTTTATCTTCCTTGCTGATTCTTTTGCTTTCTCCATCACACTCTGTCACCCACTCTCATTTCCTAGTCTGGTTCTTGCACACTGTCTCCCTTAGTCACTTTCTCTCTCGCTCTCTCTTACACAGGTGCTCTCCTACACTCTGTTACTCACTCTATTGCCTTTGTCTGTCTCTAATTCCACTGGATGCTCCATCACGCTCTGTTGCTTATTGCCCACCTTATTCTTCTACCCTCTGATGCTCTGTTGCAGTGTTTCTCAATTTCAGCAACTTAAAGATATGTGGACACCAACTCTCAGAATTCCCTAGCCAATTTGCTGGCTGAAAAATTCTGGGAAGTGAGGCAACTGCTAGGCAACTTTAAGATATATGGACTTCACTTCTCAGAATTTTTCAGCCAGCAAGTTGGTCACAATTTCTGATGTTCTCTGCCAGCTTCCCACAAAGCCAATGAGAAAGCCAGCAGGAAGTCAAAGGCCATCATCTTGTGAGATCCTCATTTAACAAACTGTGTGGTCTTCACTTAATGATAGTAAAGTTGAGAAACAGTGCTCTATTGTTTTGTCCATTGCTAGCTCAACTGCATGCCTTATCTTCCTTTCTTGTTCTATCACCTCATTCTCCACTTCCTGCCCTATCATCTCATCAACTGGCTTATTGCTCACCTTATCTGCCCAAAACTCCATTCTCTTTCCAGCTGTGCCACTCATGCTGTGCCTCTCTTGAACCATGAAAGGGAGGAAGTCATCATCAACCTAATCTGTACTTGAGGAAGCCCAAGGGGGCCAGCAGAACAGGACAGCTGCCAATACCTGTTGTATCATCACCACAGTCCTTGCTAAATTGACACAAAACAAGCCTTATGTTAGGAGAAGGAGTATTTACAGCTGTGTGTGTGTCAAATAATTCAGACTCAGACTGCTGTGACTGAAGCTCCAAATGATTTTTGCATGCATTTTACATGCAAGAAACAGAAAAAAAAAAAACATAGTTGTAACTATATCTTGACTTTTTTGGCTCCCTGTGCAAAGCTACCTTAGGTACTTTATTCCCCTCACTTATTCAGGACTGATTTTCCTTTTAAAAATGTTTTTCTCTCTGAAAAAGCGCTCATTATTGACAACTGTTTTATCTTTTGAAGAAATAAAAGATAATTCTCTTACAAGTCTTCCTTTCCTCACACGTAAGCAGAACAGAATTGTCCTGTGGGAAGATTGAATTTCAGGGAATTATGCCAGGGAAAAAGGTGTGTTTTTGTGTGTGGCAGAAAGGAATCCATCACCTTGTTAACAAGATATGTAGTATTTTTATTGCACTAGGTTCATTCCACAATTACAACATTAAATGATCAAAATGAAAGGAGCCAACAAACTCTAATTATCTATGTTTCTTTCTCAACATAGATCCCCAAGGGAAACCTTTCTAAGTGACTGGAACATTCCAGATCTTTTGTCTTATCTTATGCTATGCTATGACCTGGGGCATGACCCTTGATATATGGTGTGTCAACCCTACAAAGACAAAGAAAACATGGGTCAGGATGACTTTTATTGTAAGAGCTATAATAATAGAGTCTTGCAAGTCTGAATGTGCTTTTCTCACTTTATCTTCATGTGAACTAGGGAAGAGCTTGTCTGAGATGTTTTATCCCATTATTTTCAAGTTCCTCTTATCTGATCAGTATCTCATAGTAGCTCTTTCTTGTGTCCTTCAAATCCATTCCCTATGCCTTCTAAAGAATGCCAACCCATCCTTGGTTTTCTTCCTCTGAACAGTTGACATCCTGAACAGTAAGTAATCCATTCACATTCTGTTAGCAGCAGCCAATTAAACACTACGGCAACTCACTGCTTTTAATTATCCCTCAGAACAGCTGTAAAATTTAACATGCTGCTAGCTGGCTGTCCTTGGCCAGCTGTTTCTTTGTCTCTTTGTCTCTGTTATAAACTGGGTATGACATCTCATGCCGTTGACTTCTTGATTTCCCACCTGTAATTCACAAAAATAGAGCATACAACCCCCCCCTGAGAACCTTAGAGTGGCCTTGGAGGCTATAATCCATGAAATAATGATTGAGAATTGGACAAAGAAATTACAGGTAGTCCTTTGACTACAATAATTGATTCAGCAACCATTCAAAGTTACAGTGATGCTGAACAAATGGCACTTCTCATAATTCCAGCTGTCACAGTGTCCCACGGTCATGTGATCTCAATCTACGATGTTCCCTGCAGGCTTCCCACAAGCAAAGTCAATGAAGAAGCCTGTAGGAAGTCAAAAGTCATCATCATATGAGATCTTTACTTAAGCAACTTGAGAGGTCTTCTCTTAATGGCAACCAGGACTGCCGGAACCGCTGCAGTTAAGTGACACAGTCATGTGACATCATGCTTTATGACTGCTGTTGTCACCTAAGAGGTACATGTAAATCTTATAGTTTTCTTTTTAATTTGAGCTTAATTCAAATTCAATATCATTAATATAAGCACTTTCAAGAGGTAGGCATTAAACCATTTCTCTTTAGAAACTGGGAATAGCTTTTGAATATCTCTGAGGGCTATATTTAAAGGTCTTGGGTTGAGGGCACATCTGGCCTTTCCTTGCTTATTTCCATATCAGATTACAGACACATTGTCTAATGTGTGCAAATAACCTTCTGGGATGAAATAAAATGTTCAGATAATCTGAATCAACAGGATAACTGGGCAGATTAATCTAGGCAGGTTGTGAAGGAAAGTCTAAACTCAGATGAAAAAATCTCGTGATCTAGAAAGTGCTAAACTCTGTGTTCCTCAAAGATGCCACTCCCAAACTAAGCAGGTAAATATTTGCTTCTGTATTCATGTAATATCTGTCTGCTTTTAAGATTGAAGAGTTCCTAATGGCAATCCTATGAAGGGCCTGGAAGATGATAAAATTATCTTTACAATATTTAATTTGGAAGAGAGAAGGGATAGAGATTTGTCCCTAATTATGATGTTAAGATGGAACCACCATTTAATTGATTTCTGAGGGAGAAAATCATCCATATATTTCTTTATTCATCCATTCATTGATTCAATGCATGTAGATGCTCAATTCACAAATTATGATTCTGATTGGCTAATACATGATTAAAAACAACAACAAAATAACCAATGACTATAAAAGCCTTTGAAACAAAACAAGGTTCATTGCTGAATGGAAGACAGTAACATGGAGAGGAGGCAGGGTAATCATCACATTAAAGATAGGGTATCTCCAAATTGACCTTATTTGCTTCTGATACATGGGTCTGCCCATAACATTTTCTTGGCAATAATAGAAAAGTGGTTTACTGCCTTCTTCTTCTAGAAGTCTGTTTTTCAATTTCCCAGTCTAACCTATTTTCCCAGCTTCTGGTAATTTCCTATCCAATTGTGCTTCATTCTTTAAAAACAATGTTGCAGCCATCATGTTCTTTGCCATTCTCATCTACGGGCTATAGGAGTCGTCAGTCTATTTATTTTTGGACAGGAGAAACCTTGAACATAAGTAAACCGCAGTCCTACATTTCCCTATGTCTGCTGATTTCCCAATGGACAGACATAAGTTTACATTGATGCTAAGACCTCTTTGAAAGACTTTTGACTTTTTCATTTCTCATTACTTATTATTACATTCTTACATTATTTATTCCTAAACTTTAGAATTATATTCCATCTTTTGTATAGATATCAAGGAGGCCTATATCCTTCACCCATTTTCCCCCCCACAACTACCATTTGTGAATTGGATTGAGAGACTGTGGCTGGTCCATGAACTTCCATAGCTTAAAGCAGACTAGAACAAGCCTCCCTGCTTCTGGTCTAACACCGTAACTACTGCACCACTTAGGCTTTTTGGAGTCTTTTATTTCATTTTGCATTTTCAGTGGTGACCTTCAGATCGTTGTGCTTTTATTGCCACTCTTGGCTTATCTCGGTGCATATTACTGTGTTTTAACTTGATTAAATTTACTTCTGCTTTAAAGCCTCCTTGAAATATTCCTTATGTGCATTTAGATAGGATAAAGATACGAAGAAGAGCAAAAGTTATACAAATAGAACTCCCTGGTATTGAAAATGGCATTTGGTGTGCATAAATTACGTGGGCTTAAATATTAATCTCTACAGGATTTTCTCACCCATTAGTCTCTCCAACAACTAAGTGCGTACAGCATCAGTATTAGCATGCAATAGTTCTAGAGTTGCACAATATAATGCTCGCTCTCCGAGTGAGAGAATAAGGAACTATTAAGCATAAAATCTGTCAGTTCCATTAGCAAAAGAAAAACCGAAGGATGAAAGAAATGCTAGGTTCCTTTGGCTGGAGATTTTGTTTTGTTTGTTCAGCACATCTGGGAATTGTAAGGCACGAGGCAGATAGGATCTTGCCCCTCTTTCACTGATCTGGTTGCAAACAGTCTCCATGCTAAGGCTTGTCCTCTTCCACAAACCACATCATGAAACAGGCTTAGGCAATCACGCATGTGTATCATCTCATGATGCAAGATATATTATATATCTGATGCATATCAGCCAGCAACCAGGTTGGAGGCTAGAGTGAGGTGATAATTGAATTATGGCAGTTGATGAAGATATAAAGGAGGAATTCACCAAACAAGTTGGTTCATATGATAGCACATAATTTCATAAACATGTAAATGCCACTGCACACTGTAGATATATATCTTTATCTTGAATATCATTATGAAGACCTTTTTTTTTAAATTGGTGACTCTATTTTTTTTCATTCTGTCTGACTGATAAGCTTGGATTTGATTTTTCTTATTTGCATTTGGATGACAACATAAATGGGTGCAAGAGTAAGCAATTTGGTGTCCTCCAGGAAAGTTTGTCTATTAATTAAAAAGAAGAACTAGGGGAGACATGAAAGCAGTATTCCGGTATTTGAGGGGCTGCCACAAAGAAGAGGGGGTCACGTTATTCACCAAAGCACCAGAAGGAAGGACAAGAAACAATGGTTGGAAACTGATCAAAGAGAGGAGCAAGCTGGAATTAAGGAGAAACTTCCTGACAGTGAGGACAATTAACCAGTGGAACAGCTTGCCTCCAGAAATCGCAGGCGTTCCATCAATGGAGATTTTTAGGAAGAGGCTAGTCAGTCACTTGTCTGAGATGATATAGGTTCTCCTGCTTGAGCAGGGGGCTGGACTAGAAGACCTCCAAGGTCCCTTCCAACTCTATTCTATTCTATTCTAATCCCACAAACCTTTGTCATTGTCCATGAGGGCAGATGTAGATGGGCAAGCGTAAAAACATTAAAAGCCCTGTGGGAGCAAATGTCCATCTAGACCGATGTTCTGTATCATACAGGAGCTTTCAGGAAATTCACCAGCATGGATGGGGAAGAGACAGTCCTCTTCCATTTTGCTTCCAGAAACAGCAACTGTGATCAAGAACTGTAGCCCCAGACGGTTTGTTCCTCCATGCATTTGTCTGATCTCAGAGGGTGACCATCTCCATAGTTGCTGGCAGCAAATTTCACAGTTGAATTACATATCCTGCGAAAAAGCACTTTCTTTGAGAATGTTAAGGAATTATTCTGAATTCTAAAATGGTGATAATGTATCCTTAATGTATGGAGAAATGTATCCTTATCACTATTACCCTTACTAGGCATGCTTTTAAATAAGTCGGTCATATTTTCTGCTTTTGCTCTTAGCTCAAGTCTTGGTAGCTGCTCCAGCCCGTGATCATGTTGTTGCCCTTCTTTGCACCTTTTCCAGCTCTGTCATGCAGAATTGTGCAAGGTGTTCAATAGGACAGCTGACCATTGACCTATATAAGGTAGTATTAAATGTGCTATTTTAATTACTTTACTCTTGATTCCAAGCATGATGTTTCTTTGTTTATTTTGTAGTAATCACACATAGTTTCAGTGAACTATGTCCAATTTCAAGGTCTCTTTCCTGATAAGTCACTGCCAGCTCAGATTCTGTTAATATACAATGTGTGAAATTTTGAATTGGTAATTCTTACATGGATGAGTAAGGGGAAAAGGAGAGCCAGCTTGGTGTAATGGAAAAAGGCATCAGACTAGAAACTGGGAGACTATAAATTCTAGTCCCACCTTGAACACAAAGCTAACTAGATTACTTGGACCAGTCACTTTCTCTTAGTCCTAGAAAGAAAGCAATGGCAGACACTTCTGAAAAACCTTACTAAGAAATCTGCAGGGACTAGTCTACACAGTCTACAAAAATCGGACATTATTGAACTAAAGAAATTTTAAAAAAGGAAACAAAACTGCAGAATCTACCAACCAATAGCTCCCCATCCCCCCTTTTAAGAGTGGAAATTAAAAATTAACTAGGGAAAAATATCAGATGGCTGTGCCCTTTTGAATTCATTAGTCATCTTTTGTGGCTTCCGATAAATATTAAAATCCAGTGGCTAACCATTTCCATTTTGCCTGCAGTTCTAGTCCAGACAGCACCATTTCCGCTCATTCCAAACCCCACCCAAAGCACAGTGCATGAGTAGTACTTAAT
This sequence comes from Azemiops feae, assembly GCA_023970755.1. Lineage (NCBI taxonomy): Eukaryota > Metazoa > Chordata > Lepidosauria > Squamata > Viperidae > Azemiops > Azemiops feae. The sequence continues at coordinate 6,601,611 of JALGBA010004228.1, read as the reverse complement.
GGAAGGTGCCTAACTGAGCTGTGCTCTCTCTCTCTCTCTCTCTCTCTCTCTCTCTCTCTCTCTCTCTCTCTCTCTCTCTCTCTCTCTCTCTCTCTCTCTCTCTGTGTGTGTGTGTGTGTGTGTGTGTTTGAGGCTGGGTTTGAATCATGTTAAATCATTTCATTGTGAAGGCAAATACCAGTCAGTTTGATGATGCCACTGAAACCACAGATCCCTTCCAGCATACAGAATCATCACAGACTACTTCCTCAAATAATTTTTCTCCTCTGCATCTCTTACATCAAAGCTATTAATGATGGTAAAATGCAGTTCCACAGCACCGATTCTACCGCTGCTTTTAATGTGGTTGCACTGTTTGTACCCTAAAATGCTTATAATTGACATCAGGTTTATCCAGACATGGAAAACCTCAAACTGAGATTTGAGACCTGTTTTTTGTTCTTGAGAGTAGGAATAATGACATTTTCTTGAAGTAAAATTTAGAGTGAATTCAAAGGGTTCCTATTCCAGTAAAATAATAATAAAATAATAATAATAATAATAATAATAATAATAATAATAATAATAATAATAATAATAATAATAATAATAATAATAATAATAATAATAATAATAATAATAATAATAATAATAATAATAATAATAATAATAATAATGCTGAATGGATGTTTGGTAAGTGAAGACTACCTGTAAGTCAATAGGCCTGAATCCCAATTACTTGTCTTTAAATTATATACTTGAAGGAATGTTCATCTATCAGGAAAAAGGCACTGCGAAGTAATCTATCAAAGACAAAAACCTGAAAAATCTTTGCTTTACATCTGCATTTCAGTGCTTTGGGATTTTTATCTCCATCATCTATAACTATATTTGATCCTGTAAGACTTTTCCTGCAAGATGTAGCTGCACAATCAAGGCACCATATACCTTATCTGGCAAGGGTGGAGTTGGCTTCCCATGTGGGACCCTTTTTGAACTCACCGTTCTTGCCTGATGAGCAAGTGAATGCTGTGCCCAAGAGAGCATCTTCATAGCTCAGTCTCTGGTGCCAGTGAAAGGAGAATGGAAGTTACTTACTAATGCCTTAATCACCTCTTGATTGAACTATTGCAACACCCTCTACATCAGGCATGTCAAACTCGTGACGTCGTGCGACATATTGGGACTTTTTTCCCATTGCCGGCAATGGGGTGGGCACGGTTTTGGCGTGACGCATCCAACCCGCAGGCCGGCAGTTTGACATGCCTGCTCGACACATGAGGCTACTCTTAAAGAACCCTGTGAAACTACAGCTGGTCTTGAATATGGAGGCAACAGTAGAAGTGGCAACAGTAGTTATGGGTACAACCCAAGGCACCCTTATAACAAATCTATTTTGAGTGCTTCACTGGCTGCCAGTTGGCTTCTAAGTGCAACTCAAGGTGCCAGCAATCATCTTAAGGCCTTCCATGCCTTCACCAAATAGCATTTGATAAGTTTCTGTAGGACAGGCTCATCACATGTCCCCCTAATGAGAAATTGCCATTATGAAACCCTGTCATTTTAGCCACCCCGGCCCTCTTCTGGAGTACTCCTGAGCTTGATTGGCCCTTCCCTCCTGGTATTTGATTGTTTCAACGCAGGATGATGGGTTGGTTTCATTATTGTTCTTAGTATTGTGATCATGACTCTCAATTCTATAGGATTAGAATAAATATTGTCCTTTTTAATGTAATGCATGTTATTGTTTTTAATCCCAGTTGCATACTGAGGAGTTATTCACTGCCCAGAATTAGCTGGCTGGAGCTCTGTATAATAAGCTCTGCAAATAAATAAATTAATAAATTAATTTCCTGATGGCATTTATTCTTGTTCAGGCATAGGAAACCTGTGGATAGGAAGATGCAAATTGGCAAATAACAGCAACAAAAACCTGCCGCCTTTTCTCTCCACTAGGATAATATTCCACAGTGACAAATTTTTTATATGGATGTTTAAAAATCAGGAAAAAATCACAATTCTTTATAATTGGATTATCTTGTAATTAATGGATGGTGTTTTTTTGAAATAAATAAATAAATAAATAAATCCAGGAATCGTTTTACTTTGCTTTTCTTTCTTGGATAGCTAAAGGTCCTGCTACAGCTTTTAAAATTCAAATGATTCCAGTGTAGGATTGTTTAAAGATGTCATTGTTACTACTTGTGCAGATTTTCAGTAATATACTTTTCACAGATTTTTGGAGGGTGGATCTTTGATTAACACAATCCAGATTTAATTCTAATGTTTATAGTACTGCAAAGTCATAAGGGAGTGGAACGTCCAATTTTATTTCCAGCAGAATTTGTGACAAAAAATACTTTATAAAGAACATGCCTAATCTTTGGCAAGATAAGAGCTACAGAATAGCTCACATCTCAAGGACAATTATTACACTCTACCGTTTGGGGACATTCAGTATGAATTATTTAAGCGAATAGCTGTCCTTGAAACCTTGGATGAAATGTCATGTTGTTGCATTTCACCAGAATCTGTTTATCTGTCCTTGAAATAGATTGGTTTTATTACATGATCACGGCCTATAAAAGAAACATATTCAGATTATTTCTCTATGTAGAGCATAGAAGGCATGGCCTCTTTATGTGTCCTTTGTACTATAATATACTCTTATCTGAACAATATTTACTAATGAATAATGTACATTATCATTGATTCTGATAAGACATTCTACCAGATTAATATATATATTTACACTTAAAGATGTCTTTGATCTGTTCAGTGTTTATAAATGCAAGCTAAATCCTGCTTTTATTTACAATGGAAATAAAAATCCGGATGTGTACAGGGGCGCCAATCCACCTCAGGACCTTTTTTTTTTTTTTTGGTCTTCCTGATGTCATCTATTATGTCTTTGTTTGACATAAGCAATGACTAATGATGGAATGTCTTTACAGCCTTTTCAGCGATATCTAATGGAACGCAAGAAGCCACAAAAGGCAATTCTATGCTGCAATATTGGCTACAACCTGCATTCACACCAAGTCAACTGGAAATATGAAGTCATCCAGTCACTTCAAAGATTTCCTTTTCTAGAAAATAAAGGGGGAATTAATGGCCATCCCTCTCAGTGGTTTGTGCCACAGGACATCTCGCTCTGTAGCAAATCCAGGGAATCTTAAAAGAGCTGCTATAAAAACAGTATGATATAAAATGACATTTTTGACAGTGACAAAAAATGTACTTGGTGACATAAGTTTTGAAGCAGGAAAGAAAACAAAACAGGCTTTCTTGCAAGATACTCCATGAGAAGACTGGGTTTGAGTGCACTTTAGGCATGGTTTACAGCCAGTCACCTAGAAATAAGAACAGCCAATGCCGCCACATAATACACAGGGAACATGCAAAGAGACAGTCCAGCACAAGCATAATTTCATGAATTTTAGTAGAGATCACAGCAGAGACCAATTGCCTCTCTTAAGTTGATATGTCAAGGCCATTGAGGAAACAATGACCAACAACATAAAATAAAAATACAATCTATCTTTTAAATTTACTTTCATAGCCACACCAGCTGCATTATATAAGGGAACATAGTAGTAGTATTCTCTGGAGAGACAATAAAACCAATCATAGCTGATATTTCATATCAATTTCTGTGGCTTTTTCAGTCATTTATTCTTCCAATTCAAGTTTCAGGTTTACTTGGAAGAAAGTAAAGATTTCCTTTAAACATCACCCATTTCACTTAGGAACTAAAATAGAAATGTTCTTTTGGCTATAGTGTTATTAAATGCAAGATTTCTCTTCCCATCAACTTATTGTATGTACAGACTGGTTAATGGCAAATTAATTTATTTTTACATTAGTAAAATGTGAATGCCGTGGACAGGATTTAAAGATCACAACCTGTTGGGTGTGTCTAGGAGGCTTGTCAGATTGTGTTGTGATGGCTCTCATGCCATATTCATGGCAAACATTGATTTGCACTGCAGACAATTTCACGCTACAGCCTAAACTTCTTTCCCACGCTGCCTACAGCCACTTCTTAAGCCAATTTAAGAAACTCCACCGTAAGATCTGATTGGTCATTCTTCTACTTTGTAGCAAGGAAGACCAGATTCGAGGAGTCCTTGTTTGCTAGCACTGATGATGTTACCTAGTCTGGTAATGAAATGTCTGCAAGAAAACAACTAAGCTCAGAGAGCACCAAGGACCCCTCATTTCAACCCTGAGCTACAAATATTTTTCTTTATAAGAACAGATATTTCAGATTTATTTATTTAAAAAAACATATTTTTTTTAAATAAAAACAATTCTGTAGGTTGGGTGTCAAAAAGCAAGGAGGCCATCTTTTACCCATATTGGTTAGAAACAGAAAGGTGCCCACAGGGTGATATAAGGGTTATGTTTCTAGGGTTGATAGTAGTTCATTGATTTAATCGGCCGTCACTGGGTAAATCACAAGATTTTTAAGAAACAAAGCAAAAAATGCAAATGTCAACCATTAGAAAACAGACAGCCCAGGACAAAATGGCTTCACAGGGCAGCAAATAGCCACTGAAGGGGAGGGGGCGTGGCAGGCTCTGCAGCCAATCAGAGCTAAGGCTGGTATAGAATAGAATTAGAGTCTCTCCTCTGAAGGGCTTAAGATATCTTGGGTTAAAAAAAACAAACTTATTTTTGAATTAAATCTGGAAGACACAAGCATGGGGCACATTTGCAATGGACCTGGAGTGGGAAGACATCACCTATTCTTACAATCAGGGAACAGTGAGTGGGTCATACAAGTGATGGGCTGAGTAGAAAGTGGGGATGTGACTATCAAAACCAGATGACTCCCCAGTAAAGGGAAATAAGAAAGAATTAGACATGTCCATTAAATGAATCTGAGCCATGTCTTTTGGGAGATCCCCTTGATTACAAAAAATGAGATACAAAGGATATTTATTCAGGAAGATTCAGAGGAGGCAAACTTTTCATCTGCGTTTCTTCCATTCCCCCCTATAATTTCCTATGATCCCTTCCCCAAGTATCAATAATAATAAGCAAAGCTAAAATAATGTGGATGCTCAGAAAGATATATAACCTGGACGACCTTGTTCAATAATAGTTTTTAAAAGATCTAGGCTAGTTTAATGTAAAATAGAAATGCATTAGGATGCTTGTTAGTGGCATAGCAGTGACAACACTGCTGGAAGAAGAATAATCCATCGTGGATCTGTATTGTTCTTGTAAGATCTAACAGTTTCCTGCTTTTCGTATTATGCTTCCGGAAAATATTCAAGAGTACGAAGAAATCCCTGATACTTAATGGACCTTTCTATAATCTCTTTCTACTGATTATGCTGCCAAAATTTATATAGCCAGTTTGGTCTAGTGGTTAAGGCAGCACGCTAGGAACTGGAAGACTGTGAGGTCTAGTCCCACCTTTAGGTATGAAAGGTGGCTGGATGACTTTGGGCCAGTCACTTTCTCTCAGACCAACCTACCTCACAAGTTTGTTGTTATGGGGAAAATAAGAGGAGGAAGGAGTATTAAATATATGTTTATTGATTTATTTGATTTATCTACAAAAATAATAAAGGCAGGATAAAATAAAATAGTCTCACCCCAAGGGGACTAATCCACCCCGCTGGCTCCAGCAGGCTCCACATCTTGCTGATTTTATCTGGATTGGGAAGCTAAATAGAATCTTGGTTTGACAGTTAGAACAATTAACCACTGGAACAACTTGCCTCTAGAAGTTGTGGGTGTTCCAATACTGGAAGTTTTAAAGAATTGATTGGACAACCTTTTATCTGAAATGTCACAGGATTTCCTGCTTGAACATGGAGTTGGATTAGATTCACAGGGGTCCCCAAACCTGGCCACTTTATGACTTGTGGACTTCAACTCCCAGAATTCCTCAGTAGCCAAGGTTGGGGACCCCTGGATTAGAAGATGTCCAAGGTCCCTTTCAATTCTGTTATTCTGATTACTACATAAACTCTACCAAAGGGAAAAAAAATACTTTCCTCCTTTAAAAAAAAAAAAGTCTTGTAATAAGTTGTTTAGGGAATTATTTTCTCCTGTTAATAAAGCACTTAAAGGAAACACAAATGATTTTAAGCCAAGATTGTGTAGCTATTAGTGACTCATGGTAGCCCTTTGCTCTTTTGGAGAGCAAAGGACACAGATGCACTCCTGAAATTCAGGCACACCCGCATCCCAATTACAGTGGCCCAAATGGGATTGCCTAAGCAACCGAAATATAAACAAGGATTCCCTCTGTGGGAGTTCTGCTGGCAATGCATCATGGGGTTTAGGTAACTGTTTGCAGGTTGTAGTTGGCAGTTACCATAGTAACAAAGGGCCTAATAAGGGAAACCCTCAGGACTGACGTTGCCAACATCTGTTTACTCATCGGCTCCTTGCACGCAAGGTTTTTTCTTCATTCAGCCTGGGAAGGGAGGGAAGGAGGAAACACAGGTGAAGGCCTTGCCTGGAAATTGCAAGGCAAACTTCCACGCCTGAAAAATATTTCTTCCACGTAGTTTATGAGACATAAACAGAAAGGAAGGACTTTTAACATCAAGGGTACCGTCCACTGACTACCTGTTCTAAAGGGCTTTAAGTGCATATAGAGTGGGTGTGTATTATATGTGGGCAGAGGTTATGTGCGTGTGATCAAAACCAGCATGGGGTTAATGGAACATTTCACAAGGACAACTCAGAGTTTCCACTGAATCAGCAAATCATATAGATAATCTTGGGGGGGGGGGGCTAGAGCCATTTACATACTGCAAAATAGGCTGAGTCAAGGCTGAGATATATTATGGTATATTATGCAATTACCCAGGTAGACATATCCTTGAATTCTCAATCTGTTCCACTTAAAAGTTTGCCAGAAATAATTGCAATTCAACAATGAAAGGACTGAAGTGCTATAGGTGCTGGGGGATTACTTAAACCATTTAATTATAATCACTTAAACATGAGCCAGCAGTGTGCACCAACAGCCAAAAAAGCTAATACAATCCTTGGTTGTATAAACAGAGGCATAGAATCAAAATCACGTGAAGTATTAGTACCACTTTATAAAACCTTAGTAAGGCCACACCTGGAATACTGCATCCAGTTTTGGTCACCACATGTTGAGACTTTGGAAAAAGTGCAGAGAAGAGCAACTAAGATAATTAAAAGGCCTGGAGACTAAAACATATGAAGAACGGTTGCAGGAACTGGGTATGGCTAGTCTAGAGAAAAGAAGGACTAGGGATGATATAATAGCAGTATTCCAGTATTTGAGGGGCTGCTACAAAGAAAAGGGGGTCAACTTATTTTCCAAAGCGCCAGAAGGCAAGACAAGAAACAATGGATGGAAACTAATCAAGGAGAGAAGCAACCTGGAAATAAGGAGAAATTTCCTAACAATGAGAACAATTAACCAGTGGAACAGCTTGCCTTCAGAAGTTGCTTCCTCGCTGGAGGTTTTTAAGAAGATAAGAAGCCACTTGTCCCAAATTCTATAGGGTCTCCTGCTTGAGGCAGGTTGGACTAGAAGACCTCCAAGTTCCCTTCCAGCTCTTCTGATTCTGATTCTGATTTTTCTTGGAGTCTGTAACTTGGGGGTGATCCTTACTCACCCTGTGAAGACAGAAAGAGGGATCTGACCTGTATCCCAGTCTCTACAAGAACTCCACAACCTTTTTTTCTTCTTTGATGACCAAAAGTCATGGAGACACAGAAGGGTCACATCACTGAGAGGGTTCCCAGTTTTCCTCCTTAGAAACTTTTCAACCACCAGACTTACCCTAATCCTAGAGTGGGCATTAAAGGTTGCCACAACCAAACTTAGTCACTCTAATAGATCTCCAGGTGCAACTGAGATTTGAAAAATCAAAGCTTTTGGAAATGATAGGTAGGATTGCCCTATAAATCCTTAATCCACGCTCTGCTGGGAATTTCTCCTGATTAAGCCCCATTTGCTGCTCCCAAAGAATTAGTCATTCTATTGTCCTCTGGTACTTGCCTGAAGAAAGCAGATGGGATTTTAGTATAACTGATGGTAAAATTACATTCAAAATATGTTTTTATATGGCTCATCTATCAAGGAGCTCATGGCATTGCTCCATTACTTTATTATCATAAAAAAAAATCTGTGAATTTGATTAAGCTGAGAGATAGCTACTAATTTAAAACCACCCAGTGAATTTCATGGCTGAATAGGGCTTTGATGCTTTTTTAAATTTAAAGACGCATTTCATGCTATCTTTTGGACTTAAGGGGCCCTCAAGAGGCTGTTTGCCAAAGAACTCAAGCAAACCAACTACTTCTATTGTCAAAGAAGAAAAATGAAAGAACACTTGCAGGGGAAGGAAAGAGAACTAAACTGTTTAATAAATGATTAAACAAATCTCATGTTCTAAAAAGCCAAGCAAAATACAATATTTTTAAATAACGTAAATACTTAATATAACATTTAAATATTCCCAAGGGTATGTCCTTATTTAGCTCTTTTTGGAAATGTGACATCAGAAAGATGCTATTAAGAAAATACTTTGTCAATGCCATCTCATTAATTGAACATTTTTAGTAACAGAATATATAACGTAGCTTCTAAAATCTATCTTTAACTACAGGCAGGTTTATATGGGAAAAATCAGTTTTTCAGATACATTCTCCTAGTACAGTTTTTTTTTAAACAATTCAGTCCTATGAATCAGTCCCAGAAACAAATCATGCTGTTGATATCAGAAACAAATATGACTAAAAGTGGTTTTCAAAATGCACATTAGCTAAAACTTTTTCAAGAGATGAATGTGTTCTCATAATCTAATGTAGGTGAGTAAAACAAGTTTCTCTGTAGCTATTTCTGGTATTTCTATCATGCTGCATAAACAGTTACTAGACAATCTGAGTACTGAGTACCAAGGAAAATGTCCAAGTTAAAACACCTTTGAAAATGGATATCTGAGAATTAATCAAATTCTGAAACCCGTCTTAACTAGTCCTCTAACAGGGCCTCTATCTTGCTTGATTTCATTTTGCAGGGATCTTCAGAAATGTAGTATCTGACTTTTGTATGGCATTACTATTCAAAACAAGTCTTTGATTATTGCAGTTTCATTCATGGTTCTCTCTGAACATTTTATTACATTTACCATACATATAATGAAAAAGAGGCAAAATAAGAACACTACGTTTGGTACATATAAAGCCATGGATCCCTTCAAGAAGTATTGTAGATTTGGTAAAGCTTAGATCAAATTTAATTAAACTATGATGTGTGCCGGGAACATCAGTTAAATACGCAAGGCAGTTATCAGCCAAGTGCCATTATGAAAGTCAGAATTGATGAGGGTGGGGGGGGGGGTTGATATTGCAGTTTATTAAGTAATCACCACCAGCCCACAATGTCTGATTCTTAAGCTCGTGTAGTTATGCAAGAACCTTGATATTCTAGCTCAGCATGAATTGCAAATATTATTCCTTGGAAGTTGCAGCTCTGAATGTTTGCAGAATTTGGAAATGAGCTATTTTCTTATCCATGGAAAATGTTCCTGCATTTTGCCTCCCAAATTTCTTAAACAACAAAAATTATTGAACCTGATATTAATCTTTCTGGTGGATATATGATCCCTTACACAATCCCTGGGTTTTAAAAAGATATTCCCTGCCTGGCTTGAGTTTCCTGCTTGTGTATGCTGTGGTTTATCAGGAAACCTGGACATACTATTATTGTTATTTTCAATGGGGATTTATATGCAGGAAGAATAATGTTTTAGTAAGCAATCCTCTCTTCCTTTGTATCAAGAGCTCAGGGCAATTATTCCTGATTTTAGAAAATGACCAGGCAAATGCATAAAACATGCACAGAAAACTTGGGGGGGGGAGGGGAAATGAAGTAATTATTTGTTCCTCAGGCTTTAGTATTGACTCAGATAGAAAGGAGTGATGGAATATTGTGGTGTTTACAATACTTTTCCACTCACCACATACCTGGAACTAGTGAATGATCGAAGCCTCCAAGGGACTGCCCCCTGCTCTGTAGTTAGAATGTTAGATATGTCATGTGCAAACAATATCTCATTTCCTCAGTTGTGACATCACTTGCCCCTACAGATTCCCATTGCCAAACTGGAGTCACACTCCTCGTGCATCAACTTCATCCCCAGTGACTTCAATTGTTCTAGCCATTCTCTCCCCCCCCCCGTCTTCATCCATGCTCCCCACAACTTCACAATCATTGCAACTGTATTAATGCTTCCTTCTCCTGCCCTTTCATTGGGGATTCTTAGTGATCGTTCTTCTTCTAAGGAACAGCATGGTCTTTGAGGTGAGTAGAAACCTGGCCTTTGGGGACTGATAGGAGTGTCACAAAATCACAGTAATTGCCAGCGAAGGTTCTTATATATGTGCATCTCTCTCTGGGTGCATGGATATATAAATGTGCATATACAAATATGTGCACATAACTATATTTTTCTTATTATATAATAGTTATTTTATGAATGAAGGTGAATATACGTGTCCCAAGGTAATGTTGCAGGATCCAATCTGAATCAGTCACCGGGACCAGAGGCTTTGTCTTCCGAGCTTTTGGACTCATGCTAGAGCCCAACCTCAGGGAACTGAGTTCTGAGAGATGTTCCTTGAGGATGAGCTCAGTGGTGGGATTCAGGCGGTTCGCACTGGTTTGATAGAACTGGTAGCTTTTTATTTGTTGACTTTGGTGAACCGGCTGATGCTCTAGCCTTTTTCGCAAGGCTCAGAACGGACCACCAGAAGTGCGTGGACGCCACTTCCAGAAATCCATTCTGGGTAGGGAGGCCTCCCAGGCCCAGAATGGCCCATCGGAAGTGCATCCACACCACTTCCGGAAGTCTGTTCTGAGCCGGGGAGGCTTCCTAGGCCCAGAACGGCCCACTGGAAGTGCATCCACACCACTTCCAGAAGTCCGTTCTGAGCCGGGGAGGCCTCCCAGGCCCAGAATGGCCCACTGGAAGTAGTGTCCATGCACTTCCGGTGGGCTGTTCTGTTCCAGCTCAGAATGGACTTCCGGAAGTGTGTCTACACAGAGAACTGGTTGTTCAGATATTTGAATCCCACCACTGGATGGGCTCCAACATGAATGTGAAAGCTCGGAAGATAAAACCTCTGGTCCCAGTGATCGATCCAGATTGGATCCTGCAGTTATTATTTTGTTATGGAAGCTTTCCCCTGTTGGTTCATTAATATTTTAATATCTGTAAACCACTTAGAGACCATGAGGGCTGAAGTGGTAGAAAACTGCATAAACAAACAAGCAAACAAACAAGTCTCTACATGCATCCCAGGCCATTTCTGTATGCTGGCTATTATTACAGCAGCTTCTCTCTTGGCCTTAGGACCTGTTCGTTTGTTTTCATTAGAAACAGGGGATCTGACTCTCTTTGTGAAGGTGGCAGTGCAGCTGGCTTCAGTGAAGCAGTTTGTATTGCCCCAAAATCTTGTTATTTTTGTTGTGTTGTTTGTCAAGCACAAGACTCAGAGGGTCCTGAGCAGGATGGCCCCTGTGAAAAACCTAGTAAAGCATTCATGAAAGCAAGCTGGAGAAGTTGGAAAGACTGTTCTCTGCTGAAGGAGTTGGTCAGTAGTACCCAGGCCAATAGCATACTCTCTTACAGTAGTTACTATAGTAGTTACTACAATGGGTGCTGCTAGCTTAGCTGCAGTCTAAGAGGTCTACAGAGTAGAGCAAAGTGAAGTGACCTTACTATTTTGCTTGACTGCTGAAAGCATTGGGGCTGTTGGCTCCTTAAAACAGCTTCCGGGGAAGGCTTGCCTTGAACCTTCACCTAAGTGAAGCTCCCTTTTGAAGACTCCTAGGACTATCTTTTATTAATGAGAAAAAAAATGTCGATTAGAGACTGAGATCTAGGCATGGAGCTCATTGCCAACATTTATGCAGAGGAAGAAACTGCTGCAAGTGATTAAAAGTAAGTCAATATTAAGCTGCTTTACAGTGCATTTTTCTGACAAACTTCATGAAAATGATCTTCCTGCATTTCCTAGGAATATTTGGATCTGAACTCCAATCTATCTGAAAAACAAGGAAAAGAAAGACAATAATTCATCCCAATCAAAAGACAAGATGTTGCTTTATAATAACATGCAGGAGCTCTGCTTATAATACATTCATACTGTATTTATTGCATTTATAAAAAATATTTACAAAAAAATTGTACACACTATATAGAAGTTATAAAAATCAGGCAAATGCCTAATGAAAAGGTCTTTGACTTGAATACAGACTTATAGTACTGAGCTTATTTCAGTTTCCAATTCATAAAGCTAGCAATTTGAAAATTAAGTACTTAACGACTAAACAATGAATATTGTACAGACTTTGCTGAACCTCATCTGCTAAAATGGATTTAGAAGTGTCACTCCCTCTAGCCACATATCTATAAAATGCAGAGTAGTTGAACCTCTTCAGTCTCTGCCTGGATTCATCCCTCCCAAACTCGAGCATGACATGAAATACTAATGAAAATTGTGTTGGAGAAAGTATTGAACAGGGCTGAATCCAGCAAAACGATAGAAAAAATGAGGAATAAAGCAAAACTAAAAGGTGAAAGCTTCATAGCTCTCCTTACTAGCTAATGCTATATAACAAAAGCTATCTTTAAGTCAGCAACATGGTGCTTTGTATTTGTAATTAGATTTCTCCACTTTGGAATTAAGCATTGACATATTCCCGTGTTAAAAATAATGCATGTTAGCAGAAATGCCAATGACTTTATCATTCCCTGATTACAGAAACTCTCAGTCTCAACTTGCAAATTGGTTATCTCTCCCTGATTAAATGTGGGTTTTCTAATTTAAATTGATGTCAGAGTTAAATGGCTTGATCGACCGTATAAGCACTTATGAAATAGTGCAAAGACACTCCAGTCTCTTTGTTGACAATACATTTTACTTCTCTTTCAAACCATGTTTTCCCAGTTCTCTCAAACATCTTTTTTGTGTGGAAGGAAAAAATAAATAAATTCCAACAGAAATCGTTCTAAAGACAGAAAGAATTCCAAAGAAATAAATTAATCCCAGTTCACTGTTTCCCAATCTGTCTTGCTTTCTGAAATCATAAAAGTTTCAAAAATCATTTGAATATTACTGACACAGTTGAAACTAGTGGTTATGATTCAGGAGCCAGTTATTGATCAATCAATAAGGTAAAGGGAGTTCAACACTGAGAATTAGATCATCGTAGCCCTGCCCCATTTGAATATCTGCAAGTCACTAAAGTGGATTTTTTCATGCATTATTTCATGGGGATGCAACCAGCAGTGCCAGAGACTTATATTCCCTCACAATTCCTGGATCAGTCTGTGGAACATCTTCAAAAGTAATTTCAGGACTCTAATTTTTAATGAATCTGAAAAAAAAATACATTCAAAGACAGTGATATTAGTCATGGCATACAGCTAATTAAACTGAATTTCAGTGGGTCAGATCAAATGAAGATTTTTGTCCTGGCCCTACTGCCATTTTAGAAAAATTCAGTGGCCACATGCAATCCTCAAACTAAAAAAAACTTGTATACCCCATTTCTTTGGTATGAATATATGAGGATTTTAAATGGGGAAGGGGCATATAAGCAACCCTAACCCAGCCTGTTTGCTTCTTCATACGTCTTCCGAACTTTATGCCACCTTTCTGCAAAAAATAATATGAGGGATTTTAGGCCTCTGCTGTTGAATGAATTTGGAAGCCTCCCTCTGATTGTCAATCTCTGATAATGCAAAATGTCTAACACCAAAACAAAACAAAAAGCAGCTGGAGGTTGGTATCCTGGTACTCACCAGTCTAATTTTACTTGCAACAAGCACAAATGGCACCAACCAACTATATGTGCAGAATTTTTAAGCACGGACTTATTGGGCCCTTAGATTCACAGTGAAAACAGCAGGTTAATGCAGGAGAGAGTATTTAGTTCAGTGGTTTGAAATGTGGAGGGGAGCATGCAATCCCATTTCAATGTCTAATCCACCTTTCGTTGTGTGTCCAGATTCATATGGAAAGGATGGGGTGATGGTAGTGAGGAGAAGGGAACATGCAACACAGTCCCAGCTCAGCCTGAAACTAAACTGCTTAGAGACAAGACAGAACACGTTTTGAATCTTCAACCTCAACATACAGAAGTACCTAAATAAATAAACCTTCAGCCCTACCTGTGCCTCCAGTCCCACCCCTTTGGTTGCATGTCTGAAAACACAGGCTCAGCTCAGACAATATACAAGTTGGACCTGCCACCCAGCCCTGAGGACCGGAGTCGCTGCTGTTGAGTTAGGGCTTTGGTTCAAATTAAGAAGAGAGGTTAAAACTTCCTAATTGTTTTGTTTAAAAACAAAACCCAACAGAAAGAGGCAGCCAATTAGCTAGAGAGGGACCAGAGGCCTGGTGAGATCATCGGCCTCACTTTTCTTTAGGCAACACAACCTACAACCTATAATCCACAAATGAGCTGTGGGCCTAATTAGATGCTATTTTTATATTTCCTAGCACTGATTAGATCCACTTGAAAGTGTGGTGTTACATCCTTAGGATAAAGCACTATTCATATTCATAAGGCATTAGGAGTGTGTTTAGAAGTCAGCTATGCGGAATATGCCAGCCTGTATCTCTCCAATAAATGTGCTACTCCTGAACCGGGGGAAGGGCCAGGAAATCCACACATAATGACATCATCACAATGCTTTTCTTGGGATGCATATAATCAAGGACACCCATGATGCTGTCAATTTATATCCCACCTTTCTTCCCAGCTCCACTAAAGATTTTTTGTCTGACATAAACCCTGTCCAATCATACAGGGCATTTGAAGGTTTCAACTTCAACTTCTTCCTACATGAGATCTGTCATTAGTTCATGCTGCACATTCCTTCAGTGCTGTTGTTTACAAAAAGACAGAACATTCAGGGACCAGCTCATTCATATGGTCCTCAAATCAAGAAATTCTACAAATTCCGTCACTTTAATGATGGAAATGTAGGAAAGGAGGAGACAAGTCTGAAGAAATGTATTTGTATGAAATGTATGAAATTAGTTTCAGTAAATAATCAAATCAAGGACTGAAAAATACAATATGCACAACGGTGGCCATTCAGTCCTCAAGTCTTCTCCAAAAGCTTGAAGATTGTTGTAAGATATGAGTAGGTAATGTTTAAAGAGTCAGAGACCGGCATGAGGTTTCCTGAACTTTTAGAGCAAGGGTGTCAAGCTGTGGCCTACAGGCCGGATGCATCACAAGCAGGCCACGCCCACCCCTGCTCCGTAAAGGCAAAAAACATTGTGATACGTCACGATACGTCAAGTGACCCAATCGAGTTTGACACCCGTGTTTTAAAGGGTTGCAGGAGACAATGATGATGTCACAAAAAGGAACATTGCTATTTTTTTTTTAATGTTTTGGAGAGTTAAAATGGGAATGGGAACTGGAGGCTTTGAAGAAGCAAAATTTTCCAATCCCACATTTAAAACTTCCATAGCCCAGCCCACCCCGCCCCCAAACTAACAAAACTCCTCCAAATTGTGTCAGTTTTCAGTGGCAAAGTGGATGAATTTCAGCAGCACATCTTTTCCCCCCAGAGATTTTAAGGATGGCAATGGAAATGATACGCCTCCTTTGGTCACCATTCAAATCTTGGCTTAAAACATGCACCACAGACTGTGTGTGTGAAAAATCAACCATTGTTGTCAGGTTTTGACAGTTTTGGTATGCTGGGAGCTGCATGCAACTTGAAGGCAGCTGGCTTTTCAGCATGCTGTAAGATCATAAGAAAGAAAAAAAAAAGTAAAATCCAGTGAAGGAAAAGCAATTAATAGTGAACCTAACAGCAAGCTTTCAAAAGGCAGAGAAATTGCCATTAATCTTACTGATAGAATTTATTGGTAACAGCCTTGAGGGCTGAAGGACCGAGCTGATAAAGCCACAGTGGAAGGTGAGTGTGCACAAGCATATATGATGGGCCTCATGGCTTCTGCTCTACAGGTGTTATTGCTAAAGATAACATTTCTGACAGGTTCCACACACATGAATAATAGCATCAACAGGTGCATAACAAGTTGCATACATCAAGCAGGTTTTAAGTGAAGTCATGGGGAGGAAGGAGGGAGGAATTTAAAAAAGGTAATGGTATATTCAGGAGGAATTAGCTTGTCAAGTGAAATGAGTATTAAATATAGTAGTGTTCATGAAACTGGGTTATAAATTGCATTCATAATTGGCTGCATTATGCAATGGAGTTTCATCAAAGAGATGAAACCCCAAAGGTGCTTGTGTGTCAATTCACATTTTCCCTAATCATCAACTTGTTGGCTTCATTTTCATAAGCTCAGGAGATTAAGGCTGGTTGTCTAACCTGCTCACAACCATCCAACCTCCACCTGTCATAAATCATACCTGAGCTGCACAGAGTCATCCTAGATCAGTTTCCAAAAGACTGGCAATTGATGGATGGAAGCAGAGGTGCCAGGGGGAAGGGTCACCGGTGTAGACAGAGCAGAGGCAGTCTAGTTCTCTGACAGGACTGTAAACCTGACAGAAGCATGTAATGTGCATCTGCTCAAACATAAATATGAAGATCTGAACCTAGTGGAGCAATGTTAAGATCCACCCTCTTGAGCAATAATTCCATGGCTAAAGACCATGAAACATAGAATAATAGAGTTGGAAGGAACCTCAGAGGTCTTCTAGTTCAATCCTCTGCTCGAGCAGGAGACCCTATACCATTTCAGACAAATGGTTGTCCAGTCTCTTTTTGATAGCCTGCAGTGATGGAGCAGCCACAACTTCTGAAGGGAAGCTATTCCATCGGTTGATTGCTCTTGCCAGTTTTTAAGATGGGACCTAGCTTTGGGATTGATCGTAGAGTAGCCCAACTATCACTGCAGTATGAAGGTTTGAGGGATTAACAGCTGCTATGAAGCCTCTAGATTGGCAGGCCTAACACATATGTGGATTAAACAGAGCAGCCCTGTTTTTCAGGTTCCATCTGAAGTTTTCTGTGCCAACGACAGTTGAGGGGATCTTGAACAAAAGACGTATGTTGGGGTTCAGATACCCAAATCCTTGACTCAGACCCAACATACAAAGAATCAAGAAGAAGACTTTTCATAGGGTCCGACAACTAATAGAAGGCTCAACAACCCAAGGACCCTTGAATCATATCCTTATATTGTAATGTTTCTGTCCTGGAAGAGAGTGAAAATAATTCAGTGACATGTACAATGTGGATTATGGTCATCTAAAAACTAGTAGGTGGTGTACATGTTAGGGATAAATGTGAACAGTATGTACGGTATGTGCTGATGTTTCTGATATCCCAAGTGGGCACAACACTGTATCCCTGCAAAGAAATGAGAAGCTGTTTCTGCAGATTTAGAATCATGCAGGCAACTGTGCTGTTGATAGTCCATAACTCTTCCAAAGCATAGCTCTCAAAAAACCAGACTGACAAAATTAAGAAAACTGTGAATCATACTGGTATGCACTGAATGTGCTACTTTTTAAAACTACCTCATTAAAATATTTTCCTTGAGGTTCTGTCCTAGAATATCCTGTTTTGCATAGGACTTGCAAATTCTATGAATATAGAGGGATAAGTTTGCAATGGCACTGGAAGTCAAACATTCTAATTCTTCTACTTAATTCTACCTGCTGCCATTTCAACAACTTGCAGAGCTTCCTTATGAGAATTACATATGGGAAATCTTACAGATCCAATCATTGTCCAGGGATGTAGAATTGCATCTTCCGCTTCTTATCAACTTTATAATGTACTGAGAAAGCAACCAAGTTGACAAGATTTATCCAATGAGATTCTTTAACCCCAATAGGATTGCAATCTCAGTTCTCTTTTCTGATTCCTCCAATATAGTCTCAAACTGAGCCAACCAGTTTGACAAATCATCACAAAACCTCTGTCATTTCAGCTGGGAAACTCAACTTTCTCCCGGTTTGTTAAGGTATGCCTTGTTTTGATGATTTGTGATACTAGAAAGCAGCATACATTTTCCATGTGCAAACTCCTTGTTATCATGCCCTTAAGGAATGTAAATCACTTTTAAAGGACACATTTCACTCTGTTTTGTATAATCCTGACCTCTGACCTCCCCATGTTCTGAAAGAATACACTGTAGGAATGACCAACAAGCTGTAGCCTCATTTGTTTAGATGCTGGACCCATATCATTCTTGAGAAATAAAAAAAATCAGCCAATGCTGGACTTGCTATCAAGGCAAAGAGACTTTGTAATTGTGACTCAGTTTATATGCTTGGCACCATCATGGCTCCAAAAGTCAGATCAATGCAAGAACTGGCTTTTGGTTTATTGTCCATGCCTTCACATCTGAACTGTGTGCCTCAAAGACCTGTGAACATTGAAGGCTATTTATTCTGTTTCCTTTGGTAAGTCATTCATTTAAAGTATTTGTCTTTCTAACGTCTCAATGATGTTCCCTGAAATTCACCAGTATCTTTTTTCCTCATTTCCCCCCAAAAATATATCTGTTATTTCCTGCTTAAATGGTAAAGAAAACTTCCAGGACAAATCTAAATCCTGTCATTGAACCCACATAATTAAAGTCAGTTTAGAAAGCAAAAGAATTTCTACTTGCAAACATCTGATCTTGGAGAGGCAGGCAGTCTCTTCCAAGCCTTTATTGTTTGCATTGCTTCAGTTCAATTGGAAGGAAAAGAACTTCTTTTCGAAATTTTGTTCAAAGAAGAAGATGCAATTTCTTAAGTGTGAGGTCAATGAGATGGCTAGATGGAGTATCTGAATTTTTGATGTTCATTGTACAATCATCATTCCAGTCATCTACAGCGTCTCTGGCTTCCAGGCTCAATGAAATCCCAAGGAAAAACATCATGCAATAATTCCTCCCACAGGGCTTTTTCAGAAGAAATGCAGATTATAGTATGAGTGGGAGACTGTAGATTTATGGAGAGATTCAAAACAATGAAAAACAATAACACCATCTGTGCCCTTTGCCAACTGACTGTGCTAAGCAAAGCTGAAGTAAATCATCCAAAGCAATCCAAGAAAAAGAGTTTTTAAGGAGAAGAAAATTTCTAGAAAACTTCTTAAAAAGATAAGTTTCAGAAAAGCATTGAAAGGGACGTGGCGAGGCCTAGCAGGAACTAGTGCTGGAGGATATTGGATGCCTTCAGCATGTAATTTCCATGTTGGGATCTTGATTTGCGAGGACTCCTAAGCAAAGGCATCAAGTTTTTCACTTATTTATTCACTTTTTCAGATCTTATAAAATTTAAAGTTTTTATATTATATTACAATGCACACAGCAGCTCCTATACTCTTATATTAAGTCATTTATATTTAAAGTTTCCATACATTCATGCACGACCATTTTTCCATTTATAAAACAGATAAATGAATAAAAATTCTGCCAATCTCAACAGAACAATAATTCCCCACACTATTTTTAAGCTTTTGAATTTAATCAAAGACCTTCTTAAGCAGAACCAGTGTTACTTTTTGAGGGGGGAAAAATATCCAAATATTTCCACTGCTGGGAAGTGATAGGTTTTGCTGCTAAGATCAGTTAAGCAACCTGTTGATACTTTGTTATTTCTTCCATCAAAAATAAGAAATAGCCTATTTTGGGAAGAATTCAGTATTTTGTTTGATTAGTGATGTCATTTTGTTAAAAACCTTCCTCCAAAAATGCAGTTTCTACAAGTCTTTTAGAGATCCTACTCAATATGGAGACAAAAAGGCTATAGCTCTCCAAGAATGGCACCATTTATGGTTTGGAGGAGTAGGAGAGGACCATCTCATTCCTTCCGCATGGTTAAAGCACGCATTTCTGTGTATGTTGTTAATTCTGCTATTATAGTCAGTTTTTGTAGATGTGACAATATCTGATTATTTTAAAAGAGAAAAGCAATTCCCAAGCAATGAGATTGATTGAAATACTAATAGACCATCAACAGTCAAGCACCTCCAGGCTGTTTTTGAAACAAAGCAACTATGATTACTTTACTATACTTTTTGAAAATGTTTAGTTTTTCTTTTTTTCTTTAAAAAAAAAATCCAAAGGCCAACAACAATCTGTCAATTGCTCAAATTTCCATTGGGGGCGCATTAGAAAACACTACAAGAACTTATGAGAAATCCCATTCTCGCATGACCATCATTTGTCATGGGTAAATGGAGCATATAAACATTGGACATCATGAAGATATTCTATGATAGTGAGATACCTTGGACATAGTTCCCATTACTGAATCAAAAGCACCTTTCAAAGGCTACCCCTCTATTAAAGACACCCTCACTACAGCGCATGTTTGCAAGTTCTCATTAGATGGTGGGATGGTAATGACAGCAATAACGCTTTATTCTTGTGTGTTCAATATTGTTTTTATATAGTGAAATGGTTCCCTTTGATAGTATTATTTTAAACATCTGGGTACTTACCCCCTCCCCCTTGGTACGTTATGCCAGCCAAGACATTTTGTAAGAGTTCCAGGCACTGCAGACGTAAGAGTTTGCCCTGTAGGTGGTCTTTTCCCATTGAACTCAACAGAGAAACAAATGGAGATTGGATACACTAATATCTCTACAAATCATTGCTCCCCCCCCCAGTCTGTAATCTTGGTACACATGTTTGGAACAGTTCTAAAGCAAATCATATTTCTATTTGTGTTTGGGGGCATTTACAAGTCTGGATTGTAATAGCATTCTTTAATACTGAGAAATACAAGGATAGATGTGTTAGTGACCAAATGGCTTAGACTATATGGAAGAAAAGAAGTGATTAAGTCCCACACATCTGGGTACTGAAGAGTGGGTGGCAGAGTAGAAACAGATGCAATAACTTTGCTTTCTTGCATTTTGTGCCTGATCAAGCTAGCATCTTAGATCTTACTATGGTCAGGCCTTGTACGCCTCGAAGGAAAACACCAGATGTCCATTTTAACTTGCAAGATTAAATAATTGTAGGTTTCAGGATCGTAAACCATAAAAAACATTAAAATTCATCAATGTCTAATAATTCAGTGTTTCCATATATCAATAATGTATGTTTCCATATATCAAGGCTGTATTGTTCCAAGGACTTCAGTCACAATTGGTATAGCAATATATTTATTTTTCCATAGGTATTCAACTTCGAAATGCAAGTCTCAGTATTTCATATTTTTCCAACTGTTTTTCCTTCAGTTCTTTTTATTAGTTATTATTTTTTCATTCTACCTTTTTAAATAACTCAAGATGACGAACATATCTAAGGCTTCCGGTTGGGGTGGGAGACAGGACTGATCCAAAGTCTCTCAGCCAGCATAAAGAAGACCTAGAACTCACAATCTCCTGGTTTCTAGGCCAGCACCTTCACCACTATGCCAAACTGTCTCTCTGTTGTGTATAAGCATTTCTCACTGCTTCTCTTCATAATATCAGTGGAACATGGGAAGAGGCAACACAGGGAAAACTATGAAAGTTATGTTTGCAATTCATACAGTTCTCCAAGGGGATGATTTACCAGTCTCCCCTTTTATACATCATTGTACAAATGTAAACAGAAAGTCTTCCTGGTGATTTGTATGATGAACATCTAGGCAGTCCAGTACTTTCCAGATATTTTAGATCACTGGTTCTCAAACGTTTTGGTCTGAGGACCCTTGTACATTTCTTAAAATGACTGAGGACCCCACAAAAGCTTTGGTTTATGTGGATGATATCTAACAATATTTCATATTAAAAATAAAATTGAGAGCTTTTAAAAATATTTATTTGACTTTGTGGACACCCCAAAAGAGTCTTAGGGACATCCAAGGCCCCCCAGACTATATTCCAAAGTCTCCTGTTTTAGACTATAACTTGCATAGCACCCTGCTAAGGCTCATGTGAGCTGAAATCCAAATACTTGGAGAAAAAAATCTACTGTAATGTGAAATTGACCTTAGCTTAGGGCTGAGTAATATCTGGCTAGGCACTCATGATTTTGCTGGACTGCAAATTCCAACATCCCTCACCACTGGCCATTCTAATCAGGATTCATCAAAGTTCAGTGGACTGACTGTTCATTGCCCATTTCATCCACTATGATCCATACTCAGCTGTGAATGCTGAACATTAATATGATAAATAGATAGATAGATAGATCTCAAGAAGCTTTCCAATTAATGTCATTCATCTCTCTAAGAAATATTGATACATTTTCAAGGAATTAATTCTTCTTTCCTTGATATTCCCCTTCTGCTTGCTCCATCGGGATTTTTCAGATTCTTTTTTCTTTTCTCTCTCTTTTAAAATCGAGACAATGTGCTTCTACTTTCCTTACTCAACAGAGAGATTCTAGAAGTGAAAATTGGTACATGATTCTCTCAAAAACTATGTTTAGGTTTTTAGAAATTGGGCATTTATATTTGCCTTGGCCAAAAATTAGTGGCAACTTTTAATTTCTAAGTTCAGTAAAGCACCATTTTTCTTTCTTTCTTTCTTTCTTTCTTTCTTTCTTTCTTTCTTTCTTTCTTTCTTTCTTTCTTTCTTTCTTTCTTTCTTTCTTTCTTTCTTTCTTTCTTTCTTTCTTTCTTTCTTTCTTTCTTTCTTTCTTTCTTTTTGTCCTTGTCTGACATACACAGGCTTTGGTCAAAACTGAAAATGCAGCACTTTCCTGTTTTACTAGTGTGCACAAAGCTATGAAACTCTATCTGAAATGGTTGATTTGGGAATGATGAGGAGTGCAGCTTGTTTAAAAGTGAAGATAAACACATACATACACAAGTCAGTCTCTGGTTACCCAAAGATTTAGAAATCCTATTAAATATCTATTAACAGTTCTGTTCTTGAACCAGATAGATTGTGACCCGATGAAATTTGTTCATCAAAGCTTCAAATCATTTAATGTATTGGGTTTTTTTTTTAAAAGAAAGGGATTAATTACAAGGCTAATTAAAGCTAGTTATTGATTCTGCATACCTCAGTAAGAAAATCTCAGCTTTGATAAATAAAAGTCTGCTTCTCTTTCTCCTTCCTTCCTTCCTTCCTTCCTTCCTTCCTTCCTTCCTTCCTTCCTTCCTTCCTTCCTTCCTTCCTTCCTTCCTTCCTTCCTTCCTTCCTTCCTTTCTTCCTTCCTTCCTTCCTTCCTTCCATTAGCTGATAGTGTAAAATACATGATTGATCAGTAGCAGCTTCTAATTGAATTAGATTGCAAGCCTATGGTTCTTGTAGACCAGGGGTGTCAAACTGGTGGCCCATGGACCGGATGTGTCATGTGCAGGCCACGCCCACCCCAGCTCCGCAAAGGCAAAAATCATTACGGTACATCATGATATATCACGTGACACAATCGAGTTTGACACCTGTGTTGTAGACAGATCTCAAGGGCTCCAGATTTGTTTTCCTATCACCTCTTCTGAGGTTGGAAAGATGTAATTTTTAAAAAACTTTGTTTTATTAGTTTATCATATAAAATAAAAAAATAGGAAAGCAAATAATAGGAAAAGTAAGGGAGGAAAAAGGGAAGAGAATAGTGTAGAGAAGAAGGGGAAAAGGCAATGACTTCCTACTTCCTTTGGTGCAGTAGAATAAGAAGTAATATCAAACCTCAACTTTTTGCTTTTACAGTGCATAATAGTATAAACTAGCCATTTCTATAACAGTAGATCTATCTAATCAGCAAAACCCAAAATCAAAGTTTCACTTTTTTCCACCTGAAGCACAAATTCCAGAAGCGGTTTCCAAGTAGAAACAAAAGAACTTGTGTTGTTTTTCTTTTATCCAAGCAGTCAATGTAGCCATTTCTACTAACTCCATCAGCTTTTGCAACCATTCATCCGTTGTGGGGATTAAAGTGTCCTTCCATTTTTGTGCATAGAGTAATCTTGCTGCTGTCAACATATATATAACATCAAAGTTCTAAATTTTTTTCCAAGTAAACCATTTTTCCATTAAACCCAAGAGAAAAAATTCTGGTTTTATCTTTATATTCACTTTGAGAATCTTCTGTATTAGAATATGAATCCTACTCCAATATTTCTTTGCTTTATCACATGTCCACCATAAATGATAAAAAGTCCCTTCTTTACATTTGCATTTCCAGCAGTCATTTGAAATACCTTTATACATTCTGGATAATTTATTTATTATTAATTTATAATTTTAAACCTTTCATCCACATATTCTCCCATTGTTCAAGCTTTACATTATATCCAAAGTTCCTTGCCCACTGAATCATACAATGCTTTACATATTCACTTTCCAATAACGTTTTTTGGACCCTAGCAATAATATGTTCATCACTACCACAAGATAGGGTTTCCAATTCAGTTTTAACAGAGTCAAACACAAAGCTCTTTTTGTCTGGTTTAAAACTTTTTTTCAATTGTAAATACGTAAACCAATGGCAGATATGTCCTTCTGATTTTAACTCTTTCTTAGACTGGAAGGTAGGATCACCAAAATTAAAAGATATTATTTTACCATAAGTCCACCAGTTCAGCTTCGTCACCATCTCTTTTCTGAAAAAGGCTTCCCGGGGGAGGGGGACAGCCAAAGAGGCTTCTTCATAGAAAACCTTGTTTTATATTTATTCCAAACTCTTAGAATGGCACATCTAACAAAATGTTAAATGTTAAAATCAACATTTACTTTAACTTTGTCATACCATAAATATCCGTGCCATCCAAATCTTAGTTCATGACCTTCTAAATCAAGTAGCCTCTTATTCTGGAGGTTCACCCACTCTTTTACCCAGACCAAACAACAAACTTCAAAATACAGTTTCAAATCTGCTAAACCCAAACCCTCTCTTTCCTTAGCATCTTGCAATAGTTTATATCTAAGTCTTGGTTTTTTTCCCTTGCCATATAAACTTCAAAATATCCCTGGAAAGACGGAAATTAACCTTAGGGAGAAAGAGAGAGACTTGACCTTGAAAGTCGTCTTTGTGAGCATCAAAAAGACCATTAGAGAAAATCAGGAGAAGACAATGTGAGGCCATTCTCTGGATATAACTGTCCATGTTCTTGATACTTGCCTCCTACCCCCACTCCTGGGGACAAACTAGATCAGATCCTGGAATACAATATTTTAATACATTTTCGCTATATCTATCTCCACTGACATCAATGGAAGAGAAACAATGCATGGAAGCAAAAGAAAAAGGAGACAGGGAAGGGAAGAATGTTTTTTTCTTCTTCTAGCAGATATTTTCTGCAGTATGTTCTACATGAGACAGCACTTCAAAATTACTTCAGGAGCTTCCTGCTAGGCTTCAAGGTGGAATTCAGGTTGTTGCTTACCCACCTATAAAGCCCTACTTAGTAGGTGTCACTCCCACTAAGTAGACCAGACCACGAAATCAATATCATAGGATGGCTAAATTGAGACTGACTATAATAGTAGAATCTTGTAAGTCAGATTTTACTACTTCCTCCTTCTTCTTATAGTTCAATGAATCAGAAGTGTATGTCTGAGCTGCTTCCAAACAATATTTTAATGTTCTGCTCTTAAAAGATGCTTTAGTCCAGGAGTGGCCAACCCCCAGCCCGTGGAATGGCACCCGTCTGCGGCATGCCAGCAACCGGGCTGCGCAAATAGTATACAGGCAGCATGTGAATGCATGCTCCCTCTGGTCATTGGAAAAACCTTTCTCCAACGAACTGGTCCCTGGTGCCCAAAAGTTGGAGGGCCTCTATTCTAGTCCTTTTTGCCTAGCCAATGGAGTTTGCATATTTCCATCAAGGTCACCTTTCTTACTGTTTACACTGGCTTACTTACATGACTGCCTCTCTCCATTTGCTTCTGTCTATCCCAGGGGTCTTCAAACTTGGCCCTCCTGGCTGAGGAATTCTGGGAGTTGAAATCCACCAGTCATAAAAGGGCCAAGTTTGAAGACCCCTGGTCTATCCTTACAAAAATTGCATAAAATGTGTATGCTCCGGGTCCTTTCTTTGAAGCAATGCCACTTAATGGGGCCAAGGACATATGCCTTATCTGCTGCTGGGCCTGTCTTTTGGTAGGACTTCCTTGCCAAGGTTTGGACAGCTCCAATGCTGTTGGCCCTCCATTAAGGTGTAAAGACCTAACTTTTCCCCCACGAACTGGATCAGAATCACAGAAGAGACCTTGTTGTCAAAACAAAAAAAAATGTATCTCATTATTGCCAGTCTCAATTATATGTTATTATATGTTATTTTTATTTGATTATTCTGGACTTGTATAGTATTTGTTTCTCTTTTCTTTTTCTTTTTTTAAATTATTGTATGCCACCTTGAGTGTACAATCTCTTAATCTCTTTAACAAGCAAATTACATACCATTTCTACTTTACTATGCAAATATTTTCTCATGAAACACCAATTTCTAAATCTTTTTTTTTTAAAAGTGGAAGTTTTATATGCCCTCAAACTGAAAATTTGATTGCAAACTTTTGAGAAGTGGGAAATCTAAACAGCATAATCACTTTCTTCAGTTCTATAAAGTACTGATTGAGTCCACTCAGCTCAAATAACATTCTCCTACTCTCCTCTTATTAGCTTAATTCACTTTGATCAATAAACTCTTCAAATTAACAATAATTCACTCATTTATTCTTAATGACTCAACACTAGTTACAACATTAGGAATTTCTCTCTTGGATACTTTAAAGAGTTTTGCAAATTCAAAACCAATAGCACTCTAAAAATGAATTTTCCAAATCTGGAAATTAAGTACAGTCACCCATAAGGGATATTTATTGATACGATTCTGTAGGATATCCTTTGGCTAAGATGTAAAAAAAAAAATGAATGAAACAAAAAAAAACAATATATACCTATCAGCTGCTGTTCTATTTCACTCACTGCAGAACAAATCTATTTCAAGTTTTGGATCCTTACAGACCATGGCCAAACATTAAAGAATGATTTTGTAATTAATATTTAGCAGATGCTTTAATACTAGGCATTAAGAGTCCAAATGAATACCGCAACAATCAACTTTTCCTTGTAATTAAAATAATTACAGATTAATAGCCAGATTGTGCCCCACATAGATAATGAGTGCACTTGATATACTCCTACATTATGATATAGACGCAAATGTGGATATTATGGAAAATAATGCAGTTCAGAGGAAGAACTTTAATAACTGGTTGTAAATTCAGACACACAGATTTGAATGCTAGATAATTTGTCCGAGCTTCATCCATAATATGGATAATTCTTTTCCCCCCATTCCAGTGGTTAATGCATTGGCAGAGACTACCAGGAGGTATGGAAATATATATTGAAAGCATAATTTTTACCAGATAAAAAAAGCCCTGAAACTCATGAAAATGTGCATAATTCTAATAAAGACCTCTATGATAATCTATTAAACTATTCATGTCCACACCATCTTGACTTTTTAAACCATGCTCTACAGACACCCCTGTATCAAAACATGTTATGCTCTTTAGAACCAGGTTTGGTTTGTTTGTTTACAACCTGATCACATTAAGGGCTGTGCTAGCTGGGATTTTTAATTTCAGACATATCGAGGCTGAGGGGAAGCATCAAATACACAAATAGTTTGCAGTTTTAAAGCCAAGGCAAAAAAAAAAAAAAGAATCAATTTGGATTTTTAAGATGAAGAAAGGTTCATTTAAAAACAAACAACAACAAAAAAAAACACCTTGTCCCTGAGAACTTAAGTCAGTGTTTGTTTTTCCTTTACTATTTTGGTTTAAATTTTTCAACCTATCAGTTGAATCAAGAATTACAATTCTTCCTTATATATATTGCTCCCAACTATGGGGAAAAAAAGATGTGGTGGCAAAATTAGGTTGAAGTTTTCTTCCTGATAACATTACTTTTGTATGTAATTTTCAAAACATACCAAGATTTAACCACTGAGGTTCCAGAGCAAAGGATCCCACAACAGTTTTACTCTCTTCACTTCATGATCACTGCTAAATAGGCCTTCTCTGTCCTTTGCAGGTCCCTGTGTTTGTTTTGCTTGATCCAATTTCTTTTTTTTTCAACCCGCCTTCCCACAGGAATGTGCTTGATGTGACAGCATGACAAGTTCGCCTCCAGTGTCGGTGGGGCTTGCCAAGAAGAAAATACTTTTCCCCCACATTTGACGTGCTTCCTCCTTTGCAACAGTCTGGTTTAATTGCACTCTGCATCTGGCCTTCACACAGCCCTGGTGATTAACAAGAGTAAACCCTGGCTTGAGCTTCTGCCTCCAGGGTCTGTATCAATTATCAGCTGGCACCCATTAGTCTTGCCAACTTTAGAGAAACCGTTTGTCTCTCCAAATAAATCAGGGAGACCATAGTAAATCAGCTCATTCTCTTTCCCCCCTCTCCTCTCCACCCATCCCTGATCTTGTTAAAGCACTGTTAGTTCCACCATCTATTTTGCCATGGCAGCTTCTTGGAGTATTGTGCCCATTCATACATCATGAAAGAGGTGATTCTCCTCAGCGTGTCATATGCTAAGTTCTGATAACACTTCGTGCTTTTTTTTTCATACTAGTGACAGTACAATTGTGCCTCAGACATCAAAAGTAAACTATCCCCCCCCCTTGATTTAAAATACAATATTAAACGCAGAGAAGCCCATTTTCATGGATACTGTACAATCCTAAAGACTTGCTCTTGATCTACTGAGTCATTCAAAAATTGGTTTCTATTATTCTATATTTATATTCCCCCCCCCCTTCAGTAGCTCAAGGCAACATTCATTTTATCACTATAAAACATCCCTGATTGTGCGTAAATTAGTTATAACCAGGTTTCAATAATATAATCATTTATGAAACTGGGTATAAACTGGGTATACTGAAACTGGACAGCATAAACACATCATGCTAGTTCTTTATTATCTTCATTGTCCGCCAGTTTGTTTCTGGATCCAATTAAAGGAGTTGGTTTCAACCATAAAGCCTTTCATAGCATGGGACCAAAAGTCTCTGAATGAACATTTCTTCCTGTAGGCTTCTAATCATACTCTATATCCTTGGGAGGTTCTGCTCTACATTCCTCTCGTTTGTGTGTTAAGGAGCAGGATCTATCCTTCATTGGGTTTTTCTGGTGCTGGGTAGAGACAAAACCACAGAATAACAGAGTTGGAAGGGACCTTGGAGGTCTTCTTGTCCAACCCCCTGCTCAGGCAGGAAACCCTGTACCATTTCAGACAAATGGCTGTCCAATCTCTTCTTAAAAACTTCCTGTGTTAGAGCATTCACAGCTTCTGGAGGCAAGTCATTTCACTGATTAATTGTGCTGTCAGGAAATTTCTCCTAGGTTGCTTCTCTCTTTGATTAGTTTCCATCCATTGCTTCTTGTCTTGCCTTCAGGTGCTTTGGAAAATAAGTTGACCCCCTCAAATACTGGTATACTGCTATCATGTCACCCCTAGTCCTTCTTTTCACCAGCCTAGACATGCCCAATTCCTGCAACTATTCTTCATATGTTTTAGCCTCCAGCCCCCTAATCATCTTCTCTGCACTATTTCCAGACAATTTTACCCTCTCTGGATTTTAATCATATGCCAGTTCTGCTGATTTTTTTTTTTAAAAAAAATGGTTAAAATTAAAAACAAAAATACAGAAAATTCTTTTTTTCAAAGAAAAGTGAAAAATGCACAAGAAAGAAAATAGGATGTATCATTTTAGCAATAAACGGTTACAATTCTATACCTAGTTATTTAATATAATTATTATTCAAGTACATATATGCATTTAATACATTTAGATTACTATCACGGTTTTTAACTTATTGTATTTTATAAAAAATGAGTCCCATATTTCATTATATTTGTCTGTGGATGGCATGTACAATCAGGTCTTCTACTTAATCCATTAAGTGGGAGCTGTGAGTTCAATGCGAAAAAGCATTTTCCAAACTAGGGTTCATTATAGAAGGCACTGAAAATAAATTTTCTAGCAATACTTCCACATATTAAATATTGTACAAATCTGAAAAGTAATTTTATTTATCAAATTTTAAAAATGCCCATCTCCCTCACAGACTATCTGGGTGGTGTACTAATAAAAAAAATAGAGTAGAATAACAGAGTTGGAAGGACCTTGGAGGTTTTCTAGGAGACCCTATACCATTCAGACAAATGGTTGTTCAGTCTCTTCTTAAAAACTTCCAGTGTTGGAGCACCCACAACTTCTGGAGGCAAGTCCTTCCATTGATTAACTGTTGTAACTGTCAGAAAATTTCTCTTTATTTCTAGACTGCTTCTCTCCATGATTAGTTTCCATCCATTGTTTCTTGTCTTGCCTTCTGGTGCTTTGGGATTTTGGTGCTTTGGAGTGATATTGCTGAGTTAGGAGAGAACAAACAAAATAATTGGAAGTCTTGAACATCTTTCTATAAGAAAAAGCTAACACATTTGGGAGTGTGGTGTATTGGAAGGAAAATCACAACTGGGATAGACGTGACTGAGGTCTATAAAATAATGAAGGACGTGGAAAAGGGGACAGGACATTTTCTCCTTCTGGCAAAACAGTAAGAACCAAAGTCATCCAGTGATGTTGACAGAAAGGAAATTTAGAACAGGGGTGTCAAACTGCCGGCCCACGGGCTGGACGCATCACACGGAAGCCGCACCCACCCCATTGCCGGCAATGGCAAAACAGTCCTGATACGTCGCACAACATCACGTGACGTCGCGAGTTTGACATGTCTGATTTAGAAGATATTAAGGCAGTGCTTCCCAAACCTGGGTAAATTACCCCAATTTGGAAAAAGTGTTTGGGTAATGACACACAAACCCATTACCCAATCACAACAGGGACATTTAAATAAGGACTTTCTAATAAGCCAGGAGTCTTCAAACTTGGTCCTTTTATGACTTGTGGACTCCAACTCTCAGAGTTCCTCAGCCAGCATGCCTGGCTGAGGAATTCTGGGAGTTGAAGTCCACAAGTCATAAAAGGGCCAAGTTTGAAGACCCCTGTGATAAGCAGTTTTGGGTAATGAAAGAAAAAAGTTTAGGAAGCACAGTATTAAGGAAACAACTGTTTCATCCATCACATGATTAGCGTGTGGAAGTCATGACCCTCCAGATAGGGTGATTACCATTAACTGTAAAGGATTCGAAAAGGGATGGGATAAATGGAAAATATTCTATAACGGATTACTGGCCATGAAAAATGTTATTTCTGGACACAAAAGCAATATGCCTCCAAATAGCGGTTGCACGGGCACAACAGTGACAGAGATCCAGTAATAAAAGATCTGTCCTTGGATTATTACAAGAAAGCATCAAAATGCTTGCAGCTGGCAAATGGGGTAAATAAATAAAGAATCATAGCATCCATTTCAAAGTTTACAAAGCCTTATTTGTTAATCTGTTCATTGAAAACATCTGTAACAGTCCAGAAAAAAATGATTTGACTTCAAGCTTTTCTAATGATGGTATGTGAATTGCTATTAACTCAAGCTTTGTTTCTATGCTGAAACCTTTGTGCCTGGCTTCTGTGAAAGTGTTTGCTGTGTTATTTTTTTTAAATCTCCAATAGCAGTTTTCATTAACGCAGATGCTGGATTATAACTTAAGCACCACACACACACACACACACACACACAAATTTACCTAGTTCTCAACCAGGAATAGTTAACATGAGCAGAACAACTCCCGAAGCAAGTGCTTTGGGCATTGCAGATTGTTGCAATTTGCAATGGAGTTTAGGATACGTTTGTGTCACATCAGCTCCAGTGATTTAAAGGCGGAAACTAAAGAAAGTACAAATATTAGGAAAGAGCTCAAGGGTTCCCAAGGCTGAACTAACAGCATCATTTGGAAAGATGATTCCTTATTGACCTCAGTTTGTTGCATAAGATATAAGACATACCAATGCAGCTTAGTAGTGAAAGCTTATTTAAAAGTTAACTGCCTAAAGCAGGATTTCCATCCTTTTCCTGTCCTACTGTGGCCATTAAGTAGGGATAAGGGAGACGTTTATTCAAACTGCATTTACCTAATTCATATATTCCAAATCAATATTTGAGCTGAAACATAACTGTGCTTTAGTATTCGTAAGTCCTTGAATATTGCAGTGCAATCAATCCAATTAAAGGACTATGTAAAAAACCTGTGGGTTTAGAGAGAAGTACTGTATATACCAGTGATGGCGAACCTTTTAGAGACTGAGTGCCCAAACTGCAACCCAAAACCCACTTATGCATCGTCGAGTGCCGGGTGGGTGTGGCCCATTGGCTGGGTGTGGCCAATTGGGTGGGCATGGCCAATTGGGTGGGCGTGGCTGCGGTGGTAACGGCAGACAGGGTAGGACTAAAAAGTTCAATCAATCAATTCCAACTTTGCAAGATCTTTTTTTTTCCGCAAGAAGTTGAAATTGACTGATTGAACCTTTTTTTTTTTTTTTTTTGCACACGGCGGCGGAGGCCTAAAGCGAAAAGGTTTTATAAAACCCAGCTGAAGGCCTAGGACTGGGGCGACAGCACGTGTGCCCACAAAGAGGGCTCTGAGTGCCGCCTCTGGCACCCGTGCCATAGGTTCGCCACCACTGGTATATACAAATACTTGTCCACTAGAATGATATGGGGGAATGAATCCAAATTGCATTAGAGAAAAGGGTTTGCATGCACTTTAGAAGGAATGTGAAAATGCACATGAATATGCTGACTTGTAAAAGTGCACAAAGTGATGTGAAAGCAGAAGGTTGGGATAATTAGAAGAAAATGAAAGCAAACAAACCTGAATTTGGTAATTTCATGAGCTCTTACTCTGAAGCAGGCAATTTGTATATGACTTGACAATGTATACTTTTGGGATGATGGGGAAACATGGTAACAATTATAATTCTTTCCAGAATTATCAAATTTCTGTGAATTTCAGTGATTTGGGATTTGTGGTCCCAATCTATAGAAGGCACCAAATTCCTTTCCTTTTCCAAAGGAAGAGATTTATATGCATGGGTACATTAAATCATGTGATTTCAACTCACCATCAGTGCTAATATAATACAGGCGCAGACGAGTTTCTTAATGAAAACTAGATTGCCTTCCTGCTATGGAATGCAAGTAGTCCTCAACTTATGACCACATTTGAGCCCAAAATTTCCATTGTTAAATGAGGCACTTTTTAAGTGAGTTTTGCCTCATTTTTACGGCTTTTCTTGCCTCGGTCGTTAAGTGAATCACTGCAGTTGATAAGTTAGCAGCCTGGTGGTTAAGTGAACCTGGCTTCCCCATTGACTTTGCTTGTCAGAAGGTCACAAAAGGTGGGTGACATGACCTTGGGACACAGCAATGGCCGTAAGTATGAACCAGTTGCCAAGCCTCTGAATTTTGATCACATGATCATGGGACTGCTACAAAGGTCATAACCAGGGGTAAGCAACCTTGGCTCTTTTATAACTCATGGACTTCAACTCCCAGAATTCCTGAGCCAGCATGGCTCAGCTTGGAAACCTCTCCCTTTCCCCTCAGCGTGGCTGGCTCAGGAATTCTGGGAGTTGAAGTCCACGAGTCATAAAAGAGCCAAGGTTGCCTACCCCTGGTCATAACCGTGAAAAACAATCATGTAACTTTTTTCAGTGCCGTTGTAACTTTGAATGGTCACTAAATGAACTATTGCAAGTCGAGGATTACCTGTACATCCCTTGTCCCTTCAGCCCTGTTCATTCATAGAAGGGGGGAGGAAGAGATTTCCCACTCTCGGGCCACTCTTTGGTCACTGTAGCAAATGCCCCCAAAACACCACAGGTGGATTTTTTTAAAAAAAACCGGGAAACCAAAGAACATGCGAACCAAGAAACCTCCAATTGGATGAGAAATCTGTTTGTGCACAAATCTACTGGACAGATTATGAGATGTAGACTTGCTGGCTTGGCATTCCTCCAGCGTAACTTGTCAAACCAGGTTACCACTGAATGAGCCTAGAGCAAAGCAAGCGAGTGCTAAGCCCTGAGATGCCATTAGCTAAGTCCAGGCATGCTCGATTGGGGGTGATTTCACTTTTCATCAAAGGAACCACCTGATCCCCCTTCCAAGGTAATGGGGCTTTTGTAATTCATTCCTCTGTGCTGTTGTTTGCTTTGCTGTTACTGGGGGGCCCCAGTGGAGGAAGCGCTGGCGTTCTTTCTTCAATCAAGAGACAATTCCTTGAAAAGATAACACGTATTTGTCAGTATTCTGGCTGAGCATCTACACATTCCTCTCTGACTTAGTGCATTTGTTCCCAAGGCAATCATTGTTGCATAATGTGCATGTATTAATTTCCACCTCCCCTAGAGCGTATTGTTTATACACCAGTGTTTCTCAACCTGGGAAACTTAAGATGTGTGGACTTCAACTCCCAGAATTCCTCAGCCAGCTTGCTTGTTGGCAGCAGAATTCTGGGAACTGAAGTCTGCACATCTTAAAGTTTCCAAAGCTGCTGCGTCTTAAGTCCGCTGCTGTTCACCCTGTTGACCCATGACTGCTGTGCTAGGTTTGCCACCAACCATATTGTGAAGTTCGCAGATGATACAACAGTAGTGGGCCTTATTCAAGATGACAAGGAGGAAGCTTACTGCAAGGAGGTTGAGGGGTTGGTGAACTGGTGTAAGGAAAACAGCCTAGTTTTAAATACAGGAAAAACCAAAGAGATAGTTGTTGATTTCAGAAAAGGCAGGCACAGCCACACTTCTCTGTGCATTAATGATTCACCTGTGGAGATGGTTACCAGCATCAAATTCCTGGGTGTGCAGCTAACAAGTAGGCTGACTTGGTCGCTCAACAGTGAGAAACTGGTGAAGCGGGCACAGCAGCGCCTGCATTTTCTGCACCACATGAGAAAAGTACATCTTCCTTCCCCTGTCCTGACCACTTTCTACAGGGGGACAATCGAGAGCATCCTGTCATACAGCATCACAGTCTGGTTTGGAGGCATCACCCATCCAGGACATAGCACAGAAGCGTTGCTTGAGCAGGGTCCGTAAGATTATCTGGGACACTACACATCCTCTTCACGACCTGTTTTCCTTGTTACCTTCTGGGAGGAGGCTTCGTGGTATCCGTAGCAGAACATCCAGATTCAGCCATAGTTTATTTTAAAATCAGAATTCTGTGTCTTTTGGTTAAATTAAATATATTGAAAATGAATTTTTGGACTAGTGCTGGGGTAGGATAAGGGAAACCGTTAACAACTTCAATAGAATGCAGTTTTTTCCACATCATCTATGTATATGAATGTATATGGATGTCAGTGTTTTTCAAAGCTGGCAACTTAAAGGATTCTGGGAATTAAAGTCCACATATTTTAAAGTTGCCAAGATTGGGAAAACATAACCTGGTGTATTTTATAACATTTATGCTAGTGATATTTGGCAGTTGTGTGTTGAATACAGATATAAACTCCCTGCATTTTAAAGAGACATGACTAAACTACCACAAAACATTTTAGAATGGCTTTTGCAGAAGAGAATTTTGTCAGGTATTTGCTAATTCTCTACGCAGTTAAATTTTGGTTAATGCTGACAAAAAACATACTAATATTTATAATGATGAATCAAGGAATGAGAAAAATGAAGAAACCTGGATACAGTTGTTTTAAATATTAAAGAGCTTCCTTGACCATAATTAAATTAATATTAAATAATATTAAAACTGGAATCCATTGTTATGTCAAACATTGTCCAGCATAGCCATACAAATTTAGAAAGGCCATTTTGCTGAATGTTCCAAAAAATACTGAAATTCAACAATTCTAAAGAGTTTGAAAAGGCAAAAAAAAAAAAAAGATAATTAGTAGAAAATGCTTTTCATGGGAAATAGCTCCAGTGCTAAGATGTGGCAAATAATATATGCATATTTCTGTGCAGTTCCTCAGACTGCTTTCCAAAGTGATCCAACACAGAACATTTAGGCCTTTATTTAGGCTTTTTTTCTCCCTGAAAGACACTTTTTTTTAATAGTAGTCATTATTAGGGCTACTTGAAAGATACTTTTTTTTTTCACTCTTCCTCAGTGAAAATGGATTTCAACTCCCAGAATTCCTCAGCATCATGGTGGTCTCTAACAATTCCAAGTTGAAATCAATACATCTGGGAAGCAACCACATCAAGAAAGCTACATTTGCTTCTCAAGGAAACCAAACTCCTGAATCTACTTAAAGTTCACTGAAATAAGTTTTCAACAAATGTTACATTCAGGACTGAAGTAACAGAAGAGGAAGTAGACTCAAATGCTCCATCTGTGCTACAAATATAGTGAAGGCAGACCCCAAAGGCAGACGTGCTACACCACTCCTTGTTTCATATTTTCAAGGAATCCAACTCTGTAAGATAAGCTTGCAACAGTCTGAATTACCCCCAAATGGGAGCATAGAGTATACAGGTAGTCCTCGCTTAGTGACCACAATTGGGACTAACAACTCTGTTGCTAAGTGATGTGATTGCTAATCAGAACATCAGGTGACTGCAATCGGCTTATGACCTCACTTTTGCTGTGGCCATTAAGCAAATCACAGAGAGGAGGGAGTCAACTTATTTTCCAAAGCACCTGAAGGCCAGACAAGGAACAATGCATGGAAACTGATCAAGGAGAGATTCAATCTAGAAATAAGGAGAAATTTTCTGACAGTGAGAACAATCAACTAATGGAACAGCTTGGCTTCAGAAGTTGTGGGTGCTTCATCACTGGAAGCTTTCAAGAAGAGATTGGACAGCGACTTGTCAGAAATGGTATACCGTCTCCTGCTTGAGCAGGGGGTTGGAATAGATGGCCTACAAGATCCTTTCCAACTCTATTATTCTGTAACTTCTGAAATAAGATATGAAATGACCACAACTTGGGATTTTACTGCCTGCTCCTCCATAGAATCTGTTTATCAGAAGCTGGCTGTGAAGTGCACTAATGATGATTACCAAACTGGAGGATGCTGTGACATTTGCAAAATGCCCGAATTTTAATCACATGATTGTGGGGTCCTGGAATGGTTGTAAGAGTGAAGACCAGTCATAAAGTTACTTTTTCAGCAGCCTCATAACTTCAGATGGTTGCTAAACAGGGCAGTCGGTAAGCAAGGTCTACCTGTATTCTGTATTGTCTGCCATTGTTGTGAGATTTTTGCTGCTCAGTGGTAGTAGGTCAAGCATAGGACACAGATACACACACACACACGCACACACACCATTTGTAGCTGCAGCAGAGGAAAAGAGGGAAGCAGTGAGGAAATAGCTGAGCTGCAGTAGATGCTGTTGTCAATTCCTCTAGGGCTGCTCCTGAGTCAGCCATTGTAACAGCAGGACGGACTGGCAGCAGAGCCTTCCGGGGCTCTTTCAACATTTCTGGCAATCACTTTTAGCCACTCTTCCTTGGTTCTACAACAACTCAATTTGCCATGGCCAACTCACTTGTTGCAGCCAACTCGCAATGGCCAATTCACCGTGGGACAACTTGCCACGGGACAAGAGTTACACTAATATCGAAGAAATAATCAAATAGAATAACTAAAGAAAGGGTGCCAAAAGAGGGACAAAATAAAAGGTGAATGCCAAAAAAATAAAATATTTTTTAAAATTATTTTAAATAATTAAATTGAATTATTGAATTGTCCCGCAGTGAATTGTCCCGTGGCAAGTTGGCCACGGTGAGTTGTCCTGCGGCAAGTTGGCCATAGTGAGCTGGCCACGATGAATTGGCCATAGCAAGTGGACTGTGGCAAGTCGGCTATGGCGAATTGGCTGTGGCAAGTTGTCCCATTCCGCTCTTCCTTCCTGTCTGGGAATGAATGAAAGGAAAGGAAATAGGCACACAACTCCTGCCTACAAAACTGCAGATGATTACAAGATAGCAGCCAAGAAATACAGAAAACCCTAACTCTGTGGTATTATCTAGTGGCCACCCAGAGTTTTGCAAATCAGCTAGAGTTCCACTTATCTTCCTGTGCTCTGGTCATTTGTCAAGAGCAGGGGTCTTCAAACTTGGCCCTTTTATGACTTGTGGACTTCAACTCCCAGAATTCCTCAGCCGGCATATATATATATATATATGTCTTTAATAATTTTAAATATTGGAATTCCAGGTATGGACATTTAAAGTCAATTAAATAAAATAATGAACTCCGGGATGTTAGAAAAAGGCTTCTTTATTGCTGAGCTTTCGTTAACAACCTGTTAACATCATCAGAGCAAAGGGCTAAATGGCAAGGGAGCATGTGTATAAATTCACATAACAGTTGGAAAAAACGGTTACATTGTGGATCCGATTTACATGCCCAACATCTGATAGATCCAGTCCCACAACACCTGCACGTGGGAGAACAAGACGAACATCCAGGCTGCTCTCCACTGAAAGAATCCAGCCGGCACAAGACTTTGCGTGGCCCCCTGTTAACCTCACGCCGAACAGCTGACAGGCACGATCCGGCTTGCGCGCCTAACAGCTGATAAGCGCGACTTTTAAATCTTGTCGGGAGACTTACTGCTGTATACCTGCTGTTGTCAATGTGATTTTTTCTAAACGAGCTTCTTAAGCACGCTATGTGCACATGCCACAATGTAACCGTTTTTTCCAACTGTTATGTGAATTTATACACATGCTCCCTTGCCATTTAGCCCTTTGCTCTGATGATGTTAACAGGTTGTTAACGAAAGCTCAGCACTAAAGAAGCCTTTTTCTAACATCCCGGAGTTCATTATTTTATTTAATATATATATATATATCTATATAGCAAGGGAGTGCCATTTTTAGCACATTTGGGGTCTGTGTTGGCTTTTTCTCGAACCCCAATGTTGCATTCTTTGATTACTGTCCTTGCCCTGGAATCTTGCCAGTCACGTTTCAGAACAAGAACAAAGTGCTGGAAAGTTAAGATAAATCAATTTAACCAGGTGGCAAACTCCACTTTTCTCTCTCTCTCTCTCTCTCTCCCTCTCTCTCTCTCTTTCTCTTTCTCTCTCTCTGTGTATATTTGTCTATGCCCGTGTGCATAAACTGGGATGGGAAACATGTAAGCAGACACGCCTGTAATTACAGTTATTAGAATGGACGCGTTGGCAAGAGGACAGGAATTGTTCATAAGATGGTTGAAGAACAAGCTGCCCCACATAACAGAGATGGTGGTGGGGGGGATGAAAAGCATTGAAATAAACCAAGTGAATTCTAGCCTTTTCACAGATATTTTGAAACCTCTTGCTTTCCCCACAGACAATAGGGTATTCTCAGGATAAGACTGACATCAACTGAAATAAGCAATCTGCATATTTCCTCCATGTGTTTTGAACTACAATTCTCAACATCCAGTTATGTTTTTGGATTTGTAATTCTCAAAAATATGGAATTATCATCTGATATTTAGTGAGACTAGCTAATTGCCTATACTTATCATAACTATTATTGCAAGGGAAACCCTCCCCCACTCTCTGTGTGTCAATATTCTCTCAATAAATAACTGAAAATGTATTGTTTTCATTATTGCTATTACTTTGTTTTCTTGGCAGTGTGATCTGTTTTTCTCGGCAGTGGCTGTTGCATTCTGATATTATTTCAGTATGTGACTAAACAAAGAGTGCACTTTAGGCTTCATGCTTTGTTTCTCTAAAATAAACACAAACAACACTTTAATTGTGCGCTTAGAAAATATAAAAAAAGAGATTGTTTTTTTCCCATCACTCGGGAACTAAGTTGCATGGAGTTTTCATTTGTTTTGTGGGGCAGGGAGTATGGGAAATGAATAGCAAAAGATTGCCCACATGGCATCTTCAGTCAGGATTGGACAAAACTCAAAGGAGAAAAATGAAATTTTGACTTTGGCATTTGAGGATTAGATCTGATTTGATTAGAGAAAACATTCTAGATTATCAAATATATGGTGATTATTTAAGTTAAGAACATATGAATAATGTTTGTTTTTAATGATTATTAGTATTTTAAAGGTTCTTAAGTACTGATATTATTTAAACCTAGAGAAAGGTTGTTGTATTTTATTATTGTCTCTCTACTGGAAAAAGTTAGCGGTCACTTTTCTTATATATTTATTTTATGTATTTTTGTTACTTTTTATCTTTTTGTCCCCTTCCCTTTTTTCCTTCTGTTAGTTTGTATTTTAATGTGTGTGTTTTTTTAATTTAGTACAGATATATTTTTAAAAAAGGATTGGACAATTTTTTTTATAGCTCAATTTTTGTGTACACTAAATCTATAATTTTACAACATATAAAATCAGTGCTAAGATGATTGATTGCC
This sequence comes from Azemiops feae, assembly GCA_023970755.1. Classification (NCBI taxonomy): domain Eukaryota; kingdom Metazoa; phylum Chordata; class Lepidosauria; order Squamata; family Viperidae; genus Azemiops; species Azemiops feae. The sequence continues at coordinate 6,561,466 of JALGBA010004228.1, read as the reverse complement.
TTATCTGTTTGCTTGAACTGTCAGTCCAGTTTATTCTAGGAAATAAATGTTTAATGCCATAGCTGGTGCTGGATTTCAGAGCCAAATCTCAGACACAGGAGTAAGTAATAGAGGAAACAGCAAATAGGTTTGTACCATCAACTATAATATAGTTAAGGGATTAGTGAAGAAACGTGTTTAAATTTAATTTTATTTGTTAAATATAAAAATATAAGGTAGATTTCCCCCCCCCCCCTCTTATTCTCTCTTTACTCTCTTAGTTTGTATTTTTAGTTAATTGGGCTTTTCTAATTTTAACTTTCAAGTTTATTTTCTTAATTGTGAATGCATTAAATAAATAAATTTTACAGGCACAACTGCATATGGTGCGCACATTGGTTTTGTAGGGTGTTTCTTAAAATCAAGGCAGTTTTGTTTCAATTTTCAATTAAGTGCACCAATTACAATTTGCCATGCAAGGATTGTCGTGGGGTGGGGAGGAGAGAAGTTGCATGCTTCCTAAGGGAAAAGAAAAATAGAGAGAAAAGCTGTGAATTTCACAATTTAGATTACAGACTTGGCCATCTAATGGAGGAATTCTGTAACACCTTTAAATCCAAAGTCTAAAGTTATGAAGCTGCATCACATAACACATAATATTAAGATATAAACCACTCTGTCTTGGATAAACCCATATCCAAATAAGTGCACAAAGGATTAAAGGATGCATAACTAAGCCTAGATCCCATGTAACACACCCAATCCTCAAATCTGCCCTTGGGTTCTCAGATGACCGAAATGTGACTGACCTCACTGCACATCTTTCACTCTTCCAGTTGCCATTCCTTGGGAAAGCTGGTTCAAGGAAAACCTCTGCTGGAGTGGGGGCTCTCTTGGCCCAAAACCCTGCAGAGTAACAATGACACAGTGTCTCCATACCTCCTTCCTCCCTTCCTCTCTATTTGTCTTTCAGCATCCCTTTCACTTGCCAAGGTCTTGCACTGCTGGACCAATGAGATGTTTTATGCCAGGACACAGTAGGGAAGAAAATCCCTCCCCTCCTCCAGACAATTGTTGCTAAAACAGCAACGGAGAAACATGGGGAAATGGATTGTCAAGATTCACGTGGAAGTAAGAGACATAAAATAGGGAATTAAAGTGAGAGGGCCATGAACTGTTTGAATACTGAAGTATGTGAAGCAAGCAAAGCTACCAAAGATAAGGTGGGCTCACACTTGTCATAAAGTATGTGTTGGCAGTTTGGCATATTTTCTGCTGTTAAGCATAAATAATCTCTTTCTGTACTAGAGAACAAGATGTGTGAAGTTCATGACATAATCAGGTCCTTCAAAAGTCTTTATTTATAGCATAGGTCTCACAGGGTTAATATGATGTCGTGGTGATTGCTACAACACCTGCCTAATCTTGATGATGATGATGAGGAGGAGGAGGAGGAGGAGGAGGATATGATGATTTTATTTAAATTTATTATAGCCACCTATTCCAGCTGACTGTGGGCAGCTTTCAATATCCAGACTTACCATTAATGCAGTTAAAAACATGAAACAAAATGTGTCCACCTGAATTAAAAGCATATTAATAGAAACATGACAAGGGCTCCACAGATACATGAACCCCAGGCCTGGGACCAAAATCAGATTTTAAGGGCTTTGGGGAACCCCAGGGGAGAAAGTGCTATCTCTGGGGGGATGTTGTTCCAGAGGACGCGGGCCATGAACTGTTTATTCCTTTGGCAAGGACAAGGAAAGAGGTAGGGCAATACTTTTGTTCCAAGTAGTGGTGGGTGAACCCTGGCCTATAGCCATACACCCCTTTTTACCAGAGATTCTGAACTTATGTTATGACATTAAGGCTGGAGGGTATACAACTTTCTGTAGCTGGAGACAGCAGGGAGGCTCTGTTTGGGCAACTCACTCAGATCTCAGGTGGAAGAAAACATCAAAAAGTGGCTGAGATGCATCCATTAGTTCTTCAGGAGCAACCTTTGCAACAATTCTTTTTATCAGGCCACTTCAATCTTCTTTGGCTTGGCACATCTAGTAATATTTGACTAGAGTTCCCAAATTATCCAACCACCAGGGCCATAATTTCCACTGAACACTTGTGTTATTACTGGAACTGATTGTTGTCTAATTTAAACAACATCCCTAATCCATCCATAGCTCTGATCTTTCACAATTGACATAGCTCTATTTTTACACACAAGCTACACTAAATGTGGGCCCTAGTGAATCAATTAAAGTTTAATTATTGTCTGATTGATATCCTACCTTTATTATTGTTATAAATAACTCTAACGTACCTAATATTCCTTTTTCCTCCTATTTTCCTCACAACCACAACCTGGAATGGCCCTTCCTTCCTTTTTTTCTTCCCATGAGTTTTGCTAACTTGTATTGCACATCACAGAAAAAGATTACCATTTGGAGCAGTTCCAAGGTGGAGAATGCCTTCCTCCCAAAAATCTTGAGGATAAACCTTGAACATAGCAATAACACTTATATACTGCTCCACAGTGCTTTACAGCACTCTCTGAGTGGTTTATAGAGTCAGCATATGGCCCCTAACAATCTGGGTCTTTATTTTACTGACCTCGTAAGGATGGAAGCCTGAGTCAACCTCGAGCCCTTCAGGATCGAACTCCAGACTGTGGGCAGAGTTTGCCTGCAATACTGCATTCCTACCACTGTGCCACCATGACCCCAAGAGCATGTCTCTTGAGTTATCTCTTCTTTCAAAATTTTAATGATGTAAAGATTCAAAAATAAATTTATAACTTAAGAGCCTTTGTAGATAACCTGGTACTTGTCCTAGAAGATACTTAAATGGAATTGAAAGTTTAATGGAAAAATTAAAACAATTTTGTGCACTTGCAGATGTTAAAATCAACAAACAGAAGACAAAGATGTTGACAAGAAGTATGAAGACACAAGAACAAATAGAATTGATGACTAAAATGGTTTTAAGGTTGAGAAAAAGACAAAATATTTTGTTATTAATATTACAAACATGAATTTTATGACATTTCAAAATAAGACATGGAAGACATGTCAAGATGTGATAAAACAAAATTGTCATTGTTGGGGAGAATTTCTGTGATTATGATGAATGTCTCACCTAGAATATTATTTTTATTTCAGATATCAGTTTTGACATATAAACAAACATTTAAACAAAAGCAGAAAGACATCTAAATTTGAGAGGAAGGAGAAAAAACGCAAGTTAAATATAAGTTGTTACAAGATGTAAAAAAAAAGAAGAGGTTTGGGTTTACCTGATTTGAAATTATATTTTGCAACCTACTGTTTGATCTGGATGAAAGAATGGATGTTCCTAAAAAACATAAGACCTTTGGAGTTAGAAGGGGATGATTTAAGATTTGTTTGGCATGGATATCTATGGTATGATAAAGCTAAGGTTAATGTAGATTTTAAAACTCATTTTATTAGATATGCCAATATGGAACAAATATAAACTCCCGTGTGGCTCTCAGCACCGGAAATATTTTAATAGAATAGAAATGATTATTAATCATAAATGGTTCACTTACTCTGATATATTAGAATTTTCTCAAAAAGAATGTAGAATTAAAAACAAGAGAACTGGTGGTTGGAGGATAGTCATGGCAATGTTTTTTGTATGTATAATTATTTAAAAGATTTAAAGTGGATAAAGGAACTTTGAGTTTTGAACAATGGAAGACTGGATTTGAAATGGAACTTTGTACAAAGGATGATTATATTATTGCTAGCATATAAACTTTTATTGAAATATGAAAGAGAAGAAGTGAAAGGACGTATAATAGAATGGGCTAAAAACTTTGGTTATAATATACATATGGATCAGAGGGAGAATGTAGTTGAAAGAGTTGAAATTTATAATATGCTATAGTCTTAAGCATAATTTTTATAACATGATGTATCATTGGTACAAGTCACTGGAAAAACTGTCTAGAATATATAAAGGCTCTTCAAACCTATGCTGGAAATGTAATCAACAAGAAGGGACATTTTGCCATGCTTCGTGAATGTGTAAAAAAGCCAGAAAATGTTGGAACTCAATGACACACAATAATACAGAAGGTTTTAAAGATGCATATACAATTAAAACCAGAGATTTTTCTTTTGGGATTGATGGCTAAGCAGCTGGAAAAAAATTATGAAACATTGTTTTTATGTATGATGTTTCAGAGAAACTATTATATGTACAAAAATGAAAAGATAGCGAAGATAATGGCACTTGCTGAGATAGCTCCATTGACTCCTTCAATTAGAGATATGACATTGTTTAAATTTAATGAGAGTTGGAAACCCTTTATTGACTTTTTGTGGGAAACAGAAAAAAAGATGTTATGATCTATGATTCTGAGAATTAGAATAAAAATAATAGATTATAGAGAAAATGTAAGCAATGTTGTAATCAAAGAGTAAGAGATTATTTTACATTTATACTTTTAACGCTGTAAAAGAAAATCAGAAATCACATTTTTATAATTTTTTTCTTTTTAAAAAAAATCTGCAGATTTGTCTTTGCTCTTTTCTTATTTCTTTCACTTTTCCTTTGTTCATTCTAAATATTAGTTCTAAAATATCTTAGAAGTCATGTAGTTCAGTCTTCTATTTAGTGCAGGAACTGCTACTTCATTAAGGTCTGACAGGGCAGTCTACAAATCCTTTAAAATGAATGAATAAGCAAACAAATTAATAACTCTCTCTATATCTATCTATCTATATCTATATCTATATCTATATCTATATCTATATCTATATCTATATCTATATCTATATCTATATCTATATCTATATCTATCTGTTATGTCCTGGGACTGCTGAATGACTCAGCAGGCTCAGGAGGCTGCAGAAGGCCCAGGCAAACCACGTGGTTGCCTGGGACCAGACAGGCTGTCTCCAGCTTTGTGCGCATGCGCAAGGCGGGAGACTAGCCTTGCACTGATTGGCTGACGCTGTCCCTTGCGAGGGAGTATAAAAGGCCTTGGCGCCATTTTGTGTTCTGTTCTGTTCGTGATCTCAATAAAGAAGTTGTGTTTGTTACTCCTGCCTCGCCTCAATATCTTTTCTTCAGAAACAGAACATTGGCGATGAGGATGGGATTTGCTGCAAGCAGAACAACCGGAGAAGCTAGGCTGACTTACCAGAGAAGGCCTGAAGCGCTGGGAAGTTCGGCGTCCGGAGGAAGCGATTGCCTGCCGGTACGAAAACGCTGGAGGTGAGCTCAGCTTCGAGGGACCCCTTCTCATTCCTTGCAGCGAGAGGCATCGAAGAGGTTACAGGCTGTAACGATGTCAAAGCTGGGCCGTCTGTCGGAATTTGATACTTCTCACCCTGAGCGTTGGAGTTCCTATGTGGCGCGAGTGGAAAATTACTTGCGAGTAAATAAGATCCAGGAAGACGGTCTTAAAGCTGCTACCTTGCTGTGTGTCTGTGGGCAAGAGACTTTTGACATTGCAGAGAATCTTGTAGCCCCAGCACCACTGGAGTCAATTGTGTATGCTGACTTAAAGAGGATGCTGCGAGAGCACTTCGAACCTAAGCTCTCAGTAATTGCTTGGAGGCATGCATTTGAGCAGAGGGATCAGAGGCCTGGTGAGTCAGCTGCGGACTTTGTTGCTGCCTTAAGACAAGCAGCTAGGCAGTGCGAGTTCAAGGATCTGGAAGAGAGGCTCCGGGATCGCTTGGTTTGCGGACTGCGAAGTCATGAGCTGCAACAGAAACTTTTTGCAAAAGAAGATGTCTCATTCCAAGATGCTTTGAGAGAGATTGCAGCTGAAGAAGCAGCGGGCAGTGCTGTGAACGCATTGCGGCTCGCCAGGAACCCCCCAGCGGTGGTCTCCATCCATCAAGATGTCGCTCGAGAGGAATCTGAAGTAGATCCAGAAGAGGAGGTGGACAGGCTTCAGCAGGCAGAAGAGAAGAGGCCTCAAGGGCGCAGAGAAAAAGCGACAGCATCCCCTCGGTGTTTCGGTTGTAGAGGACGCCACAAGCAAAATGATTGTCGGTTCTGCTCCGCTATCTGCCGGGCATGTGGCAGGCAAGGCCACATTGCATCCGTCTGTTTGGGTCGCCAGAAGGAACAGACTGCAGAAGAATTGCCTCTGAAAGGTACCAAGGTCCCCAGCCAACACAGGGTGGGCTTCTGCGCGTCCCGTAGGAGCGTTTTCAAAACCGGGGTTCACAGGCCACTTAAAAAGAAGCTTCACATTGATGTGAAGTTGCAAGGGGTTCCCTTGTCGATGGAGTTGGACACAGGGTCCGCTCTATCTATCATTTCCTTTGACACCTTCAATAAGGTTTGCAACAGAAGTGGCCTACGAGTCAAACTCAGGCCTTCAAGTTTAATCCTTACTGACTTCCAGAATTCCAGAGTCAGTGTGAAGGGGGAGGCCACGCTCAGGGTGCAGCATAGGAGTTTTGAGGGGCTGCTAGATGTGGTGGTAGTTGGGGATGATCGTGCGAGCCTTATTGGGCTCGATTGGTTCGAGGCCCTGGGAATTCAAGTGACTGGACTTCACAATCTGCAAACGTCAGGCCATGCAAAAGTTTGCAAGGAGTTTGCTGGTGTATTCAGTTCAGAGCTTGGCTCATACAAGGGGCCTTCCATTGCTTTACGTTTAGACTCAGCCATCACACCCATCGGATCAAGCCCCGAAGGGTGCCCTTTGCCCTAAAAAACAAAATAGATGCAGAGCTGGACAAGCTGCTCCAGCAGGGCATTTTAGAGCCTGTGGACTCTGGTCCATGGGAAACACCTATAGTCACGCCACTGAAAGCCAATGGAGAAGTCCGGATTTGTGCGGACTATAAATGCACACTTAATAAAGCATTGCAGCAGCATGCCTACCCAGTGCCTGTGGTGAGCCATATTTTGGCCTCCCTCAAGGGGGGGGGGGGCGAATCTTTGCAAAGCTTGATTTGGCTCAGGCCTATCAACAGTTACCTGTTGAGGCAACAGCTGAAGCCCAAACAATTGAGACGCACCGAGGAGCCTTTAAGGTCAAAAGGCTGCAGTTTGGGGTTAATGTTGCCCCTGGCATATTCCAAAGTGTAATGGAGCGAACGCTCCATGGTATCCCTGGGGTCTGTCCGTACTTTGATGACGTCCTCATCGCTGGGGAGTCATCTGTGAACTTAGCTGAAAGGCTGAGGGCTGTCTTGCTGCGTTTCCGCCAAGCAGGGCTGAAGCTGAAGCAAAATAAGTGTAAAATTGGAGTCACCTCCACTGAGTTCCTGGGATTCCGTATTGATGCTGAAGGCATCCATCCTGCAGAATCCAAGCTTCAAGCAATTCAGCAGGCCCCAAGCCCCCAGTCGAAGAATGAGCTTCAAGCCTTCCTGGGGCTGTTAAATTTTTATCATTCCTTCCTTCCCCACAAGGCTGCAATGGCTGAGCTGTTACACTGGCTCTTGGACAAACAGGCTCCATGGAAATGGACAAAAGTTCATGAAAGGAGTTTCACAGAGGTCAAGGCCTTGCTCTCTTCAAATGCGGTTTTAGCGCATTTCAATGAGCAACTGCCTGTGTGCATAGCCTGTGATGCATCCCCTTATGGGGTTGGGTCTGTGCTGAGCCACCTCAAGGCTGATGGGACACAAGTCCCTGTGGCCTACTACTCCAGGACTCTCTCATCTGCAGAGCGTAATTATGCGCAGATTGACAGAGAAGCCTTGGCAATAGTGGCTGGCATAAAGAAATTCCACGATTTCTTGTATGGCCGCCATTTCACGGTTTACACAGACCATAAGCCTTTGCTGGGTTTGTTTACAACAAACAAACAAACCCCTCACATAATATCTCCCAGAATGCTGAGATGGTCAATTTTCCTGTCAGCATATGACTACACCCTGGTTCACAAACCAGGTAAAGAAATGGGCCATGCAGATGGCCTCAGCAGATTACCTCTACAGCAGGTAGAGGCAGATCCGGCTCCTGCTCTTCACATTCTCTCCATTCAGGAATTGCCTGAATCTCCCCTCAATGCTAGGGACGTGGCTGCAGAAACTGCCATTGATCACATGCTTACACGCGTGCTGACATGGGTGTTGTCAGAATGGCCTGACATGTGTCTGGGTGCAGAATTCCAGAGTTTCTGGCAAAGGAAGCACAAGCTTTCCACTTTCAAAGGATGTATCCTATGGGGCAGCAGGGTAGTCATTCCGGCCTCATTGAGGACTAGAGTCTTGTTCTCTCTGCATGAGGGACATCCGGGAATAGTCCGGATGAAGGCGCTTGTGCGTAGCCACCTCTGGTGGCCTGGGCTGGATAAAGAGATCGAGACCCAGGTGCATGGGTGCCAAGTGTGCCAACAGTCAAGGCCAGAAATGCCCCAGGCCCCTGTACATAGGTGGGAGGAGACACATACCCCATGGTCGAGGGTACACATCGACTACGCTGGGCCCTTTCAGGGGCAATTCTCCTCATGGACAGCCATTCCAAGTGGCTAGAGGTTGTTCCTGTCTCCTCCACTACTACTGCTAGGACCATCCTGGTGCTGAGAGGAATCTTCACCTCACATGGTCTTCCAGATGTCCTTGTCTCAGACAACGGACCCCAATTTACATCTTCTGAGTTTCAGGGTTTTCTCCAAGCCATCATGATCCGACATGCCAAATCTGCGCCGTTCCATCCAGTTTCCAATGGCCAGGCTGAGCGTATGGTGCATACTACCAAAGATGCTTTAAAGAGAATCACTCATGGAAACTGGCATCACAGGTTAGCTGACTTTCTTCTTTGTCACTGTACCACACCTTGCACTGCCACTGGAAAGAGCCCAGCTGAACTCCGCTGGGGTCGCAGACTCATTAGTAAGCTGGACAGGTTGCACCCCGACTGGGTGGCTTCACAGGTGTCACAGCCGCGGGCACCTAGGAGACTACAGGTGGGCGATCTGGGCAAGGAACTATGGACCTGGACCTCTCTGGGTGACAGCCGTGGTATGCAAGGTCTCTGGGCCGCTGTCATATGAAGTGGCCTTGGATGATGGTCGTGTGCTCAGACGTCACATTGGCCAACTGCGCTGGAGGCTTCCCAGCCACTCTTCCGCTCCTGGCTCTGCTCTCGGGGGGGAGGAGGACCATAGTTACGATTGTGGACCACAGTCTCTCCGCGAAGAGGGACCTTCAAATGTTCCTACACATGTTCCTGAAGGGGTTTTTGCCATGGAGGTGGCTCCTGACTCTGGCACAGGCACCGGGTCTATGGGACATTGCTGTCAATCGGCTACTCAGGCCACTCCAGCTGCTGGTCTTGGGCTCAAAGGACAGTGTTCCCAAGAGGGGTCCATTGTGGATTTGGGGAATTCCACCCCACCACTGGACTTGGGGAACTCCACTCCACCAAGGAACTCTGGTTTGGGTTTAGCGGATCCAGCCAGTCAGCAGTTTGGAGGGTTGCCTCCTTGGGGGGATCAAAGTCCTGGTCTGCCTAGTCTAGCAGGCGAGATGGCACGCCAGGCACACACGCTGGCTCCAAGAAGGTCAGAGTGGGCCAAGGGTCCACCCAAACATCTAAAGGACTATGTGAGGTTCCTGTCAAGTATAAGGGAGGCTTAATAGTTCTCTAGGACTCAGGACACACTCATAGAAGGGTGTTCTGTTGATAGTATGAAACAATAGGAGGTATTCTTGTAAATACAAGAAATGGAATGAAGGGGTCTGCCAGTGTGCAGGCATAACTGTGCTTAGAAATAATAACATGATAACTGAACACATGTATATGTGTGCTGCTCTAAAACAGTAAGTATTCACTTATTGTTTTATCCAAAGGGGGAGGGGTGTTATGTCTTGGGACTGCTGAATGACTCAGCAGGCTCAGGAGGCTGCAGAAGGCCCGGGCAAATGACATGGTTGCCCGGGACCAGACAGGCTGTCTCCAGCTTTGTGCGCATGCACAAGGGGGGAGACTAGCCTTGCATTGATTGGCTGACACTGTCCCTTGCAAGGGAGTATAAAAGGCCTTGGCACCATTTTGTGTTCTGTTCTGTTCGTGATCTCAATAAAGAAGTTGTGTTTGTTATTCCTGCCTCGCCTCGATGTCTTTTCTTCGGAAACAGAACACTATCTATCTATCTATCTATCTATCTATCTATCTATCTATCTATCTATCTATCTATCTATCTATCTATCTATCTATCTATCTATCTATCTATCTATCTATCTATCTATCTATCTATCTACAGTATCTATAGATATAGATATAGATATAGATATAGATTAGATATAGATATAGATATAGATATAGATATAGATATAGATATAGATATAGATATAGATATAGATATAGATATAGATATAGATATAGATATAGATATAGATTACCTTCCAGGGTGCCACGTATGAGCAAATCAAAGGGACACCGGTGGGGTCTCCCATCTCGAGTGTCATTGCGGAGGCGGTCCTGCAGCAGTTGGAGGCAGAGGTGATGTCCAAGTACCGCTCCAAATTTTGGGCTCGATATGTGGACGACACGTTTGTTGCCATCAAAAAATAGGATAGTGCTAGTTTTATGGATGAGCTGAACTCAGTGTATCCTGACATCCGTTTTATGGCAGAAGAGGAGACCCAGGGCACTCTTGCCTTTCTAGATGTACTGGTCAGCCAGCAATCAAATGGCACCCTGCATATAACTGTCTACCGTAAGCCGACCCATACTGACAGAACATTGCATTACAGGAGCAACCATCCCATGGCGCACAAGATCAGTTGCGTCAGGACAATGTTCAAGCATGTCAGCTCACACTGTAATACAGGCAGAGCCAGAATTGAGGAGAGGAATCGCCTTTATTGCATCTGTAGGTGTAATGGCTACCCCGTTGAGTTCGTTAGGTGATATAGCAGACCATATGAACCTCATGGCAGATCACATGCCAGCATGACAACAACACTGACCACACGAACAACCCTTCCATATATCAATGGCGTGTCTGAGGCAATAGCATGGCTACTAGCCTCCTTTAACATAAACATTGCCCACAGACCAGACCAGTCTCTGCGTGCCATGATTATGCACCCTAAAGAGCTGCTCCCCAACGATGAAAGATCTTCTGTTATATACAGAATCAAGTGCAAGAACTGCCCATGCAATTACGTTGGAGAAACAACTAAAAGACTCGGGACCAGGATCCACGAGCATGAGCTGGCAATCAGAAGACAGGAACAACGCTCACAAGTATGGGCACATATGGCCAGTCATGGCCATATGTTTGATTTTGCCAATGCTGAGGCCATATCCCGCGATGCCACCAAGGGTGGTCGATTACTTAAGGAGGCCTGGCTATCCCACCAGAATTTGATTAATCGACACATAGACCTTTTACCTGCTTATCAGACTCTTAGGGGGTGGGAGGGACAGCACCGTGACTCACGATGAATGCAACCAGCCCGCTCCTTGCAGGATCGGAATGACGTGGCGATAGGTGAAATGATCGTGGCCCCCAGTGAGGACAATGAACCTGTAGCGTGCCCTGGTCTACACCTGGCAATCTGTCAGTGGCCTTGCTGGTTGGGAGAGGAAGGAGATAAGGAGCAAAGGCAGCTGGACAGCCACCCCCCGAGTGCATGTACGCGCTCAAGGAAAGCGAAGGAGGATCTGAAGGCAACCAGCAAGGCCACTGACAGATTGCCAGGTGTAGACCAACTCAGCACATTGTGGACTATTACAACCAATGGGCCGATGACGTGCTCGAGAAGCCGGGCGCAGAGGCAGGAGGCTATATAGGCCAGCTCCCAGAATGCCTCCCACTCCAACTCTGAGGACGTCTGCAGTTTGGCCGACGAAAGCTAAGTGCTCTTTTATCCACAGGCCTGTTTATATTAAACAGCCTTGTTTATTTTTATCCTGGTGTTCGCTTTTTTCTTGTAAGAATTTTATCAGCATGTGTATTCCCAGCATTCGCATTTTTAGTGTTATAAAGGACATATATATATATATATATATATATATATATATATATATATATATATATATATATATTAGATGGGGAAGTAATAATTATGATCTAGATCTATAAATTTCAGTATCATTTCCTCTTCAAAAAAAGAAAAAGGAAAAGAAAGTAAAAAGCATGCTAATAATTAGTCCAAGAATTATGCAATAGCTAAATCAAATACTTTCTGCACTCCATGCATTTAGTTCAAGGGTCAGGAAAAAGATGTCTACAGGTGCCAGAATATCAGTTGGATGCCTAAGATGCATTCAGTCATTCATAAAATAAAACAATTGTTTGTGAGATTTTGGTGATTCTGTGAAATTTTATGTGAAAACACTGAAATCTTAATGTTAAGATGTTTGTATAGTCATGCAAAATGCTGCAGCATTTCTGATGTTGCAAGATCCCAGATTCTGTAGTTCTGATTTCTGAACTGGATAAGGGATTGAACTAGATCAGGGTTCTTCAAACTTGGCCCTTTTATAACTTGTGGACTTCAACTGCCAGAATTCCTCAGCCAGGCATGCTGGCTGAGGAATTCTAGGAGTTGAAGTCCACAAGTCATAAAAAGGCCAAGTTTGAAGACACCTGAACTAGATCATGGTTCCCCAAAATGGTCAATATCAATTTCGAATGGTTGATGGGACAATCCAAAGGATTGTTTTTATGCAGTATTGCAGGCTAATTCTTCTGTGAACTGACAGCAGTTCGGCAGTTCGATTCTCACCTGCTCAGGATTGACTCAGCCTTCCATCCTTCCAAAGTCCGTAAAATGAGGACCCAGATTGTTGGGGGCAAAATGCTGACTCTGTAAACTGCTTAGAGAGGGCTATAAAGCACTGTGAAGCGGTATATAAGTCTAAGTGCTGTTGCTATTATCATTCATAGTACTATTAAGTAAAGTAGCATCTATTGAATTATTTTTCATATAATAAATGTTTGAGGATCCAATGAACAATCTGAAATTTCTTGAAGAGGATGATGAGCTTAAGATTTTGGGATCTCTGGATTAAATGATTTCCAGGATCCCTTCATATCTTTACATTATATAATTTCATGATCTCATTAAGCTTTTTTAAAATGGGTGTCTCAGTAGCTTCTGGCAATCTAGGAACAGTAGCCAACTTCTGATTTGATCTGCTGATGTGTCTTTGAGCTGAAATCTATGCCATGAGATTCAAAGTACAAAGGAGAAAAGATAGCTAGATTCCAATCTATATATTGTTTTGAGGTGTGCCAATCAGCTCCTTTCTCACAGAAATGCAGAACCAATGGAACCACTCCTAGTTTTAAATAAGAAAATCCAACCTGAATTGTGATAAAGACCTGGCAAAGTAAATGCTATATCACCAGAATTTTCCCCCAAAATTCATCATATCCTCCTCTTACTTAGAAGCAGACACAATTAAAAAGGAATCCAATAGCATTTCATTTCACTTGCTGCTTTTCTTTCTTGCATTTCTTTCAGCACAATTTTGTTTGGACACTTAGAACTTATAGTGGGTCTACAACATATAAATGTATATGCAAGTGTCTCATGTGCCACCTAGGTGCATACTTGCAAACTGCTGGCAAAACATCTGTTGCAAATCCAGTTCTCCACCTCTCCTGGCAAAACATAAAGCAAAGATTTTATTGCCTTCCAGAATTATGCAAGAACAGCCTTGAACCTAGTTTTCTTTTTCTTTTTTTTGTCGTATACGATGTGGAAGGGAAAACAATCCTTGCTGTGAAATCTGCTCAGGTGTGCACTAAATTCTCCAAATTGTTCTGGGATATGTTGTTCTTGTTTGTACAACCTTCTATGTAAAACCACATTGGTATTAGTCAAATTAGATTTTAACATTTGGTCTTGGAAATGGAACTCTCTCACCTCTAGGCCTTTTCAGTGGGCCGTGCAATTTTTGTTTGTGGCTGTGAATGTTCTCATGCCCCCATCAAGTTCACATCCTTTGCAGGTTGGCAGGTATGTTCTGAGTGACATGAAGGCCTTTATTGTGGTTGGTGAGTCACTGCACTTATCTACCAGCCACTCCTTGGGTGTGTATTTTATACCGATCGGGCCATTTTTCAACAGCAGCCAATGCAGCTCTGAAACAATACAACGTTGCCCATAATGACAAGGAAACGTAGTGATTCAGTAGCTTTGACAGACGGCCAAGGCACCACTTTCTTTCAAGATTCTGGACTGCCAAGGTCCTTGGAAGCAAAACATCATGCCAGTTCAATGACTTTCGTTTGAAAGACGACACCAGTTTAGCTCCAGAGTTTCTTAGCTGTGTATCACTCATCCGAAACATTAGACTCTGTATATTTCCTTCAAATGCTTTGCGTGACTCATCTCACTTTGTTAGTTATAAAGCAAGCAAGGGGAATCCAGCTCTGCTGAAGAATGGAGAATTTCCTGTGAGGTTATCTGAGGATCAATTTTACAGGTCTGAAGAAAATGGGAGATGTTTTTTTTTTCCTCCCCTTTTCAGAGTTAAGAGTGAAAACATCTTGGTCAAAGATTATCTTAATTTTAATCTTACCATCTGTCCCAATCAGGTGTCCTCCAGATGTTTCAGAGTCTAAAACTCCCCAAATACTAAGTCAAAGCACTCTTCGCTACACTCTCAACTCATCTGGAGGATAGCTGGTTGTTGAAGTCAACAATAACAGCAATAATAGAATCCCCAGATGGAAGCAGGTTAGTTTCCCAAATATGTTGCTCAACCCCACCCCCCACCCCGTCAAAATCAGACATTCTGCCCAAAGAGGGCAAACCTTTATTGATTTAGTTTCTCAGGTATGCCAGTTGCTCAACCCAGCTCAAAGAATGATAGCAAAATTGAAATGGAAGAAATCTAATTTTTAATTACAAAATGCAATAGAATGTAAAAGAGTTAGTTTAAGGTTGCAAAACCAGATGCAAGAATGTAGGTAGCATTCCTAATGGGAACTAGATGAATCAAATGTGGAATCTGAGCAGAAGGTGGTGACTGACAGGAACAGCTTAAAATAATTTGATTGGAGTCAGCATGGAATGTGGCAATGCAACAGTAGACCCAGGTTGCAGTCTGGTGAATTGATGAAATCCAATGCAAATCATTGTGTCTGAGCCCATTGCTCAACCATTAAATTTCCATGGTGGTCTAAACTTCTAATGATCGATGATAGTACATTGCTGGTTACGTCATCCCTCTACAAGGCAACATGTTACTCAGCAAATGAAATATGAAGTCCCCAAAGTTAATATGAACTTGGGAAAATATGACTTCCTCTGCAGCTTAACTTAACTAAGGTACCCAGGATTTAAGTTAAGTTAGTTTAAGCTTATGTTAACTAAGGCACATGATTTCTTGTTTTGCATAGATTTCAAGGTGGTGCTACCAACTCAAACATGGTTTTCAGAACATGCATTTACATGTCAGATTTTTCTTACTCCCAGTCTTGTGGTTACAATGATCTCTGTCTGATGGTGCTTAAAAAAAAATGGGAAATTTTAGTGAATTCAAATATAGCAATGAGGAGATTTATTCTACGCTTGTTTTAATTCCAGCTCTGTCAAATTTATCTGCCACCTCTTTTTTTCCATGCTGAGTTTAATGTTTCTTTTAAAGTCCAAAATGAACCTGGACTTAGCTACCTTAAGAAAAGTCTAGGTCATGGAGGCCTTGCTCCTTAACAATTGTCTACATCAGAAACCTAAGTGTTAGAACATCCTACTTTGGAATTGTATCACATTGTCTCTCATTTCTATTTTTGTGGTTTTATCTTAGTTAAGATACCTCTTTTGTGTGTTTTCTGCCTGTATGTTTCATTTCAAATGTGTAATTGCTTTAGTTTAAATGTTACATTTGTTTTTTAATATGATTTGTTTATGTATTTTCTTTTTGTATTCCACCTTCAAAGTCAACTATTCCTAGGATGGCTCATAATTATTGTTTTGCATTTTTAATGCTGTGATATCACTCCAAATGCTATAAAGCAGACTAACTAATAATGAACAGAAGGATTCAATAAACAAGTCAGTTTTATTTTATTATTGTTGTTGATGTTTTATTACATGATTGTGTTATATTTTGTTGTTTTGTAATTTTTGGTTTGTCACACAGTCACCGAGATATTCAGACTGCGTTTGGTATTTTTATCCACCTATCGAGTCCTTCCCAAGGACCTGGGATAGTCAGATGTTGATGTTTTATGGTGTTAGAAGTATCATCACAGGATATAAGCAGTTCTGAGTAAAGCTGCCTTTTGCAATTGGTAGTGAATTTGTCAATGCCAATGGTGTTCAAGTGGTGCTCCAATTGTTTTGAGATTGCACCCAAGGCGCCTAATATTATTGTGCTTATTATTTGTTAATGTTGTATTGTTATTTTTATTCTTTATTTGATTTAAAGCTAATTTAATTTATACATGAATAATATATTTGATTTATACATTAAGTTGTATTTGGAAATATACATAAATGTATTGCAAATAGAAAAATGTGGTGGCTTGGATCCTATTTAGGAGTAAAGGAGAGGAAGTCATATTTATCTTCTTCCCAGTGCAGAACAGACAGAGAAAGCAAACTGAAATTGCCTGATGACCCTATAGGGGAAGGAAACAATTAACAAAAATCAGATTGTTATTATTTCTGTGATGTCAAGGAAATAAATACACGGGTACAATAAATGACATTATTTAAATTAGAAGGTGCTAACATCAGTAGAAAGGATGGACCTGAAGTCTCCTTAGAAGAGCAGGATCATCCCATACTAGTAGTAAGGTCATGTTGCTGTTATCAGATCCTACATTCCTCTTGCAATTTATCCTACTTTGTAAGTCCTACAGTTCCAGAGGGTATACAGCCTGCAACCTTGTGGGCTTTAGTTTTGTTTTGTGTTCCTTTGGTGAAGAGCCCAGTGATCGCAATAGGAATATGCATGCCAATGAAGATCCTTTGTTGCATTTATCTTTCTATCTGTCTAGCTTGATTCCTGATTTAAGTGGCCACAACATTCCTTTCTCCTGCTGCAAGAGCCAAGCCATTGTATCTGTGGTTTGGGTCAGATGAGTTATAGTTAAGACCCATTTCTAAAGGAATGTAACTATTTCTGAATGGGAGTAGATTCTGAAAGGTGTAAGAAAGCCTAACCTAGCCGTAATTCATACACATTATTGCAAACTCTATCACGCAAAACCAGCATGCCGGAATATCAATGTATAGCACATTAATTAATCAGTGAGGGTTAGTGTGGTGTGGAATTATGGGAAGGTTTTCTTGACAATCAAAGTCACTGAGTTACCAATGGTTCCCTGAGCTTAAAGCTATTCTATAGCTTGCATCTGTCCTATTTCTCAAGGCTTGCTTTAAATAATAATAATAACAAAATGATCTTCTTGGTGAAGCCAACCTCATTCCCTTTGATTTATGAAAGTGAAAACCTAATCAGTATAACTGAAAGGAAATATATTGTTTTCCTATTTACCATGCATTTGTTTCCTTTTCGTTGTCTCTGGAACAGTCTCTTCTACATTGTAAAATACCAGAGACTTTCATAGACTTACATCAATGAGACCTACATTAATGAGAGTCAGTATGGTGTAGTGGTTAAGGCACAAGGCTAGAAAATGGGAAATTATGAGTTCAAGTCCCTCCTTAGCTATGAAAGCCAGCTGGGTAATTTTAGTCTCTTTTCTGTCAATCCAGCCAGTGGTGGGATTCAAATATGTGAACAACCAGTTCTCTGGGTGGATGCCGCTTCCGGAAGTCTGTTCTGGGCCTGGGCAACAAAAAATTAGCTACCGGTTCTGCCGAACTGGTGCGAACTGGCTGAATCCCACCACTGAATCCAGCCCACCTCACAGAGTTGTCATTGTAGAGAAACTAGGAGGAGAAAGATGTGTGGGATATGTTCACCGTCTTGAGTAATTTGTAAAAAATAATAAAGGCAGGATACAAATAAATAAAATAATAAGGAACCATCTGAATTCCAGTGCAGGACATTTTAATCAGTAACAATTGTAATAAATTATATAATCAATGAGTAGCATTAGCAAACATCATTGTCAATTATAGACACACAAACACACACACACATATAGATATCAGTGAATGATACAATACGTAAACAAATATAAATAAAAAATCAAAATAATCATATGATGAGAAAAGTGCTTCAGAATTAGGCTTAAGCTATTTCGAGGAAAAGTGGCGACGAAATAAAATGCTATTTTAATTGCTGTTATGTGATCTTAAGGAAGAATATGTTTAATGGGATAATTATTACTGTTATTATGTTTTATGAAATCTTTCCCATCATCTTCAAGGAATAATTATGCCTTAATAACTAG
Organism: Azemiops feae; assembly: GCA_023970755.1. Lineage (NCBI taxonomy): Eukaryota > Metazoa > Chordata > Lepidosauria > Squamata > Viperidae > Azemiops > Azemiops feae. The sequence goes on along the minus strand of JALGBA010004228.1, from coordinate 6,543,201 downwards.
GAATATGTCCATTTTTACACAGACTTTTTCAGACTTAGGTTTATAGTCAGGTTTAGCACTGAAGGCCCACTCAACAAGGAATTGTAATACCAGTAGGAAAATATTAAATATTAAATGTCCCGGTGTCAAACTTTTAAATATACAGCTAAAAAAGGGATAATGTTTGGAAGATGTGAGGGGCTTCAAAAGTTTGGAAATGTTGCTTTCTCCGAAGGACATATTTGATAAAATAAAATAGCCTGATTGTTCTCCATCCCCAAGTAGGAGAGGTTTTAAGCACTAGATGGCAGCAACGTATGAACAACCAAGAAGAGAGGGATCCAGGAGTGGATATTCAATATATTTTCTTTAAGTGATCAGCTTACTCTGCACATCAAATAAATGTTTCTGAATTAGAATGTCAAGAGAAAAAAAAATGCAAACGTTTCCATTACATGCCAAAATCCAAAAGATATAGAAATTAAGTGATTCTTTCTCTCAAATATTACAAGGAAAAAAACACTATTGCAAGGAAAGACACTATTGCAAAGACAGGGGGAGGGGGAGGACTTAGGAAAGCATTGGTTTTCCAATTTTTTCAAAGGAGTCATCAAGGTACTTAAATCAAAGGCAAAAGACTGAGACAATATGAAGAGAAGCCAGTAGTGATAAGAAATAAGACACAACGAAAGAAAATGGACATTATGTTTTATATGGTCTAAATTTAATGACACGGTCAAAGGCTGGTATATTGAACACTGGGACTTCTCATATTGTCTGTCTTCTTTCTCTTTTTTCAGTTTATTATTATTTTCACTGTTCTTTTACTTTCCCTCATATTTCAGATACGTTCTTTACTGGTACAAATTGGTGAGAGTTTTTCGTTTTGGACTTTGTCTCTCTTATTAACATCCTCCCCAAATATTCATAGTTGCTCCTGTGGAAAATCTCCTTGGAAGGAGTTTCCTCAGAATCTCCTCTTCCCTTGAGCAATGAGAAGTCGAAATATGGAACAGAGGGTTGTATGATGAAAATCTGCCCCCTCACCTGTATTCCTCAAACACTCCACCCCAATCAAGTAGAATTTCACTGATTTGTTTCCTCCTTTGGAAAAAGGTGTAAACCAGGGCTTTTCAAACTTGGCCCTTTTATGACTTGTGGACTTCAACTCCCAGAATTCCTCAGCCAGCATGCCTGGCTGAAGAATTCTGGGAGTTGAAGTCCACAAGTCATAAAAGGACCAAATTTGAAGAGCCCTGGTGTAAACAATAAAGGTTACTTGTTTTGCATCAATGGAATTAAACATTTTTTAAAGAAATACACAGCAGGCCCTCAGCACACCACTGATGTGTACATTTTGATGCCAGATAATGAATTGTACCTTTGCTGCAAACAGAAGTGTGGTTTACAGATGAGCCAGGGTTAATCTCACTTATTTTAAATGGAATTGTTGCATATCGTCCATTGGGCCTTGGCAGCTTTATTATCTGCTGCAAATCTACTCCGCCAACCTTAGACTCTTGGTGGAGCTTTTCCTAGAATAGGTTATCTATGTGTAATGCTTGAAAGACTTTCAAATGCTTGAAAGACAAACAGCATTTAGCTGTTTTTCAGTGCTAGGTCAAGTTGAAGAGGTTATTTGAGCAGGTGGCTAAAGTCAACAAAAATGGTCTGAAGTAGCACTAGATGTTTAAATGGACCCAGTTCTGTCACAATGTGCACGGACTAGAAATCCAAGCATATTAACAGGGGGAAATGTTTTTTTCTTGGGCATAAGAAATTATTGATTTAAATTAATGATTAAATCATCCCTGATATTCTGTAATACGATTGATAGTATAATTAGTTCTACTGGCAGTATTTTCACTAGTTATGGTGGCTTTCATCCTCCTGCAACACAAGATTGTGATGGCATCTTATTACTGCATAATTGGATCAATTCTTATTGCATTCTATTTGTTCACAACTACAAGAAAAATTATAAAGAATATCAAAGAAAGCTATTTACTTCAACAATGGCAGGAGCCAAAGTTCATTCACTTGGAAATGAGATAAAATATTTTTTTCAGGTGTCTAAACATTGTAAGACAGCCGGTCTGGTGTAGTGGTTAAGGCATCAGGCTCGAAACTAGGAGATCATATGTTCTAGTCCTGCTTTGGGCACAAAGCCAGCTGGATGACCTTGGGCCAGTCACTCTCTCTCAGCCCTAGGAAGTACACAATGGCGAACAACATCTGGAAATCCTGGCCAAGTAAACTTGAGGGACTTGCCTGGGCAGTGGCCAGGAGTCAAAACTGACTCAAATACAAACATGCACACACTCATGAACACACACAAATTGTAGGATTAGTAACTAATACCTAACATCACCCATAATAATGGTCTCATGCCTGTTACTGAGTTTTGTAATGACAATGTGGCAGTTTGGAACCCTAGAACAGCTCCATTTTATATGTTGTAATGAAGACAATCTGCCTCATATGATCATGCCTAATCAGGAGCATCAATTAAAAAAAGGCCCTGAATGACTACAAGTATTAGGATCGGGTCTGAGTTTATAGGTGGACAGATCCAGCCTTATACGGAAAGGGGAAAAAAGATGACATCTGAGCACATCTCACAGTAGTGTCAGGCAATACATCCTATTGTGGGAGTATGGATGAACAGAAAAAAGTACAATATGGAACAGATTTCGGAGATCTGCCAATTTAGACTTTAACATAGCTCTTGGCTAGATATGTGATATAGTCCTTTAAAGGGGATAAATAGAAAGTCCTTATACTAACGAGTAAAACAAAAAATATTTTTTTATTAACCATCTACATTAATGAAAGTTGTGTGGAAAATGTCTCCATAATTAGGAGGAGTTGTGAAAGAAAATAAGATATTTTTTCCAAAAATCAATTTATAAATCTAATGGACTATCTGTTGACTGAGATAGTCGTACTAGTACAGGTAATCCTCGACTTACAACAGTTCATTTAGTGACCAAAGTTTCAACAACACTGAAAAAGTGACATGACCGTTTTTCCACAGTTACGATCCTTGCAGCATCCCCATGATCATGTGATCAAAATTCAGATGCTTGGCAACTGGTTCATACTTATGACCATTGCTGTGTCCCAAGGTCATGTGATCCCCTTTTGTGACTTTCTGATAAGCAAAGTCAATAGGAAAGCCAGATTCACTTAACAACCAGGTTACTAACTTACCAACTGCAGTGACTCACAACTGAGGCAAGAAAGGAGAAAATTAAAAAGGGGAAAATTAATCACTTAACAAATGTCTCCCTTAATGATAGAAATTTGGGGCTCAATTGTGGTCGTAAGTCGAGGATTACCTGTACTGAAATAATTGCATTTATGTGCATAACAATGTACAACATCTGTGGTGCAAAATAACATAGCTCTACTGTTAAGATCTGATTCTTCTTAAGAAGATTAAAAAAAACATAGCCAAAGCACGGCTTTGATTTTTTGTTTTTAAATGAACAAATCACCTTTTCAATATGAGAAATACTAACAGTGAAGATGCAAACCAAAGCATATCTTAGAAATGGGGTATATCACACTGAGTGCTTATCAGACGCAAGAAATCGGAAAGTCCAGACAATTCAAATGCATATAAAGGTTTATTGCATGCTAACACTTTCTACAAGAATCTGAACTACTAACGGTCAAAGCAACTTGGCGGTAGAGAAGAGGCAATGGAATTCAAGGTGGACTTAGCTCTCTTGTGGCCGTGAAGGGACTCAAGACTGATGACGCATGTGATCCCTCCCTCGGGCTCAGCCTGGTCATCACCTACAGTGCTGTTTCTTTTCAATATTCTCCAATCAAATATGGAGAAGATTGAACCCTATGTTTCAAGCATCTTTCCTTGAACCAAACTAGCCTCAAGACCAGCTATTACTACTGTACAAAAAACATGCTTTGTGTGCCTGGAAAACAGCTTTTGAAATCAAAGCGAGAGCATTGTACTGCCTGGCAAAAGCAATGGATCTGATCTTTAAACAGCTTTTTTAGTTTGCACTAGTGTGGCCTTCCAAACAGTTTTGCATCCAACCTCAAGAGTCAAAAAGTTAGTCTTTTTTCTGATCTTCTTCCAAGGAAAAGACAAATCATGAAGCAACTTTCAAAAGTGAAATTATCTAACTGGAGGGAGCCATCTACCTGTCCTGGAAGAATCATGGCAATTGGAGTCGTGCCTTCTCCTTTGGGTGAGAGCCTAAATTCTTGCTGAATTTGCTTTTCTCCCAACAGTTGACATGCCGTTCAGTTGCAACCAAGGTGCTTTCCATTCTTGGAACTGGCTGGGAGAGGAGGTGGGAGCAGAGAAATCTGGTTTATAAAATAGCCCTTAAGCTTTTTAAGGAGGCAACCTGCATTGCCTCTGAGAGGCTGCATTGTTCAAAACCACGCCTGGGCTGAATATAGTGCAGTGTAGAAAACGGAGTCAGCAGGGAAGCATGCAAAGTGAAGCCACATTCCTGATGAAAGGCTAATTCAGCAAGAATGCAATTCCAGGCAATGGCTAATAGGAAGATTTTTATTTTTCAAAAAAACCAACACTTTTAAGACTTTTGTGAGGGGAATATGCTGAAGCAATTGCTGAGCCAGTAACGTGCAAGAGGGAACAATAAACACAGCAGACCATCTGGTGTCTAATTTGCATAATGATGATGTGATAATCATAGGGCACAAAAGGATTATGTACCACAGAGAAAGCAGAGCGAAGTTACTTTAATCGTAATCAGACTGTTCAACAAATTTTGACTGCAAGCCCACCACCACTTTGGACCAAACAGCAGTCAACTAAGATTTTGTAAGGGACTTCCTAAAAAATAGGAAATTCAGATCCCTAGTTCAAATCTCATGGTTATCACATGCTTACAAGACAGACTAAAAACACTACTTTCTCTTAACCAATGCATATTTCTAAATAGGGGTCTTGAAAAAGCAGTAATTTTCCATGCTTTGTTGACAAAAATCAAATAAATGGGCTTCTTATTTTCTTTTGAGCCTGTGGGCACTTTTATAACTTAGAAATCATTTTAAGGACACTTGGACAATAGGTCTTCCATGATGAACAGAGCTTACCAAAAGTTATCCATATACTAGAAGGTAAACTCTTCCCTGTTATGGCTACTGGATCTGGGCTACAATTAGACTCTAGAGGACTGGAAAGTGATATAGGCAATTCCAGTTCTTTGCTGCAGCCATTTGATAATTCTAGTGTATAGTGCAGCCCAAATCTTCAATGAATAGTGTATATTGTTTCAAGCTACCAATAGACTTTTAACTATGATTTCATCATTAAAAAAAAAGAAATCTCAAAAAGTGTTTTCAATACATGTGAAATTCAGAGGCATTTTTGGAATTAAGGATAAAGTCTTGAAGCTGCTACTCTTCTATAGAGCATACTAGCTTCATCTTATAAAACAATAGAAATGTTTTAAAATATAATATTATATTTTATATTTAATCATGTCCATAATACTTATAAATACATAAATAAATATGTATAATACAAAATTCTGGCTGGGTGAAAAAGCAGGAAATATCACATTAGTCCATCGTTGTTGATTCAGATGACACTAAATATATGCCCATTATTTGTATTTACAATGCATCACCAAATCAGATATCATCTATTTTAGTGTTTATACCCTTGAAGTAGGAACCAGGTGACAAGATCTTATCATTTGTGAAACTCACAAATACTGTTAGAAAGTGTTAGACAGAATAATTTAGCTACCATAAAGCTAGCCTGAGATTGCTTTTGTAGATTCTATTAAATGCTTCACAGCTTTTCTCTCATAATCCAGGTGCTGTGAAGGGCACACAAAGAAAGATACATATGTGTTTAAACAAAAAAACAAAAAAACAGAGGAAAGAAAGATTAAGCTGTATGAATCAGGAAAATCTGAGGATTTTTCTTCAAGCAATGTATACTTAATTCTACTCATTCATGTCCTTCAGAAACAGTGGGTACAACTGTGACCGATGTATTATGTACTGGCAGTGGTACATTATGTACTGGCAGTGGGATTCAGCCAGTTCACAACAGTTAGGCAGAATTGGTAGCTAATTTTTTGTTGCCCAGGTCCAGAATAGACTTCTGGAAGCGGCATCCACACAGAGAACCGGTTGTTCACATATTTGAGTCCCACCACTGTGTACTGGTGTCCTTAACCAAATTGTACACAACCAAGAAGTTAAACAGGGTTGTTGTGAAGAAAATAGGAGAGAACATTTATACCACACTCAGTTGTTCAAAATAATGATGGAATATACAGTATATCAAAGCGAAATGAGGAATCAACTTAAGGGGTGCTGAAGCATTCAATGTCTTCATCAGAAAGGAAATGGAATATAGGTAATCCTTGTTTGGTGACCACAATTAAAATCTTTCAGTCCTGAGACCAATTGATACCCATAGTTGAGGCCTAGAGGTCATTATGTGAAGTGGTCACTAAGTGAAACCACCACTGTGCTTATGATCTTACTTCTGCTCTCCTTCCCTTTACAGACCAGCAAAGGTTGTAAATGTGAGGATTAGTTGGAAAGGTACTTTCTCATCACCGTTGTAACTGCAAAAGGTTGCTAAACGTACAGTATCTGAGGGGGAAAAAGTGGAATATCCTAAAAGTGGTTTCTGCTGTTAAACTTTGATCCATCGTGTTGGAAATACTGTATGACCTTAGTTATTTGATTCCTCAGCACCTTGAAGCCTAGTAACTATGAGAGGCAACAGAATGTTGCTGGAGCAGAGGTAGGCAATTAATTTTCCCAAGAGGCCACATGAGAAACTGGGACTGTTGTGGAGGGCCAAACTAAGGGGGCTGTGAAGGTGGGTAGACACCTAAGCATGCACATGCATAAATTGAAAAAAAAAAAAAAAGAAGAAGAAGAAGAAGAAGAAGAAGAAGAAGAAGAAGAAGAAGAAGAAGAAGAAGAAGAAGAAGAAGAAGAAGAAGAAGAAGAAGAAGAAGAAGAAGAAGAAGAAGAAGAAGAAGAAGAAGAAGAAGAAGAAGAAGAAGAAGAAGAAGAAGAAGTCACCTTCAAAATAAAAGCAATGCACTTGCATTGCATACATGGCGTATACTTATTTATATTTGATTTCTAATTTCTGATTGACCTCATGCGGGCCAGACAGGGACAACTAAAGAGCCCGATATGGCCTGCAGCTGTAAAATTTCCAAGTCTCTGCTAGAATTAGGAACTTCTTCTGTGTTATTTCTTTTTCTCTTCGTATAAAATGGCTAATCTCAGAATGCTTCCTCCCTGTTTTTGTCTTGCCAAATAATTTTGTCTTTGACTCTCTGTTGAATAGGATGCAGCTAACAAGAAAGCTAAGGTTAGCCTAGTCTCCCCAAAATATATTTTCTTTAATAAAATGTCCTATTGTCACAATTACAAAGAGCTGCTCCACTAGTCCTTGCTCAGATTAGATTCCCATTCTCCATGCAAATTTCCTCCTTTAATTCATCATACTGCTAACCAACAGTGCACAATGTACACAATTCCATGAGGATTGTGTTTCATGGTCTCAGAAGCAATGAAAGAAGAAATACAATATTTGTCTGTATATAACTTCTGTGTTTATGTCTATGGAGATTCTCAGCCATCCAGGTCATGGCTGTCCCAAAGGTGCTTTTTTTTTTTTTTTTTCACGAGGCAAACAGACTTTCTTGTTTTTCTTGAAGACATTTCTCTTCTCATCCCCACCATCCAGTCAGAGCTGAAAAAGCTTCTTGGATGAGAAGAAAACATCTTCGAGAAAACAAGAAAGTCTAGTTGCCTCATGAAAAAAAAAAGCACCTTTGGGGCATCTGTGTTTATGTATGGGAAATCTAGCCACTGAAAGGATAGACACATCTCAAGAGAAATGGACTTTGCAAAGACTGTGGGGTCCTTGGTGCTCTCTGAGCTTGGTTGTTTTCTTGCAGACATTTCATTGCTCAATTAGGTAACATCTTCAGTGCACCAATCTCAGAGAGGACCAAGGACACCACAGTACAACTCTGAGCTACAAATATTCTCTTCTATTGGAACATCCAGGATCTTTGTACATGCCTTCTATATGTACATACTGTGCATACTCTCACAAATAAAAAAGGGTAAATCAGCTCTTAATGCCTTTGTGCTGAAAGTTGCTTTCTTGAACTTCAGATTTCCTAATCTTCCAAACTGATGTACAGTCAACTGCAATTTCCAGTTCATCTTTCTAAGGATGCGGTGCAGATGCCTTGATTATTGTTATTATTATTATTTTTTAGCATTCATGGCTTTGGGTGATGCAACCCCCATGTACATCTTTCTAATGCTATTTTGCTTCTAGGAAAAAGGCTTAAAGAGAAGTAGATAGGCTTAGAGTTGCATTTATAAAACTCAGCAGATATGTCATAATTGGCTGCACGGGCTTAGTTCTAATGAAATATACACAGATAATAACCATCAGGCACAAAAGGATGCCAAAAGCACAGATTGCAACAGCATAAAGACCACCGTGATCCAGCATAGAATTTTAGTGCCAGGAGCAGAAATATTTTCTCTTAATTGAAATAAATGTAAGTTCATTACACCCATTGTTGTTTAATGTCAAATTCTCTCATCTTCCACAAGCTCTCCTCATACATTTCTTCTGGTAAATTCAACAGAAAATTGCTACACATCAGTGCTGGATTAACAATTATGCCAAGTATGTTGCAGAACTCAGGGCCAAACCAAACATGATTTTATGGATGTTGTGAATCCTTGCATGCTTATTTACTGTCTCTGTGGTCTGTCTGCCCATCCATCCATCAATAAGGTGGCAGGCAGAATAATCAATGTAGTTTTTGAAAGGGGACTGGACACACTTATGGAAGATCAGGCTATCAATAGCTAGGAATACAGGTAGTCCTCGACTTACGACCACAATTGAGCCCAAAATTTCTGTTGTTAAGTGAGACATTTGTTAAATGAATTTTGCCCCATTTCACAACTTTTCTTGCCACAGTTGTTAAGCGAATCACTGCAGGTGATAAGGTACTAACCTGGTTTGTTATGTGAATCTGGCTTCCCCATTGACTTTGCTAGTCAGAAGGTTGCAAAAGGGGATCACATGACCTTCGGACACAGCAACCGTCATAAGTGTGAACCAATTGCCAAGCATCTGAATTTTGATCACATGATCATGGGGATGCTGCAGCTATGAAGAAGGGTTATAAGTCACATTTTTCAGTGCCGTTGTAAATTTGAACGGTCACTAAATGAACTGTTGTAAGTTGAGGACTACCTGTACTAATGGCGGTTTACTATTTTCTAGACTGTAGGAAACATGCCTTAAATACTGGTTGCTTGGAAATGACAATTGGAGGGGGCTATTCCTCTCAGTCCAGGCTTGTGAATTTCCAAATAGTTCCTGTTGGTGCCTAGATGTGCTTGGTCTAGCAAAGTTTTTCCTGGGTTCTTCAGAAGAAGATTTTAACCTGCCATGGACTTCATGAGGTTTCGTTCCTCTGCTCATCTGCTATGTACAATGGAAATAAAGCTCCTCTTAGTCCAAATCAAGACCATTAGAATGTATAGGGGAAATGTATAAGGGGGAAGATTGTGATCAAAACCGTGTATGCCACAAAATCCCCATCTAAAATCAAACCATAATCTTGACCTGGACTACACTGGGGAAAAAAATAACTCCAGTATAATCCAAATCAATCAATTCCCTTTAGAAATGTGCAGTTCTTAAAACAGGAGCATAAAAAAAAAAGGGGGGGGGAATGAAAGCTTTGCCTGCTGCTAGCACAGAATACCTATGTTTGGATATCACGCTGGTTCTATTGAGTGAAGAATTCTTCGTGTAGTGTAAAAAGGACAAATGCATCAAATGCGAGTTCTTTAAATGAGAATCTATAAAGAAGACCACACTTTTGTTATGAATTTGCTCCCTGTCCCATCTTTCCTTTTATCTGTTTGTAGTGATATCTGCCCCACCACCCACCATACTCTTATGCAAGAAAATCCTGTTGCAACTCTCCATTTTGCCAAGGGTGCAAAACTTATATAGAGCTCAGAATTATGCAAGATTGGATTTAATGCTTCTACTAGATTTGGGTACTGGCTGAGCACCAACAAGGATTTCCTGGGAATTTCTCAGTCTATATCCCTGTGATGTCAAGACAATTTATGTTCACTTATCAAGCTCAAACTCTTCATTTATTTAAAGAAATGGAAGTGGCCTAAGATTACATCTACTGCTTCTGGCTACAAGCAGAAGCCTATGTGGATTTACTTGAATTTGAGTAGAACTTTGTAACATTGAAGATAATTCTTTGATTGTTTTTTTTTATGAGATTAATGCCATTTCAGTGTCCTTCCCATATTACTTTTATAAACAGGATTGTTTTTTTATAACCAGGATTGGGTTGCAGGAATTGGGTGTGGCTTGTTTAGAAAAAAGAAGGACTAGGGATGACATGATAGCAGTATTCCAGTATTTGAGGGGCTGCCACAAAGAAGAGGGGGTCAACCTATTTTCCAAAGCACCAGAATGCAAGACAAGAAACAATGGATGGAAACTAATCAAGGAGAGAAGCCACCTGGAATTAAGGAGAAACTTCCTAACAGTGACAACAATTAACCAGTGGAACAGCTTGCCTTCAGAAGTTGTGGATGCTCCATCACTGGAGGTTTTTAAGAAAAGTCTGGACAGCCACCTATCTGAAAATGGTATAGAGTAGTGGTGGCGAACCTATGGCACGTGTGCCAGAGGTGGCACTTAGAGCCCTCTCTGTGGGCACATGTGCCGTCACCCCAGCACTGCCTCTCCCCACGGCCCCCTCCTCACCAGCAGCCGCCTGGAGGAGAGTCGCCCCCGGGCGTGGCCCGCGCAGAGCAGTGCAGCCAAGAACATGGCAGCTGGGTAGCGGGGACAAGACTCTGCCCTCGCGCTCCGTCATGCACAGATGATGCAGCAGGGCGCGGGTGGAGGGTGTGGCCACCATGGCGCTGCTGGGCCGCCTGGGCGATCTGCTGCGGCGGGCCGTGGAGGCGGTGGGTGGCCCTGCGGGCAGGCAGGGCACGGGGTGGCAGGCAGGGTGGGGGCGGGGTGGTTTTCGGGCACTCGGTCTCTAAAAGGTTCGTCATTACTGGTATAGAGTCTCCTGCTTGAGCAGGGGTTGGACTAGAAGACCTCTAAGATCTCTTCCAACTCTATTCTAACTGACCATTTCTGTTTAGCAATTGAATAAGACTTTGATCCTCACTGTGTAAAATATTATTTTGTATTTTATTGATTATTGGATTTATATTGTTCATGCCCAATCCCAACCGCTTGGGAGCTCAGGGCATGCATATAGGAGTCTTTTCTCACTTTAACATCACACTACTGTAAAACAGACTGGACTGAGAGACAGCAATTGAGCCAGCGAGCTCTAAAACTGAATGTAATGCTTGTGTAGAATTACAGAAGTAAGTCCTTCAAGATGATGTCATTAAACCTGCTTGTATCTCTCACTAAACATGCAGTGACCCCACCTCTTCTTCCATCTTTCATACAGCCCTCTTCTTCAGTCCTTAGCACAGACAAAACATTGGAAAAGCTAATATTCATATAAAAAGTGTCCAAAGATTATGCATGTAGCTTTCAATACATATTCTGAGCTGTTCTCTTTCTTGCTTCCAACTCAATTAGAGACAAGGGACATCCTATCATTATTATGATTGATTGCCCCCTCAGCCAAATGTTTAGACTAGATTTGGCATTTCTGTCCACCTACCGAGTCCTTCCCAAGGACCTGAGATAGGCAGAGATGGTTGTTTAATAATATTAAAGGTATTGTCGGAGGAGTTAAGCTTTCCAAGGAAAGCTGTCTTTTGCAATTGGCCGATTGGTGATTTTGTCAATGCCAATGGTGTTCAAGTGATACTCCAGATATTTTATGATTGCATCTAAGGTACTTATTACTATTGGTATTATCTTTGCTTTACTATATATAAAACAATGTGAAATCAAGCTTCCAGTTCTTTAGGTGATGTTGGCCTTCATACACATCAAATTCGTTCAAAGAATCCAGGATGTTATAATATATCAGCATAGCAGAGAGAGTAACTGGCCCAAAGTCACCTAGCTGGCTTTCATGCCTAAGAAAGACCTAGCACTCCCAGTCTCTCTAGGCTTTTCTAACCACATGGGAAAATATGAACATAGCAGTTATGTTGGAAGTACACCATGGAAATAAAGGATGATGAAGAAGATTTACTCACATTTTCATCCTAGCATTTTCACCCTACAAATGAAAAAATCACTTGACAGTTGGTAGGCAGAGGAACAAACAAATCTCTGAAGTGGAAGTTAGAATGGCTCATGTATGTCAGAAAGTAGTTTTTGGCTTTTGGTGACCTGGGTTAATCCCTTCCATGCAGCAGACTAATTAGAACAGAAAGAGAGAGTGGACATCTTCACCCAGCTTGAATTCCAGCTACACCTACTGCTTGCTTCATTCCTGCAGAAATATGCCCTTTGGCTTTTCTACCTTAGCCCTATAGGAGGTTGTTGAGGGGATTGGTTCATGTTTTTCTGGCTCTATATCTTTGAACGATGTGAACATCTGGTTCCTTCTCTCTTTTTTCAAAGGAGTCCTTGTCTAAAGTATGCCCCAGTATTGTCCTATCCCCTAGTATCTTTAAACTTCACCTAACTGGCAATAGTTCCAAATCCCTTTCCAACCCATAATAGAATACAGGATAATAGAGTCAGAAAGGACATTGGAGGCCATCTAGTCCAACCCCCTGATCAGACAGGAAACTCTATACCAGGGGTCTTCAAACGTGGCCCTTTTATGACTTGTGGACTTCAACTCCCAGAATTCCTCAGCCAGCGTGCCTGACTGAGGAATTCTGGGAGTTGAAGTCCACAAGTCATAAAAGGGCCACGTTTGAAGACCCCTGATCTATACCATCAGACAAATGCAAAGACAAACCCTTTGCATCAGACAAATGCAAAGAAACAAAGATTTTCACAAAATCAGAAAGATCATTGGTACTGGTATAGCCGATAGCAAATAAGGAACAAAAGGAATTAAGAATCAGTTCATATAACAAAGACTGCTTAATGGCACCTTTCTCAATGGAGGATTTGGCACATTAGATCGGTTGAGTCAGGAGAGCTTATTTGCCTGTTTATCTGTTAAGTAATACAGCAGTGATTAACTGCCCATGAAATTTATGGAACTTCTCTTTTTCTCTCTCTCCTCCCCCCACCCAGAGGATGGTACATGTGTAGATAATTATCTAAATGAAAGAAGAGGGACCGTAGCCAAATGCAAACATAAAATGAAGAAGCCACTGTCATTATTACTGCAAGAATGAACTTGATAGAGAATCTACTTTAATGCTCAGTTGCTTAAAAAAACATGCTACTTTTGTCATCTCCTGGATGCTTTCCTACAAAGACTATTTCTATCTATCATCCATCCACCCACCCACCCACCTTTCGCACATACATATAAAATGCACATGAATATGTCTCATACGAAGGTCATAAAAACAGTGAGAAACCCAGTTCCACAGGATTTTGTTTGACAGTAACAACTTCTTAAAGTCACTTTCCTTTGCTGAATTTTGACATTTAGGCAGTGATGCTTTGCCTCCTTCAATATGTCTGCTTTATGACTACACAGTAACATCACACATCTATAGGTTCTGCTGGCATTTTTATGACCTAAAAACACAAGATGGCAATTCCTGTTTGTGTGTGTGAGAGAGTGTTTTGATTGAAATTCTAAGCCACAAGATATTTGTATCCATCTAAATGTAGTTGCAAACGTATATCCCTCTAGATGGAGATGCTTAGAATAGCATTTCAAAGGTATGAAAATCTTTGTACCAATACAATAGATAATTGGACCCAATCTACCATTTGTACCAATACAATAGATAATTGGACCCAATCTACCATTTCAGAAGCAAGGAATTGGTAGGTCCTTCATCAGAGGAGAGTCTTCATGTCTCTGATGCTTGTTCTGCAATTTCTAGGCAGCCCAATGATGGAAATCAGTATCAGTTAAGACTACTGACATGATGGAACCATGTTAGAAGGACACATCAAAAATGAAAGAAAGAATTAGTTAGTTTTCCTATAGAGTAGGGAGGATTACAGATGTAAGAACATAAGCAGCAGTTGAAAACTACAGGTAAGTGAATTTTCTAGGATGCCCTTCCTTCTGCGCTTGAAGGCACCAAGTTTGGTCTGCTCTAATACTTATTCAGTTCTTAGCTCTTCATTCAGGATTTTCCTCATTTTTTTGTAGGGTATAATATGGAGTGAGAAGCCTTACCAATGGTACTTACTATATATGGCTATGGGGAAATGAATGGGGTTGAGAGTTGCTGCCTAAGGAACCATCAGATAGGAGAGGGCATAGCCTACAACTGCCTAATGGACAGAGAAAAAGAAGAAGACTCTAAGGCTGTAAAGGAGACAAGGGAGATTTGTATTATCAGACCTGCAAGCTTCTGTTAATGTAGCCTTACAATAAAGCAGAACTTGCTCCTCTGTCATTCCTTCCTGAGAAGGTTGACATAATCTTTTCATGTCTAAGCTGGACTACTGCAGTATATATGGGGCTGCCTTTGAAGACCACTTCAAAATGGTAATAGTTGTCATTCTTGTAGCAGGTGGAGACTATAGCCACATACCACTAGGTTTGTGAATGCTGCACTGACTTCTGATAGTTCTGTTCTGGGAACAATTTATACTGATAGTTTTGCCTATATTTCATGGCTTTGATCCCAGCTTCCTTCAAGACTTTCAAGGAGAATAGCCTGAACTATACATCTTATGTTTCTCCATTGCAACTAAGAGGTTGCCTCCCCAATGATGTTAATTAGTGTGTACCGTTAAGCCTCCATTAGGGACGCTGTTAAAATAGAGCTGTTTTGAATAGCCTTGAATTTGTAGTTATTGCCACTGAATTGGGTATGAGTGTTATTTACTTGATATTACTTAACTGTTGTACTGTTGACTTGCTTACTTATGGTTTGCTGTGTTTTTATGATTATTATTATGAATTGACAAAGGTACTTTTTGGAGAACAGTGACATAGAAAAATAATGAAATCAACAAACAGGTTATTGTCATGGTTGGTTTTACTGATCAACACTAATGATAATTTTATATTTTCTACTGTATGGATTCTTTGGATCTTGTATTATATACTACCCATGTGATAGCGTCTGAACATTGGAGCAAATTCAAAGGACGCCTACCAAGTGGTGAAGAATCTGGAAACCAACACCTGTGAGGAACAATAAAAGGATCTGGGTATGTTTAGTCTACAGAAAAGATGACTGAAGGGAGATAGGATAACAGTCTTTGGATACCTGAGGAGATGTCTCATAGAACCTATTCTCTGTTGCCTCAAAAGGTAAGGCCAGAATCATTTGGTAAAATCTATAAAGAAGTAAGTTTCAGGCTAGACTTCAAGAGTTACTGCCTGGCTGCATGTGGAAGAGGCTACCACAGCATTCTTCACAGAAAGTTGTCAAACGGACTAGACGGGTATTTGTCAATGATGACCTAGTGCAGTGGTGGCGAACCTATGGCACGGGTGCCAGAGGCGGCACTCAGAGCCCTCTCTGTGGGCACGCGCGCCGTTGCCCCAGTCCTAGGCCTTCAGCTGGGTTTTATAAAACCTTTTCGCTTTAGGCCTCTGCCACCATGTGCAAAAAAAAAAAGTTCAATCAGTCAATTTCAACTTCTCGCGGGAAAAAAAAAGATCTTGCAAAGTTGAAATTGATTGAACTTTTTACTCCCACCCAGTCTGCCGTTACCACCGCAGCCACACCCACCCAATTGGCCACGCCCACCCAATTGGCCACACCCAGCCAATGGGCCACACCTACCCGGCACTCGACGATGCATAAGTGGGTTTTGGGTTGCAATTTGGGCACTCAATTTCTAAAAGGTTTGCCATCACTGACCTAGTGGATCCTGCACAGAGGAAGCAGTTAAAGTAGATGGCTTCTATACAGGTGGTCCTTGACTTACGACCACAACTGAGCCCAAAATTAATGTTGCTAAAACAAGACATCTGTTAAGTGAGTTTTGCCCCATTTTACGACTTTTCTTGTTGAGTGAACCACTGCTGTTAAGTGAATCTGGCTTCTCCGTTGACTTTGCTTGTCAAAAGGTCACAAAAGCTGATCACATGACCCCGGGACACATCATAAATATGAACCAGTTGCATCTGAATTTCGATCACGTAACCATAGGGGAGGCTGCAATGGTCATAAGTGTTCACAACAGTCATAAGTCACTTTTTTCAGTGCCGTTGTAACTTTGAACGGTCACTAAATGAACTGTTGTAAGTCGAGAACTCCCTGTAATTTCTTCTATCTGTATAATTCTATGAAATCTCAGCACAAATACAGAACATCTGTTTTCAGATGCCCTTCATACCACTTTTTATTATACTCCTGAATAGTTTTTACAGTATGAAACAGAGCAAGAAAGAATTTAGAGAAAAAAAATGGTACACCTACTAAATAAAAATATGCACAGTAAAATGTGCCCATGAAAGATGGTACAGATAGGTCTGCACTCACAATTTCAACAGCTACGTGTTGCTAAATTTTTAATTTTGAACCGTGGAACCACATTTAACACTGTTGCCACATGTAGCAGTATAGAGAACAAACATGTAATGCACGCTGGAAACGAACATTATCTTACCCACCTGACAAACTTTATTTTTTAAAAAAAAAAAAAAAATAAGTTGGCACATTTTTTGGGGGGTTGTTGATGTTGGATAGTGGATGGAGTGGAGCCTTTCTTCCTCCCTCTTCTTTCTTTTTAAAATCCTGGCATGTTATTTCAGCCTTACATCTTTGTGTTTGTCATATACCTGCTGAATGATTAATCCTGAAGATTTAATGTTTTTCAGTCAAAGGGACCTGGGATGTTTCAATGGGGTTCTTTTAATCTCACCTCCAATCTGAATCACAGCCACCAAAGAAGCGTGGGAGGGGAGCTGTCTATTGTAAGCAAAGTTGTCAAGCAGCTAACCAGAGTTTCACCATGAGACAAAAAACAACTGGAAGAAGATAACCAATCTGAAAAGGTAACTGCTGTCCCCACCACTTAAACCGCTGAAGATAACAGCAGAATGCTACAATGAGGAAAGGAAAGCAAGATAAATGAGATGTACAGCCAAGAGCAGTATCCAGGTGCTTTAAAGCACTGTTTATTTTCTCATTCCTCCTCCTGCTGCTGATAATCTGGCACAAGAGGACGAATTGTTCATGTGTATAAGCAACTAAAGTTATTTGTTCAGTAAGAAGAACTTGCACAATTTCAATCTGTGTTCTGGGGAATAAGGGGGGATTTGAAATCTGCAAAAGGAAAGGTAAAAGCTAAGAGCCCTGGTGGTGCAGTGGTTAGAATGCAGTATTGGAGGCTGACTCTGCTCACTGCCAGGAGTTCAATCCTGACTGGCTCAAGGTTGACTCAGCCTTCCATCCTTCCGAGGTGGTTAAAATGAGGACCTAGATTGTTGGGGGTGACATGTTGACTCTGTAAACCGCCTAGAGAGGACTGTAAAGCACCATGAAGTGGTTATATAAGTCTAAGTGCTGCTGTCATATGACCTTTTTCAGACTGAGACGCACATTGGACCTTCAAGTAACATTTCTGAAACTGTCTTCTGAAGTATGGGTGGAGCCCAAACAAAGAGGCTCATTGCCTTGAGCTCCTGAATGAAAGCCAAGATATAAATATAAATAATAAACAAACAAACAAAAAGTCAGATGTATGCCTAAGAACCTCAATTTTGAAACAACTGTACTGGCTGTTTGCTTCTAGACCATAAATCAAAGTGCTGGAACTCACCTGGAAGCCTCAAATTGTTTGGAATCCCGATACTAGAAGGAGCTCATCTTCCTTCTTCATCCATTAAAGACCCCATTCACCTGTGTTTTTATTAGATTCTTTAAAAAAAAAAGAATGACACCGTTAAAGAAGCCTACTTTGTGCATCTTTTCAATGCCATGCAAAATTGTCATCTGTTTTAAATTACTGTATTTATTTTTTTTGATCAGTTTTAGGAAGTCCTGAAAACCTTAAAAATGGATGTGGGAAAGGATATGAGACAGTAAAAATATATTAGACTAATAAATGTATAACATGTTGGACAATGCCTGTCTCATCACTTTCCAAATTCCCTTAAAATGCCAGGAAAAACTGACCTTGGAAAATTATGAAATCTAAAAAAAACATTTTGAAATACCCAGGTCTGCTCTATGTAGTAGCAATTTCTAGTTATTCTTATTCTCATCTAGTTATTTATTCTACTCTAAAGTTACTTTCCTCTCCCTATGTGGAATGTTGGTGAGAGGTCCCAGATGAAGCCAAAAGTAATAGAAGTTGGAGAATGATGTAGGAGAAGAGCAGGCAGAGCTGGGGACGGAGTTAAGGATGTCATCAGTTTAGAGTCACTGCGTTCCTTCAAGCATTCCAAGTTCAACCCCTCCTGAATTCCATCTACCCTTATCTGGAGCCAATTTAGTACTGAACTTTAGTTGACCAGATTATTGTGTATAGGTTTGAATAAATCTTATATGCTGCAACTTTATGACTGGTCCTAATTCTTTGCCCCTGACAATATTGTTTTGCCAATCAAAAAGCGATAAGTGAATTTTAAAAATTTATTCTTTTATTGCTCTTAAAATAATGACAGAGAAACAGAAAAAAAGCTCAAGATGATTTACACGGGAATGTCCCTTCATTTTATTCTCACAATCCAATGAGGTAGGCTGGTCTGTGATGGTGAGACTATCACAAAGTTGCACCATGATTTTCCATAGAAGACCACTATACAATACTATCTTTTAAACTGGGTCAGGTGGTTCTGCCACTGTCACTGGCTCCTATTTATTATTCCATTTTATTTTAAAAAATGATGAATGTGTTCAATAAAACATGGGCAAATCTATATTGTTATTGTAATTGATGAGACTGGCTAGCCAAAAGCAATATGGCTGAGCAAACCAATACTTTACCTTATCATTATACCAAATTTACATTTATATGCAATTCCAAATGGAATTCACTTTTGTTACCTCCAAGAAGGCACAGGAGATCACACAACCGATGTGATTAGATTATGCAAATAGCCAGTAGCAGATAGCGGCAGTGCCAGTGAGAACTTGCAACCAGCGTGGGAACATATAATGACATCAATCATTTGGGAGAATGATAGTATTGATTGCCTTTTGGTAACATGGTGGGAAACTGGGAGCTACTACTTAAATGAAGTTATGTGAAAAATGGATACACAAGAATTAAGAAAATTGGAGTCTTTCAAAGTTAAGAGTTTTGTGCATCTTTGCTACTATCCAGTGATCATGTGCATTTTTGTAATTGATATATGGTAGACATAGGTTAGGGAGGAGCCAGTGTAGTATACTGGTTAAATGTTGAAATGAGAGGCTGTGGTATTTTGTAATTAATCTTCAATCAGCCTCTGTTGTTTAAACCACATTAATATTATGAGGATATAATGGGATGTTTCCATTTGCAAAACAACAATAGTAAAAAATTTATTTAGATTTAGAATTCACCTCAGTCTAAGGGTTCAGTGCAAATCAGGAAAGCAGACATGCATGAATAAATAAGTGAAATTTGATTCTGTTAATTGAACGACAAATCTTTCCGACATGTTTTCATTTTAATCCTGAGCTATTTGAAAGGCTATTTTGAGCCTTTCATGCATTAATCCTGAGTTTGAAAGACTAGATGTTGACACTTGAAATTATTCCAAGCCTAAACATCTTCTGAGGTTCAGAATTTAGCATCTCAGTTTCAAAAATTGGTGATGAAAAAGGCTTGGGAAACCATCTCATGCAACTGAGGGCAAAATTATAAGCTTTGTCAGAAAGCTGAATTTTGAAAACATTTTTAAATTAGCTCTTTAATAATCTCAAATTTCTGTAAAAAAAAAAAAAAGGAGGAGGAGGAAGAGATAGAATATCAGCAATTTGGTCAATATTGGAAAGTTGGGCAAAAAATAGTATTGGGGACAATTATTATGGAGTACAATGAAATTAATGTGCTATCAATATATGAGAATACATAAGAGAGAGAGAGAGAGAGAGAGAGAGAGAAAGGCAACAAACAAAAGAATATGAACTGGCAACAAACAAAAGAATATGAACTACTAACAATTCACATACTGGGAATTTTGCATGTAATTCTTCTCATCAAATTGTCTTTCTTTTAAATCTAATTGCAAAGTTTTGTTTTTGTTTTGTTTTGTTTTTCAGCCAATTATAATATCACCACTATAATGAGTAGCCAATTTAGTCAAATGACTCATAATTCAGCTGGTACTCCTAAATCAGCAGCAGGCAAGCTCAAAGCTCAAAAAAGATTTTTCCAAAAATCAATCAGTTTTGTGGATTATGAACTGTAAATTTCTCTAGATCCTGCTTAAAATTGAAATGTGTAAATTAGGGTCCCAGATATTTGAATATTTTTTTTATATATAAAACCTCACCTACATTACAGGATGGAAGAAAATTAAGAAATAAGGATAACTTGAGATAATTTAGTCCTCTGTCTCATGTAACAGAGCATGGCTAGGGGAGTAAATTCATAAGAAAGATTAAGGAGTTAACCAATTTTCTTACAATCAATAAGAGTAAATTGTATTAAGAAAATTTCAGCTTTGATGTTTTATCCAATATTTTGTAAAAGAAAACAAAAGTTTTGTCCTGGTGATTGAGAAGCCTTTCTGGTTAGGTGTGCCAGGGGTAACCTGCAGCCATTCACTTTCTTGAAGATGCGACCCTTGATTCAAAGTGAGAAGCATGCTAGTCAGAAAGAGGAGAAGATAAGCTATTGTTTGCCAAGCTAATCCTATTCCCTTTCTGGGTACAATTAGTGGTTGCAACAAAAAGCTTAGAGATTACCTGTAATAAACTTTTATACAGTAATGCACAAAGAATAAATATGACAGCCTTGTTTACATGTCATTGAAACTGAAACGATCCAATAATCTAAACCAGTGTTTTTCAGGGTGTAAGGTTTAATTCTTTTTCCTTAACCTCTGTTTAAGTTAAAACACTCCTACAACATTTCTTTCCTTCTTTCCTTCTTTCCTTCTTTCCTTCTTTCCTTCTTTCCTTCTTTCCTTCCTTCCTTCCTTCCTTCCTTCCTTCCTTCCTCCACTAGTTATAACCAGGGGTCTGGACTATGGCCCATTCAGAATTGGGCTACGAGAGTGGCTGGCCAGAGTTTGTGCGCATGCACAACTCAACTTGCGCAAGCGGCAGACTGGCAGGTACTGGCATGCGTGTGCACTGGCCCGTCTCTTGTGCAAGTCAAGCTGCACATATGCGTGCCAGCCCACAACTCACACAAGGGTTGCCTGCGCTCACACACATGCATGCACACGTGCTGGCCCACCACTCACGGGCCTAGTTCCCCTCTTCCCCCTCCCCAACTAGGAAACCAAGCCTCAAAGTTTGGGGACCGCTGCTTTAAAGCCTTCAAGAAATGAGAAATAAATTGTACAAGATACAGATCTGGGCCAATACTTTTTGTTTGTATCCTCCTCCATCTTCCCCATCTCCCCAAAACCATTTCTGAAGCTCCTAGGAGGAGCCAACCAGACCATCAGATGCATCTTATCTCTCAACAGGTGACAAATATTCCTCTGCATCTAATGCAATAAACTAACAGGGATTCCTGGAGAGATAGACCAGCATCCCATATTCTTTCTTCCAATAGTCGGAAGAGTCAAATTCTATATCCTGCAGACAGTTCTTAGTGGACTCAGAGCATCAGTGGAATACATTTTCTCTTTTGATTGCCTAGAAGAAATTTTCAGGTCCAGAAGTTTAGGTAAACCCAGCTGGTAACATTGGTGTGAGACGAAGTAATTGTACATAATGGGGATTATTTTAAAATTGACAGTTGTTTTATGATGTGAGGTCTTTCCTCCCACTTCATCCTGATTTTTCCCAAATGAAGTTAAAAAAAAAAAAATCTGTTTGAGAGGTAGACATTTGCTGGTCGAAAATTATTTATATTGTTTGTTATTGTTTTTAATTAAAACAAAGCTATTTATATATTGCAATTTCATAAGCATGCCAGCTGTGTCACTTCTTTTACTAAATGAAAAGGCCGCCTGCAGCGACTGCCCTCTTCTTGGGTACCTGTGTCGAGGGCATAAGTTCAGGTGCTTGTCCTGAGAGATCCTCCTGTGTGTGCCAAGCCTTTCTTTACTCCAATCCTACACAAACCATTTCTCATGGGAGTTAATTGTCTTACATTGAAAGGGCAGATTCATCCCTTTGCTGAAAGGTGCGTGAGACAGTACCAGGTCTTTCTGAAATGTCAGTCATGGAAGATCATCTTGATGTCACAGGAATGGTTTCTTTCACTCAAAGGGTTTAAGGAGGAGTTGTCTGGAGCCAGGCTCATTGTTTGAAGTTGCCTGAATGGCACCTTAATGATTTGTATTTGAAAGCTTTTGATGTACTTTCAGGGGCTTGGTGCCAGTACAAAGAATGTAGCATTTAAACAAAACTAAACAAAAAAAGCATGTGTCCTTGCCCAAGGGTTAAAAAGAGAGGGAAAAAAAACACAACTCTACAGGGTTGTAGATGTATACAGCCTGCCAAATGATTAAAACAGATTAATTAATTTATCTGGCATTTCACCAAATATTTTATTCATTTATTGGATGAGAGTGTGTGTGTGTGTGTGTGTGTGTGTGTGCGCCTCTGTGTGTGTGTATCGTATGTGCATGTTATCCAGATCCAGGGGTTTGAAGTAGGAGTTAATTGAAATGATCTGCCCAAGATTTTATTATAACAATGAGTATAGTTTGCTGGTCTCCATCATTGTGTAAGGGATTTTCCAGGGAAAAAAAAATACATGTACTGTATGTGATGGAGAAAGTTACATAGGGATAAAAAGGGTTTGCTAGTCATATATTTTGCTTTAAAATACATATTTTAAAAGGTAATCGTGTTTTTAAAAGTTCAACTTCTGAACATGAACTTCCGATTCACATTCCACTGACATTTTCAGTCTCAAACCTAGTTTAATATACCCAGTCCCAGTCCCAATAAGCCATCTACTTCCTTTCCTGTAAAGCTGGGACTCAGCAATGGCTTTTCAAACTTTTTTTTAGCTGGGGATAGTTATTATATTCTGACTTTCTTCCATACAGTAGCTAAACAAATCCAAAGGAGCAACTGAAAAACAATAGAATTAACTTGTCAAAATGCAACCGTAGAAAAGGGAAGAGAAAGCGGGGGGGGGGGGGGAACAACCCAACATAAAAGAATGAATTGGCTAGCCAGAATTAAATGCCTGTCTGAACAAATAACTTTTCCAAAGATGATAGAAAAGTTGCACAGCTCAGGCAAAGAGAAATTCCTGGAAGACATAAACATAAGTTCCAAACTCACTCACCCATGGAAAATTTAACTGTACTATAGTGCTGGATTTCTGAAATTCTTGCCCAGCTGGGTTGCCACCATTTTCCTTTGGTGTAGCTTTTATTTTTCCATTATCCTGGGAAACAACTATTTTCTTTCATTTCACCTTGTGGAACAGGGATAAACCTAGTAAATGAAATGTTTTTATTTTTCAATCAGGAGAGAGGAAATTGCGCCCACAAAAAGGAGTCCAACGGAACTTTCTTTGCAAAAGAACAGAAATGTGGGTTTATGAGTTCATTTAATATATATGATGTCAGTACTAACAGAGGTTACGGCCAAGTGTTTTAATTCCGAATTACAGTGGTAAGTAAAGTTTCACAATCTTCAACATCTTTACCCTTGATTCATACTTGCGTGTGAGAAAGAGTATGACTCCAAGAGGTAGGTGAAGCTTCATTTGAATTCTTAACTGCTATGTTCAGCTGGAGAAAGAGTGATAACACCATCCATGTCTATAACTGAACCATTTCAGCAACAGGAGCAGGAAAACAAGTGCTAAATTAGGTCAAGCTGAGAGACACAGAGGGAGGAAAGAGAAAGGTTCTATTAACAACAAACAGAGCCACAGACTCAGTGCTAAAGAGATGTACATTCCAAATTAGCTGGCCCTTTGGAAAGTGGAAAGACAACACAACAGAGAATAGAGGGGTGGGGCTTTTTTAGATTAATGTTTCAGAAAACACTAAAAGACATCATGGAAGGAGATGATGGACAGTCTTCTCCTGCTTTGTATCTTCCAAGACAGAGAATCATTTCCCAGGCTTGGTCTCCTGCTCTTCACCTGCTAGGCAGGTGACTTGTTCAGGTATGATGAAAGAAGCTGTGGGAGGACACCAGGCTGAGGAATGCTGACAGAAATGTATGAATTTATCATAGTTTATAATTTTATTGTACGATTTATGCTGTGTTGCGCTTTGATCCTGTTGTTTATATTCCACATAGACTTTAATAGTGAAATTTGGGTTTTTAAATCATGTCTATTCAGTATCTTTAATCACTTACTGAAATATTGAAAAACTATAAGTGCATAATATTTGTAAATCTCTTGTTTTTTTATCTGATTCTCTTCCTTTAATTTTTTTTCTATTATGCTCGTTTTTTTCTTTAAAGAGTTTAATAAAACAGTTTTTTTTTTAAAGAAGAAAAATGCATGAAACAGGCATGTGCTATGGAAAGTTTTGTAAAAACCTTTGTTTTTACATTTTACAAAATCATGAAACCATTCTGATTCTACTTGTCTTTTTCAACATATATGAGATTATTCCCACATTTTGGGGTGGGGGAGGCAGTCAAGGGGGATATGGGAGAACTGTATGTGGAAATGTAGTGAATTCACTTATCAAACCTATTTAAGTTAATAGAAATACTTTAGGGGTCCTTGGTGCTCTCTGAGCTTGGTTGTTTTCTTGCAGGCATTTCATTATCCAAAATAGGTAACATCATCAGTGCATTGATAATCTTATCTAGTTTGGCAATGAAATGTCTGCAAGAAAACAACCAAGCTCAGAGAGCACCAAGGACCCTTCATTTCAAACCTGTGCTACAAATATTCTCCTCTATTGGTAGTCTGGAAGTTGACTCATGTTAACTGGACTTCTTTTCTTTGTTGGTTTGAAACATCTCACTGCTTATCTCTGTAGCTTCTTCAGGATACCTCTATCAGTAGAAATATTTTATTATTCTAATTCTGTAAAGCTACCATTTTAAAACCTGGAAAACACCCATTCTTGGTGTGCCTTTTTTTCAATGAGTGGGATAGATTCAGCCTTGTGTTTGCTATTCATATCCAACAATGGAGTTTATTGTTGCTTTCAGAGGTGGCAGAGAAATTGGTCCTATTGCACCACCTTCTTGTAATCAGCCACGGTTTAATCCTTTCCCATAGAACAGAGATAGGGAACTATGGCCCTTTTATGCTGGCTCAGGAATTCTGGGAATTGAAGTCCACAACTCATAAAAGGGTCATAGTCCCCACCCCTGCCCTAGAAGGACAGAACATTTGGAGAACAGCCCAGGAGATAGTCCTCTTCAGAGAAAAAAATAGCAACTGGACATTTTTATCCCAAGGAGGCTCTGGCGATGCTGCTAGTGGCAAAATTTAATTAAAAACAGCACCAAGAATGTTGCCCCCACAAAATCATTAGTATCTCAGATCTTTTACTCTTTCTCTCTTTTTTTTCCCTTTTTTTTTTTTAGGATAACAATCTCAGGCAGGGTCAAGAGATTCATGCTGAACAGAAAGTTTTTTTGACGAACTTTTGACTCAGCTCTATTTGAGCAGACTGTCACAAATGACCTGCATATTGAAAGCATGTATAAGAGGAACAAGGAAAACTGAATTAAGGCCTTTGGTTTGCCCTGCATGAAAGATAAATGCTGTTGTTAAAAAAAAAACTCTCTTGCAGACCTGACTCATACTGTATTCTACTAAATGTGCTTACAATTCTAGTTTCATAAACGAGGACAAGATTATCTGACCTGAAAGGTACTATCATACTGAAATGTCCTTTATCAGGAACCAAGCATATAATTTCACAGAATTTGCATGCAAAATCATGCGGCAATCTGGCTCAGCCTTGCCTGTAGTTTCTAGCCAAAAGACAACTGTTAGAACTGTTGCATGCACTACTTCCTTGGTTCCCAAAGTATCACATGCCCATGAGTATCATTATTTTTTTCTTTTGGCATCTTTATTTCATAACCAAACTTGGGAGAGAGAAGACACCAGTCAGAAAGTCCCATATCAACCATTTCTCCACCTTTGATCAGAAGCCAGTTTGCCAAGAAGGGATAATTGCTCATAGTAGATAGCCGAATAAGGATAACAAAGATAAAAAAAGATGAAAACAAGCAGCCCCAGCAAAGAGAAAAGCCTCAGGAAAGCAAGATGCCTTTTACAACTTGGCTTATTTTACAGCTCTGCACAGGGAAGCAAAACTCCATCCCAGGACCAAAGATAAAATATCACTTGGTTTCTAGACCCAGAACTACTCTGTCTTGCTGGTACGGTAATAAGCTCCCAACATTGTTGTTACCATCCAGACTCATGTAGCCTCTGGATATCAAGACAAAACTTCAAACGCATCTCTTGTGCTCAGATCCAAGATGCAAGCTAGATTTCAGCAATATGGTGATGATGTCTAACTCTATTCCAGTAGTTGACTGCTCCCAAGGTCTTTATTTAGATCAGGGGGCTCAAACACATAAGTCATGGGTTACATGCAGCCCACGGAGTTCTTTAGTATGGGCTGCAATGGCTCAAAAATTTATGGTGCTGCCCAAGCCCAAACCCTCCCTAAGGTGGCTCTGCAGGGACCTCTGCTCTCTACTGCCACAGCCAGGCAGACAAGGTAGGACAGTGGCAATGGAGAACGTGGACCTGAAGAGCTGCCAGGCAAGGCTTGGGCTATGGCAGTGGTAGAGGTTTTTGAGCCGTTGTGGTTACTGCACCTGTGACATGTGCAGCCTGTGATGGCTCAACATGGTAGTGACAGAGCCCAAATCTTGCCAGGCAGCTCTGCAGGCCCCTGTTCTTCACCATTATAGTCCTACCTTGTGTCATGTGTGGGTGCTGCATGTGATCACCGCACAGCCAACAGAGAGGACACTGATGATGATATCTCCATTTATCCCTACCATTTGGTACTAGAGAGGGTGAGAGTATCCAGTACAAAGTGGGACAAGAAACAGATTGGAGATTGCAGCCACACAAATCCAATGTCTATGGAGATTCTTAGTTATTCAGCTCATGGTTGTCCCAAAGGTGCTTTTTCAAGAGGCAACTGGACTTTCTTTGTTTTTTCCTTGAAGACATTTCGCTTCTCATCCAAGAAGCTTCTTCAGCTCTGACTGAAGGGTGGAGAATGGCAGGATCCAGCCAGAGCTGAAGAAGCTTCTTCGATGAGAAGCGAAACATCTTCAAGGAAAAACAAGGAAGTCCAGTTGCCTCTTGAAAAAGCACTTATAGGACAATATTTTACTGTTCTTCAGTAGGCATCATATTTTCTCTTTTGCTAACCATCATAATGTTGATTTAATTTAATTTTAATTAGTGTTAATTATAAATACAGGAGTCCTCGGCTTACAACAGTTCATTTAGTGACCATTCAAAGTTACAATGGCACTGAAAAAAAAAGTTACAATGGCCGTTTTCAATATTTATGACTGTTGCAGCATCCCCATGGTCATGTGATCAAAATTCAGACGCTTGGCAACTGACTCATATTTAGGACGGTTGCAGCGTCCTGGAGTCATGTGATCACCTTTTGCAACCTTGTTCCAAGCAAAGTCAATGGGGAAGCCAGATTCACTTAACAACCATGATACTAACTGAACAATTGTAGTGGTTCACTTAACAACCGTGGTAAGAAAGTTTGTAAAATGCGGCAAAATTCACTTAACAAAGGTTTCACTTAGCAACAGAAATTTTGGGTTCAGTTGTGGTCGTAAGTTGAGGACTACCTGTAATAGCACATATTTAATTTAATTGTTTTATTAATTTAACTGAGTAGTAAGTATTGGCATTTCATATTAAGATTTCAACAGTTTTGCACATCAGGTCCACAGATATAGCCCACAGGTTAGTGCTTATTATGTAGTGTGGCCCCCATGTTCATAATGAGTTTGAGACCCCTGATGTAGTTGTCAATAAACCTCCTGGCTCCAGACATTAAAGAAAGTGCCTCACATTCACCTTCTCCCTCCACCTCCCTGCCCGCACAAGGCATGCCAGCCTCAGCCTCATAATTGTTACTATGTTTTAAATTTGATTATGCCAACTAATTAATGGAAGAATAGCAGACTTGTATACAACATTATTTACAAACCATGTATAGCTTCATATTTAATATTATTTTTTAAAGAAGTAATAATTGGCTGGAAGATTATGTTACAAACAGAATGATTCCAAACAAACTAATCAAACGTCTAATTCTTTGGTGTTATGTTAAAATATATCAACAAAAAAAATATTCTTAATTCAAAGGCCATAAGCAACAATCAATTAATGAAGATCAGGTATAGATTCCAAATAATAGGGAGATAGCCAGGAAGGACATGCTTATCTTTAATACAGAGAAATGGGCGTGATTCATATGGCTGTCCTGTTGATGTCACTGCAAAAAGTGACAGTAAGTCAAGATCAAACCATATCAATTAATGAGCAGAGTGGTGGCCTAGAGGTGGAGACGCTCACCTCCCACTTGGAAGGTTGAGAGTTCAGTCCTATGCAGTGACAGATGTTTCTCTATTAGGGTGCAAAGAGAAAATATCTGCTGTGAACTCTGTATAGGCATTAGGAATGGTATCTGGCCAGTAAACGCTCAGCTCCATTCAGTCACCCTGACCCCACCCCGAAGCAAAGGATTACAGGGTCATAAAAAGGGGGGGGGGAAACCATATCAATTAATGGATCAACTCCATACCTCCATTCACAAAGGTCTGCATAATAAATAATTTCAGTTTCATCAACTTCCTTCAACTTCCTAAAAAAGGAATTGCCTTTGGGGCCCTAAGTCATTCCTTCAATACTTCATCATGATCAATAATGAATGGTAGCAGCTGTAATTCATTAACAGCTGGAGGGCCATAGTTTTCACACCCCTGCTATATTATCCATAAAACATTGAAAATAATTTCATTTTCCATTTTTTTAATTAAGCAAGGATTGTGGTAACCCTTCAGTGAACTATGATATAATTACAAGAAAGTGCAAAGAAATGCAGAAAGTGATATTTCAAAGGCCAAATGGGAAAAGTCATTTTAAAGCATTGCTTTGCTTAATTAAATTCTTTACATTGCTTATGATACCATGCACACCAGAGTTGAATAAATGGAATACTGTGGTTGTTGTTGTGAATCAGAAGTAACAGTTTATAGAAAACCTAAGCATTTAGCTTTAGAAACTTTCCAGTGCTTGGATATATCTGCTCAAAATATTTATCCAAAGAATCCATAATTTTCTGGGCTTTGCAGAATTACTTGGAGACTTTAAAATCCTTTGTTCAGTGGGTGGGTTGGGAGTGGGAGTTTAGGGTAAAATACATTTTAGTGATATCTCTGTCTCTATCTTCAGAGCTATGCAACTATTTTGAATTATTAATATTGTTAAGATGCATCAGCCTTAAAGGTTAGCATTAGGCAAATTTATATCCCAAACCCAGTAATTATATAGTTCAGTGACATCCACAACTCACAGGAAATGTATGCTATAGAAGAAAACAAATTACCTGTTGAAGGTTGGAAGGTTGAGGAATTCAGCATCTAAAACATGGGGAAACTTCTCTCACTGATATTGGTATCAGGAGAAGCTGAGTTGTTGAATTTTCAGGACAAGAGATCCTTAAGTGCTGGCTCCACTCCCCTCTCCAAAGACCTTGTGTTAATTGCTCATCATGCAGGCAAACCACTTTCCTGATTTTGATTTGATGGGCCCCATTTTGCAGAGAACAAGCCATCACTCTGCTGAACACTTAATTCCCACAGTATTGTCTTAAGTCTAAGTATATTTACCGATGTTGTATGGCTTAGTATTATTATTATTATTATCCTTCTCATCTTCTCTACTATCCCCTCTTATTGGTATCATTATTATGATTATTACTACTCTGTTGCTTTGCATGTACACCGAGAGCTTCTGCACCAGATAGAAATTCCTTGTGTGTCTAATCATACTTGACCAATAATTCTATTCTATTCTATTCTATTCTATTCTATTCTATTCTATTCTATTCTATTCTATTCTATTCTATTCTATTCTATTCTATTCTATTCTATTCTATTCTATTCTATTCTATTCTATTCTATTCTATTCTATTCTATTCTATTATATTATATTATATTATATTATATTATATTCCTGAAGGACATTGAGGTTCCCATCCAGGAAATATCTGAGAGAGAGAAAATAGTCATATTTGGCATTCCATATCATAAATCTCTACACAGATTTTACAGAAGTATTAATCTGCTGTACAATTACCATTGTCTGCCTCCTTGTCATAAGTGACCTTGTCTAGAGACTTTAGCTGGAAATAAATAACCACAGCAAGTTGGGAGACTAGAATTACCACTAAACAGATGACTCTTGCATTGAAGAAGACAAATAATTTTTGTACATGAAAGAAAGGAGGAAATAAGGAGATTGCTGAAAGGAACACTAAATTCCTGCTGAAACATCTGAGCAATAGTGAAAGAACTGAAGAAAAAACAATTCAATAAGGAAAACAAACAAACAAAGAAATCTGGAATGATTCTATCTCTGCTTGAAAGGTCTATCTCTTACTGAAGGCATGTTGTAAGATTTAACTCAAGCAACAGTATGTTTCACTAAAAATAAACATAAACAAAATAGGATTATTTTTTTTTAGTTTTTGATTTAGTGTACTTTGGGTTTCAACTATTGACTTATGGCTCCAAACAAGAGATGGAGAAGATACTAGCCAGTAACATGCAAGACAGAACACCTTTTCCATGTATCACTTTGAAATGTACCAGCTGAGAGCCTGGGACACATTCTGCAACACAGAAGGTTGGTGACCAAGGCAGGGCATGTCCTTATGGCTCTAAAATTCTACCCCTGGACAAACCTCTGGACTTCTACACTTCTCTCTTTTAGGCATGAGGCGAGGACCCCTTTATGCTCCTACCATTTTCAAGACTTCAATATTTTCTCCTATCATAACCATTGCAGAGAGACTTCCCCCCCCACCCACTCTTCTTCTTGGTAACCAATTTTAGTTCTGATTCGGTGTAACATATTATTCTGTTTAGGAATATACATCTCTTGGTTTGTTTTTACTCTGTGTTGGTTTTTTTTTTTATCTGTGTGATTCTGTTGAACATTGCTCCTGTTGGAATTTTCAGTTGAATTGTGCAACATGTGGGGAAATCTTCAAAGAAAACTTCAAGGAAATTTGGATTCCAAGTGATATGTTGGACAGATCCATGCCTTTTCTTGACAGAATGAAAATGAGTCATTTGCTACCATAGATCTTTTTTGACTTCCCAATGTAGTTTGAAGCCATAGCACTTCTTGATGGATTCCAATTCAAGTTCTAACCAGATCCAACTTTACTTCGCTTCCAAGCCCTGACAATATTGGCCAGCTTCTTCCAGCTGCTGAGAGTTAGAAAAATATTGGTAAGCTGCCTTTCCTCCAAAGTTACATGACAGAATAGCCTAGATAAAGCTGCACCATACAGAGTAAACCTTATTTCAAAATAGGATAAAACCAAGGATGGGTTGCTAAAACAAACAGGGCCTATTCTAATGTTCCTTCAGGATTCATGGATCCAGATCCGGAAGATGGTTGTCATGACTAAAAGTGCAGGGTAACTGTGAATAAATTTGGAATATTAACTTCTTTCCAAAACGGGGTTGTTGTTTTTTGTTGCTTATGGGAAGGATCTCAACCACTTTCAACCAATTGAGTTTAAAAAGGCATTTATTAGGTTATATGTATGTACCCTTCCCCTGCTAATAGGCTCACATTTGAATAATTTGTCTCAAGTATTGGCACGAATAATATTGTATCTCATAACGTGTCTACTTTTTAAAAGTCTCGCTGGATTCAAAAAAGCCCTAATTGATTTTCCACTAAATCTTCATCACTACTTGAATGTATTTAAGTTAACTGGTATAGAGCCATAGCCAATTTCTCTGTGCAAGTTGGCTTTGTATCAAAAGTAGTTTAAGAGATTCTTCCTTTGGGCATAAAGAATATGACAAGAACAGTTCTTTCTGTTCTTTACTGTTTTATTTATCTTTGCCAGGAGGCCTGTTACTGAATTCCTTAGTGATGCCAACTCTAAGGATTGAGTCAAGTACATGGCCTGGTTCACACACTCATTTCTGAATTTTCTTTTTCCCCTTCAGGCAAATAGTGGGCTACATCCAAGATCACAGTGGAAGAGTTGCATTCACACAACGAGAATTTCTCTTAGTTTGCTTCCTCCTGCATGTTCCCCCAAATCTCATTTCTGGATGGTCTTCCAAAGTAGTTGTGGATGGGACAGGGAAGAAGGAGAATTTGATGTACTAATAATATTCACACTGATGCAGTTTTTTTTTTTAATTTTAGGTCCTGGATTTAAGGTCTGATTGAGCATAGGAGGCTTCAAAGGGAAATACATATAAATGCAGAAGGCTTTTTTTCTGGTGGGAAAATATATTTTAAACTAAAAAGAATGAAATTTGCATCTGTAACTATTTTATTTTTTTTAAAGTATGAAGGGCATTGAAGTGAGGATCAACCTCACCGAAGTCTAGCATCCTTGCACTGATTCCAAGCCATCAATTCAAACACGTGCAAAAAGATTGTGTTTGAATTGCAATATGGTGCCTACCATCTTGCCTGTTTCAGTCCACACATACCCAGCCACCTCACAGAGGTTGCAGCAAATGAGATATCTGATTATTTTGAATATGGTTTTCATTAATTTGATTTGAAGAGATACAAAAAAACTCACTTCACGATCCTTAGTTTTATACATACATTTATGTTTGTGTGTGTTGAAACAAGCAAGGTAGCATGTGTACACACACTTACACACTTGCATATGTGTTTGTGTTTCTCTGTGGGTGCATATGTGTGTATAGGCACCAGCGTGGAAAGCAGGAGTTCATATCTTGTCTTAGCTATGAAAGCCAGCTGAGTGACTTTGGGCCAGTCATTCTGTCAGCCCAATCCACCTCACAGGGCTGTTGTTGAGGAGAAAGGTGTGCTGGAGATGTTCAACATCTTGAATTGCTTGTAAAAATAATAAAAGGCCGGGTACAAAACAAACAAACAAACAAATAAATAAATAAATAAATCCCACAAATACATTCTCTCTATATTCTATATCAGCTGCAGTTCTGTAGTAATAACTAATCAAGAAACATTCTGCAAGATCAATAACTGAATATGAAACTTCTGTTTGTTTGAAAACTCTGGACCACAGTCTGCTAGAGAATGTTCATCCTTGTTATCAATGTATCAGTGTGTGAACAGGCTGAGGAAACAGTGTAGGTGAGTCTGAAGAACAATTGTTAAGTACTTTCAAGAGGTATCTAAATACTAATTTACCAAAAAGGTAACTGTTGAACTTGCTCCCTACTACTCACTCCCCTCCAGCCCTTTTCCCACATGCAGAAATAGACATAAGAAGCCTCCTTCCTTTCATCTTTTTTTGGGGGGTGGGGGTGGGGGGTGGAAGATAGGCAAACTTCCAAACAAAAAACTCATGATGCAATCACTCATCCTTTCTTTTTGCTAAGAATAATTGTATGTTAACCAGTGTTATTCTTATAGCTAACAATGGAGTTAGAAGTTGACTCTGCTTTTCAGCAGACCTGCCTTGCAATTATTATTAATTAAAACAAACAAACACAATACTAAAATAATATCAAGTGGGACAATGATCGTAGTAGATACCAAATAAGACATTCACAAGCTCACCATCCATTTGTTTATATATAACATAAGGATTGCACAAGCAAGGTATAGATTGCCTAAAAATAAATATTCAAACGAACTTTACAACCAAGACAGATGATAGATGACAGATAGATAGATGACAGATAGATAGATGATAGATAGATAGATAGATAGATAGATAGATAGATAGATAGATAGATAGATAGATAGATAGATAGATAGATAGATAGATAGATAGATAGATAGGAAACCACTTGTGACTATATATGAATCAGACCATTTTAGCAGTGATTGCCATTGCACAAACATTTGCATCTTTTCATAGAAATTACACTAAACTGATCTGTTGGTAAAAAAAAAAAGCACAAAAGTTCTGATTGGGAATATCCTGATCATCAGCTATTAAGGGTGAAGATTAATTCTGAGCATTAGGCGTGATGAAAAGGTCATCTCTACCGGACAAAATATTCACTCTCTTCACCTGTATTTTAGCATACATATTCTTGATATGGGTTATGGGATATTGTTGAATTTCTCTTACACATTTGAAGGGAAGGCATTACTTCTTGCAATTATATAAGTTGTTCATAGAGAATATTATGCAAATACTTAGGTATAACGTGTAAAATGATGCTAAAATTTCTGTGGTGAGCATATGAAATTTCAGATCTATCATTTTGGAGGTTTTCATGCAAAACTCTCTGCTTGGCCTTAAGTATGGCTTCTTCTAGACCAAACATAAGTAAAGTGTGGATTAATATTTATCTAACAAAATGAAATTCAATGGTGAAAAAAGTAAGGCAAGAAAAACCAAATGTACAGGTATAGTATAGGACTATAGGTGGTACCTTGCTCAATAGTAGCAACTGTAAGAGGGATCTTGGAGTCCTAGTGGACAATCATTTAAATATGAGCCAGCAGTGTGCTGCAGCTGCCAAAAAAGCCAACACAGTGCTAGGCTGCATTAACAGAGGGATAGAATCAAGATCACATGAAGTGTTAATACCACTTTACAATGCCTTGGTAAGGTCACACTTGGAATACTGCATCCAGTTTTGGTCACCACGATGTAAAAAAGATGTTGAGACTCTAGAAAGAGTACAGAGAAGAGCAACAAAGATGATTAGGGGACTGGAGGCTAAAACATACAAGGAA
The DNA here is from genome assembly GCA_023970755.1 of Azemiops feae. Classification (NCBI taxonomy): domain Eukaryota; kingdom Metazoa; phylum Chordata; class Lepidosauria; order Squamata; family Viperidae; genus Azemiops; species Azemiops feae. Next base: position 6,508,151 of record JALGBA010004228.1, on the reverse strand, counting down.
CGGTTGCTGGAATTGGAAATGTCTAGTCTAATGAAGAGAAGGGTAAGGGGTGACATGATTGTCTAATCTCTTCTTTAAAAATTCCAGTGTTGGAACATCCACAACTTCTGGAGGCAAATCATTCCACTGATTAATTGTTCTAACTGTCAGGAAATTTCTTCCTGGTTCTAGGTTTAATGAGCAATTTGGGAGTAAATCTTATAGAAATCACAAAGGTAAAAAGGAATCACAGATGTGTTTTATAAAACATATTTTGTGGGGAAAAGGACAAACTGTTCAAGGTGTGTACATGTTCACCAGCAATTTTATCTTTATATTTAATGAAGAATAAAGAAATGTTTGAACTTCCTGGGAGCAAAAGATTAAAGAACTCTAATTATGAATAAAATGAGAATGTTCTACTTTAACACACAGTAGTTTTATTGCATAGATCTCTGACACGCAAACTCCCCCCCCCAAAAGAAATAAACCCAAACAGACATTACATACAACAGCTTTGCTTTGGGGGATTTTCCCCAATATAATTCATATTTCGGTTAACATCTATTTGCCAATAAACCCATTATGCCAAATAAATTACAGAATGGAACCTCTATCAACTATAATTCTGATGTGGAATATTTTTTTTTCTCTGAGTAAAGGTAGAATCTAATAAAATTATGTTTGTTTTTAAGTAGGAAAAGCCTCAAGGGAGGGGAGCAAAAGCTTTAAAATATGTGTGTTGTGGCTCTGATCCAGCAGTCCCAAGAATACATGCAAGAATTTTTCAATTGCCTCCTATAAATATTCCATGCACGCAACTGGGATTGTTTAATACATTTAGGCACATATAAGTTCCAATGTATATATAAATTCATTGCTTGCACATCTCATTGCACATAGTTTGCATATTTCCTCGCATGCATTTTGTCTATTACCAAGTTGAGTAGAAACTGGGTAGAAATCTGGGTCTGGGAATCCCACAGATTTGGAGACCACACATTTGTCTGTCTTTTGGAGACCTCCCAGAGATCACAGTAAGACCATATTTTGAAGTTTTTGACTTTTTGGTCTTCCGTTGCCTCATACATTTTCTGTCCCATCCTGTTCCTCTGTGTTGATGGGCGTATCCAAAGCTATGGAAAGAGGTTGATACAGATCTTCATCTATATGTAGATACGTAGACATCCATTAGATAAGCAGAGAGATCTTATACCACAGTAAATATATTTCAATGAAATACTTTCATTAAAGTATTTGAGAGACATCTGCATTGCTCCAGGAGTGCTGATTAACCCTTCCTTTATATATTTATTTATTCATGTCTTCTATTTTGCTCCTGTTGTTCATGGAGTTATATCATGCACAGTTGTATCACTAGATGTCACTGTTTCCAGGTTAGGAAGTAAACATTCTGGCAGAATTTGTACTTTTATAGTAATTTAAGGAGAATTAAAAGAATGTGAAGTTTCCTGAAAATATATAAATATGAAAGGTTTGCCTACTCCAATGCCTAAATATCTTTTCAATCCCCAACTTACTTTCAAAAGCAGTAATTGGAACAGATACCAGCATTTAAATCTCTCTGCAATTTACATTAAAACAATACGTTTATGTATGACTAATGAGAGAAGGTGAATGGGAATTCATAGAAACTTTTAGTTACTAGGACTAACAAGAGCACCATAATTACAGCCTTCCTCCAAATGGTAAACCTGATTTACAGCCTGTTAGAATTCCATATGAGATATTTCACATGAATCATTATACAGTTGCTCCAGTAACATATGACCTGAACAAAGGTTATGAAGAATTCCAACGTGGTTCCTTTGGGAATTGATTTTTAATAGGTATACTGGCTTGCAATAGAACCAGGCTGTTGGCAAAGTAGAAAAGTCACACGGGCAGGTGGTTCAAAAAATGCTGGGGAAAAGTCATCTCATACAGTTTAGAAAGTAGATGAAACTCTTGACCATCCACCCAATGAGAACAACGTATGATTTTCATAAGACCAAACTTTTCACTTGTCTTTCATTTTCCTTTTTGGTTTGGTTTGGTTTTGAAATGTTTGTTTGGACTTTTAATCTGAAAAAAGGGCATTCATCTCTAGAAGTGCATCAGGCTAATTTTTTTATAGATAAAATCATTGGAATAATGGCCTTTTACTTGATACGGTGTCTCAAAAGGTGTTAACATCTTGTTAGCCTTATCTGGCTTCCTAAACTAAGGCAGTTTATAGCTAGTTAGAAGTAATTGGATGGAAAGATCTCCATAAAAATTCAAGAGCCATGGGCCATCCTGAAAAGTCAGAAAAACATATTTAAAAATCACTTCCAAATTGCTGCTTCCCCAAAAAGAAATGAATTCGTTCATCAAGTCAACAGGAACTGATCTTGAATTCAAGAGGATTTAGTATAGCACAGGGGTCTTCAAACTTGGCCCTTTTATGACTTGTGGACTTCAACTCCCAGAATTCCTCAGCCAGGCATGCTGGCTGAGGAATTTTGGGAATTGAAGTCCACAAGTCATGAAAGGGCCAAGTTTGAAGACCCCTGGTATAGCATCTATTCATACAGTTTATTAGCAAAAGTCAGGTTGTTGTTAAATAATTACTCTACCATTAGCCAGGCTAATAGGATACTTAAAATTAATAAGAACTGACCAGAATTCATAACTCTATTTCATATTATGATGGCTTTTATGTGGGTCCTGCTTCATATCAGCTTTTTACACTGTGATATAGTATTTTGAATTAGTAATGCCTGAAATACTTTAAGCAGAAATACATTTCTCATGTCTCATCTACAGCTCTTCTTTTCTTAAGTTCCTGCTCCTATTTCTCCATTTGCTAGATGCCCAAATAATCTGGAATACCATAACACATGTAAGACTATTCTGTCTGACATTATCTGACATATCCGGCATCCGTGCAGTTTGTGAATTATGCATAATGGTTTGATTTTTGGAGGTTTATGGCTATGATTTATTGAATTAGTTTCCCACTCTGAGATTATGCATGCAGGCATAAACATTTCACTGCTCTAGGAAACCATAATAGGTTTGGCTGTACCCCGGAAGTTCTGAGTTTTAATTCATTTAATTAACTTAACAAGGATTAATTAATTCAATAAGGCACTCTCCTTTGCAGCTGTGAATAAGTCAAACAAAATCAAGTATTATACCTCCAGCTTTATTTCCTTCCTCCTATAAACAAAGACTGAGGCATAGCTGACAAAACAGAGAAAACTAAGAAAGCAACAAAAGAACTGGTTTAATAAGCAACTAATAAATATAAACATAATTAATAACCTTAGTTCTCCTTTACTTCAAAGTCAAAGCATTTGTTTTAGAAAACAGTTCAGGCAATACAATCCGCAAACACTTCTTAAAATTAGAGCAATTTTTACTTCCAAGAGGAACCTTCCAGTCCATTCCTCAAAAATTAGAGTAATTTTAATAGTTCTTTACTATTATCATGTGCTCTATATAAAGCAACCCTCAAAAGACATCCACACCTTGTAAACTGGTTTGAAATCCAGCAGCTGGATGGCTAACTGGTGCAACGAATGGAAATTGCAAGAACGTTTGCCTTGATTGTTAGTTGATTACTGGACACAATTTAAGACTAGGGGGATGTAGGTGGGGGAAAGGGACAAAATGTATGTCATGAAGGAAACATCATAATTTTCATGTTTGCCAAAGGTTAGGTTACAAGTCATAAGAATAGGATTTGCATCAAGGCATTGGTATACACCAGTTGTATTTGTCTTTGTGTAGCTGCTGCTTAGGATGTTAGAATAGACATTTATATCCTTCAGTGGTTTAGGACTTGGCTATCAGAGGGATTATCATTCTCACTATGAACTTGTCCAGTCCAGGAAGAGTTCCAGCAAAAGAGGCCCTTCCTATCAAAACTTCCTTTAATTGGTATATAGCAGAGGGTATTCAACTGCTGTAATGGTATGTAGGACTGGCCTTGGGAGACAGGGAGAGCCATAGACCAGACAACCATCCTGTAAATCAGGGGTCTCCAAAATTTGGCAGTTTTAAGACTTGTGGGCTTCAAGTCCCAGAATTCCCCAACCAGCATGGAGAATGAGGAATTCTGGGAGTAAAGTTGCCAGCTTTGGAGACCCTTGCGGTAAATGATAGCTCATTCCACAGAAGCAGAGGAGTCATGGGAAGAATCTCAGAAAGGTCCCTCCCTAGATTTCTGGAGTGTAAAAGGAAAGGAAAGGAAAGGAAAAGAAAAGAAAAGAAAAGAAAAGAAAAGAAAAGAAAAGAAAAGAAAAGAAAGGAAAAGAAAGGAAAAGAAAGGAAAAGAAAGGAAAGGAAAAATACTTTCAGACTTGTAAGATTCTATTAATGTAACCTTATAATAGAGATAATATTAATGGTTGTGCTTCTTGACTGGACTACTTCAGAGGGCTGACACCTGTGCTATTCCCGAGCTATGGAATATAGTCTCAAATCCTGCAGCCTTTAGAAAATCTGTAAAGCCTTATTTGCCTCCCATCCCCCCCTCCAGCTTGTTCATCAGTTAATTTTAGCATTAATTTTATGTTTTCAGCTTGGGGCAGGATCTTATTTTCTTTTATTAGTCAAGTTAGAAGAACTGCTTGAGTAAAAAAGCCGGATATAAATCAAATCAATCAATGTTTAAACAATCCATCAGTAAACATATGTATCTGATGTGATCATTAAAAAAAAAAAATTCCGGAGTTGCAATTTTATTTTACTGTGAAGTCCTTTACAGCCCTGATACAACAACTTTGAGGTTATTTATAACAAGTATTTCACCATCATGAAGAATACCGAAAGGTCAAATTGACCCCATTAAATCATTCTGTATTTACACAGAGATGATTATTTGCCATTTGGTACAGTAATTCAAATTTTATCTTTTGATCTGCACAAGCAAATTAAAATGGGATTAAATAGATCCCAAGCTACCTCTTACAGGGAAACAAGAGAAAGAAAGAAAAACTGGCTATTCCTGAAGGAAAATCAAAGTGGGAAAAGATCCAGTGAGGAATGTTGTAGAGTTTGTTGCTGTGGCAATTATTGACAGCTTGGAACTAAGGAACTGAGCAGAACCTTAGATGTTTCAATAGGTCTGCACATTATTGTGCTGCTATGATACCAAAATAAACAAATTGCCCCATGCCTAAATCTGTCATCCAATGTCTTCCCTTCTGAGACTAGGCTCTGGTTTTTTAATCTCATTTTGGGGGCATTTTAATTGCCCTCTCTTTTGGAGAGTTTGGCAGTTTGTCTGTTTGTTATGATTTTCCTTCGTTTACATCCCTCTTGTTCCAAACAAAGGACATGCATTTTTCATCCACTAACACTGAGCAGGCTCAACATTTCACAAGAACAGCACACTGAATCTCTCCTAGGGGGGATGTGTTTTTGTGACTGATTATCCTGTTCCACAAATCTGTGCAAAGAATATTTTCTATTGGAATATTCTTTATTTGCCAGATATGATTGGACACACAAGGAATTTGTCTCCCATGCATAAGCTCTCATTGTACATACAAACAACAACGTGGTAAGTCATAGATCATAATTCATAAGATACAATCATAGATCATAAGATACAAACAACAAAGTGATAAATCATAAGATACCAATAGGAGAGGGCAGTAAGAAAGATGAGAAGATGAGGAAGAAGAAGAGAGGAGAAAGATGAGAAGGATAATAGCAATACACGGCAGTACATGGATAAATATCTTTAGGCATAAGACAGTGCTGTGGGAATTAGGTGTTCAGCAGAGTGATGGCACAGGTGAAAAAACTGTCTTTGTGTCTAGTTATTTTGGCATGCAATGCCCTGAAGCTGCATCCTGAGGGGAGAAATTGAAACAGTTATGTGAGGAGTCTGTAGATATTTTCTCAGCTCTCTTTCTGGCTCATGCAGTATACAGGTCCTCAATGGAATGACTGCATCTTTATTCTAAGGAAGGAATAAAGATGCAACCAACAGCCAAACACACAAGAGAATCACATAACGATAGGTTTCCCACAATTAGGAAGTTGCAGGAAAATCCACCAAATCAGAACAGAAAGGTACACACTTCCTAGATTCGTGCCCCATTGCTCCTCAGCGTGGACTTTCTAGATTTCAAAGGCAAAAAGCTTCTCTATATCTTCTGCCTAGGGAAGATTTGAGATTTGACAACTTTACAGTAGTAGCAGTCAACACTGGACAGCTCACACGCAGCGGCAGCCAACATTTTGAAAGTATCTGGCATACAGCAGCTTGTATTTAACTGTACTTGACAGCTGACATGGCAGCAGCTGTCGGAAGCAACTGAGAGCTCACTGACAAAAAGGAAAAGAGAAAAGTAAGCAAATTTTCTACACACGGATGAGGTGGTATCAGGAAAAAAGAACCCTAGCTTAGCTTTCTCCCTGATGGGTTAGGGGTTTTTTTGTTTTTTTTATCAGCAGAGCACAGTTTAGGGAAGAGTTTATCAAAATAAGGGATCATCTTCTGACATTTGGAGTGATGCTGAGGCCTGTTTTTTATTTTTGTATTTAAAAAACTAAAGCATGTTGAAAGTCAAATATTAGGCTGCTACCTATCCTAGGTTGGGAATTTAATGCTGATTATCAAATCTGATGCATATGAAGGCCAACGACAGCTAAAGTTGGCCAGTTGTGATTTGACATTGTTGTGCATATACTAATAGTATATTAAATTGGTTTGTTTAATTTTATCTTGTGTTAGCTTTGATTTTAACTTTTGTGTCAATTCATTCAAACTGGGATCAATCGGAAAGATGGGTTAGAAGCGCTTTAATTAAAAAGTTAAATGTCTCCTGGAAACCAAGGCGCTTGGACATGAATGTATACACATATTTTAGCCACCACAACTCCAGAAACAAGCATAGAAGAGAATGCATGCTTTGTCCCAAGCCCTTCCTGACTAACCTAATAGGGACTCAAAACTACTCATTGAACTGAAAGAAAACCTAGAACCTCTATCCAAAAAGACTTCACAGAGAATTCTGATCTAGACTAACATTTTTAAAAAAGATGTTAAAGAGTTAACTTTCTCTCAGACCTACCATCATGATTTAGTTTAGAGATAATCTGTCATCAATCCTAGTCTAGAGTAACACTGTTGCTTTCTTGAAGATGTCTGAGCACATGAGACAACAGGCCTGCTCAAATATAGCTCCTGGTAGTTTCCCAAAAATATCCTGTGGGCCAATGCATAAAGTTATTATATTGATTAAAATAAACAATTGCTAGGTTTCCCAAAGCATTTTCTGATCTGCAACACCTCTGACTGCTGCTTATCAGTCATGGTAGGCTTGAAGAAACATTTAGTCCAAAGAAAGTATTGTAGGTTCCAAGTCAGCTCACAGAAGGACCAGGGGTGACATGATAGCAGTCTTCCAATATCTAAGGGGCTGCCACAAAGAAGAGGGGGGTGTCAACCTATTCTCCAAAGCACCTGATGGCAGGACAAGAAGCAATGGATGGAAATTAATCAAGGAGAGAAGCAACCTAGAACTGAGGAAAAATTGTCTGAGGGAACAATTAATCAGTGGAATGACTAATCTCCAGAAGTTGTGGGTGTTCCAACACTGGAGATTTTTAAGAAGAGATTGGACAACCATTTGTTTGAAATGGTATAGGATTTTGTGCTTGAGCAGGGGGTTGGACTAGAAGATCTCCAATGTCCCTTCCAACTCTGTTATTCTGTTATGTGATGGCCAAGTTTGATTCCTTCAAGCAAGGAAGGAATGGAATAAAACAGAGCTGGAAGGGACCTTGGAGGTCTTCTAGTGAATCTAGTCTAGCCCCCTGCTCAAGCAGGAGAACCTATACCATTTCAGATAAATGACTGTCTAGCCTCTTCTTAAAAACCTTCATGCTTTATGTCTAGCTGATCACTTCCTCAGAAATATCTAGTTTCCTCCAAATCTGTCATTCTGAATAACTGAATAACATTCTAGCTTGCCCCGTGAAATAAAATAGTTTCCTCTAACTCCTAAAAGGGACAGTTTGACAGTATATATTAAGATATTCCAGTGCCCTGCTATATTGAATTGACTCAGATAAATGTGAATAATATTAGTAGTTGCTCATAAAAAAGTTTAAAACATGTTCCTTTGCCAGTTCCTGCACTGTCTTATCTTTCTCCTTTTTCTCCCCTTTAATCCTTTTAACATGTGCCAGCTTAACAAGCAGTTTATAATCTTTTATCTAAGAAGAAGAGATTTCAAATCTTTATTAATGCCCATGGCACTTGCCAACAACAAAAACAGCACAATGAATAGCTTCAGCGTAACCATAACAATTCCAAGGTTTTTTTTAAAAAATAATTAATTAACATTCCTATCCAGCCTTGAAACATCTGGATTAATTATAGTGACAATTTTGATTCATCTATAATGTAGGCACAATGCTTCCCCCCCCCCAAAAAAAAATGGTTTTCTTGTTCTGCAGCTTTCAACTGCTTAATCTCATCACACTTTAAAATACTGCATTGATTCACTCTCTGGGCAGACATATACAGACACACATACATACACATACACATACACACACACACAAGCTTAATGAAAGGGTTAAGCACAGAAAATGGATTGGAATCGAAAGCCCTAAAGCATAGCCCAGAATGCAATACAACAGACAGAAGCTTCAAAGAGAAAATACTTTCCCTTAAGGGTTAAGGTAAAATTGGAATTGGGCAAACCTCAAAGGAATTTCCCAACTTCCAAACACTGCTTATGTTTGGATTTGGAATTGAATTTGGCTCTCTTGATAGGCATTCGTGCCACATGGTGTGAATTGCATTAGCCACAAAAGACGTTCAAAAAAGGGGGAATAAAGAGACTAAAGGGAGCTAAAGTACATAAAATATATAAATGTGTGTGATTAGACTCTTATTTCCTATTTGTTTATTATAACTGTTCTTTTCCCAATAATTGCTGCTGCTGTAAATCTCATCTTTCACTCTTCCATTGTTTTACTCTATGTAAAAGTAAACGGTTGGTTTTATTCCCCTTTATGATGATATTCTGTTCCCAATGGGAATACTGATTGTCAAGAATGAGCAGAAGAAGCCCGACTTTAGGAGAGAAGTAGTTAAGTGGTCATGAAAATTGCATGGAAAACTGAAGATGTGCGAAGGTGTCTCTTCCATCTTTACAAGGCCCATTTAGATTTCCTGAGTGGCCTTGAGCAAGCCAATTAATCTTCTGGGATGATTTCTGCAAGGAGATAAAATCTAAAGTTGTGAGCTGTAATTTTGTTTTTAGATGCTTTTTATTATCCTTCTTTATTATTTTCATAAATAATTCAAGGAAGTGAACATATCTAAGAACTCAAAGGTGTTTTGGATGGTATAATTAATATATTTAACAACAGTGTTTCAAGTGGAACATTTTTTCAGTCAAAACCCCCAGACCAGAAAAGTTATTTTACTGTATTAGCTAACTAAAATAACTGTACAACCTGTCTAAATTTTCAGTCTTTTTCTATGTCTGCAACGAAGAATTTCTTGGTAACATTCCTTCAGTTTGTGTATTTTGTCTATTCAACAAGTTTAAGTCTTTCCTTTTGCTTCTCTGCTTACATTGTTTAATTCCACATGCAATGATATGTGTTTTTTTAATATATAAATTTACCTTGACCAAAATATTTTTCCTGCAAAATTTAGACTGTGGAATTATAATAAATCTATAGAATTTAAAAGTTCCTTATAAACCCCTTGAATTTAAGGAAGTTGGCTGTTGCACCAATTGGTAGACTGAATTTTGTTTGGTCCTGTCCTGGTGCTGCTTGGCACTGGTTACTGGTGGCTAATATTCCCTTTATGGATTATAGATGGAGGGTCAGAGACCTCTGAAGGATGTGGGCCCACCCCAGAAGCATCCCTGGTAAAGCCTAGAGATACTTCTTCAGTAATGTCTCAACAGGTTGGGTTTGGCTACTCAGTTATCTGTGATTCTTCTTCAGAAACTGTACTTCTGGATTAATCATTTCACATAGTAATTTGTTATCCAACTTCTTCTCTCTTCTACTATTTGTTCAAGGTTTTGTTTTTTTTAATGTATAGTCACTGAATTTCTTGCTTGTAGATGTAGAAGAGTTTAACTGACCTACTGATTTGCTCATGTTCTTTGTCATGAATGTATTCTTCAGGCTGTAAGCAATTACGGGCAGCAATCTCTGCCCTCACTCATCAGCCAATGAACTACTATAGACTCTGATGCAGTTTCTGTGAGGGGTGTTCTAATGAACCAGGATGCAGTATGGATCAGATTCAGCTTTTGTGATCTTCTGCTAGACTGGAAGTTCCACCTTTCCCTTATTCTGGAGATAAGAAGTTGAAGATGTCTGATGCTGAAGCTTCTTCCATTGCTTCACATTTTTCTATAGCAGGATGAATTGTGGCCCATTATTCAAGAAAGTTATCGGATATTCAGTAGTATGCCAAATTATTATTAAATTTCTTTATAACTGTTTCAGATTTATGTCTGGCAGTGAGTGTGTCTCCCCAAAATTAGAATAGTTATGTATCTCCCCCAAATTAGAATAATTATGTGTCTCCCCAAAATTAGAATAGTTTGGTTTCTCCTGCCATCTAAACAAATCTACTTCTACCTTTTTCCAGGACTGACATGGTACTTTATGAGAATGCAAGATCTCCTTTTATAGCTTGTCTTGCAACCAGTTGCAAGTATCAGAATGTGTTATGCATGAATTCAGATACTATTTATACTACTAAACCAATGCACACTTTCAAATATTTCCTGTAGAAATCTGTCAATTCCACATGGGAAGAATGTGCTTGTTTCATCTAGTCCTGCTACTTAAATTAGCCATGTGGTCCCTAAATACTAAGCTCTTTTCTCATTGAGATATAGGATACAGTCTCCATTGATTCTCTCAGGCCAACCTTCAGTGACATTATTCCTGAACATCTATAAACCTTTTGAGCAGTGGCTTCTTATATTAACTGTATGTGAATATAGTTATACACATTGTACTCTGCCAGTGTGAAATGTTTACCTGCATGCTGTTCATCTCATATACCATAATATTGTAACCTCCTTCGCATCAACTGAAGTCTCTTACGGGCACTCAAAAGTGGCTCTCTCAATCACGTTCTCCAGAGACTTATGGTGCAAATGAACTTGTACTGTCTGGCCAAATATAAGCTGTTGGAAATGTTCCATGCATATGCATTTACCCCAAAAGCTCTTAGCGCAAGTTGTTTTCCAGGAGCATTATGCAGAAATCTTGAGTATTATGACTTTAGTCTTGTCAAATGCCTGTTGATGACCTTCTGACAGCTCCTTTGAATTGCCTTTTGTGTCATCTATTGGAGTGATTCAATAACAATAGCAATAGCACTTAGACTTATATCCTGCTTCACAGTGCTTTACAGCACTCCCTAAGCGGTTTATAGAGTCAGCATATTGGCCCTCATCAATCTGGGTCCTCATTTTACTGACCTCGGAAGGATGGAAGGCTGAGTCAACCTTGAGCCGGTGAGAATCGAATGGCTGGCAGTCAGCAGAATTAGCCTGCAATACTGCATTCTAACCATTGTGCCACCACCGTTCATTTTAAAATTTCAAAATTATCTATCCATTGGAAAATTATGCCAGATAATTATTCCAAGAATCTTTGGACTTTTTTTCACAATTACAAGCTATAGCCCTGCTATACTGAGATGACTGAGATAAATGTGAATACTATTAGTTGTTATTTAAAAATATGTTCCTTTGCCTATTCCTGCACTTTCTTATCTTTCTCCTTTTTCTCCCCTTTCTAACACGTGCCAGCTTAACAAGCAATTTATATTTTTTTATCTAAGAAGAAGTGATTCTAAATCTTTATTAATGCCCATGGCACTTGCAATCTTAACTGGCACTTGACTATTCTCTTCTCATTTGGTGGCCAATGTTTATACACTATAGGATATACCAGGGGTAGGCAACCTTGGCTCTTTTATGACTCGTGGACTTCAACTCCCAGAATTCCTGAGCCAGCCATGCTGAGGGGAAAGGGAGAGGTTTCCAAGCTGAGCCATGCTGGCTCAGGAATTCTGGGAGTTGAAGTCCACGAGTCATAAAAGAGCCAAGGTTGCCTACCCCTGGGATATACATTAAAAATGTGGGCAGTCTAGCATTTTTTTCCTATAATGGCTAATGATTTCTGGAAAGCCCATAGACAAAGTAATACATCACCCCTTCACCCATCGTTCCACTGTGGGCTTCTCTTGTTTGCACGGCCCGGTTTCTGCCATGCCGTGGCCCGGTGCCGGTCCACAGATCAGGGATTGGGGACCCCTATTCTAAATTGTTATCAATCATGATAATACATTAGTCAGCTTCATTGGTGGGGCTACCTCTTCCTAAGGGTTCTCCTTTAATTGTCCAAAATAGGCAAAGCCCGTGCTGGAACCAGTATTAAAAATAAATAATACAATAAGGGTATCTTTAAATTGCTGTGATTAGCAGAGACAAAGTGAGCCTCAAAGAAAAGTGATGCTATAAAGAAGGATAAACTGAGATTACCAAGTTCTATTAAAAGGAACACAAGCAATAGTGAGTTACTGAATTCCTCCTAACGGGGCGGGGGAGGGAGTGAAGTTAGAGGCTGAAGGAAGGTTTTTTTTTAATCAAAAAGGAACTTCCAGATTGCTTGGAAGTTGAGTCCAGCTGGCTGAGTTAATAGGAGCTCAGTTCAACAACCTGTTGAGAACCGCAGCCTGATTTATAGAAGCAAAACTTTAGTTTATTCATCTGTAGTTTCAGTAGCAATCCGGAGCTGTTCTTCTTAATGTTGTATCAAAACCTGCCTTTCAATTTTCTGAAAGCTTTCTTCACTTACAAAAGAGGCTTTTGTTTTTCTACTCATTCTCAAAATACTTTAGAATTTCTTTGAAGTTTTGGAGACGGCTTTTCTTCCCCCCCTTGCAATGTACTAGAACAAATACACACATGGGCAGGTACAGATTATAGCATTACTTCTCTTTATAGTATCAGAACTAGGGAAGTTGTTTGGCTTTCTGGGGGCCAAGTTACAAGAGTGGTCTGTGTAGTATATATGCTATATAGTATATAACTTAAGTACAATAGAATAGAATAGAATAGAATAGAATAGAATAGAATAGAATAGAATAGAATAGAATAGAATAGAATAGAATAGAATAGAATAGAATAGAATAGAATAGAATAGAACTGGAAGGTACCTTGGACGTCATCTAGTCCAGCCCCCTGCTCGAGCAGGAGAACCTATACTATTTCAGACAAGTGATTGTCTGGTCTCTTCTTAAAAACCTCCAATGATGGACCGCCCACAATTTCTGAAGGCAAGCTGTTCCACTGGTTAATTGTCTTCACTGTCAGGAAGTTTCTCCTTAATTCCAGGTTGCTTCTCTCTTTGATCAGTTTCCAACCATTATTTCTTGTCCTGCCCTCTGGTGCTTTGGAGAATAGTTTGACCCCCTCTTCTTTGTGGCAGCCCCTCAAATACTGGAATACTGCTATCATGTCACCCTTATTTCTTCTTTTCTTTAGACTAGCCAAACCCAAGTCCTGCAGCCGTTCTTCATATGTTTTAGTCTCCAGGCCTTTGATCATCTTAGTTGCTCTTCTCTGAACTTTTTCCAAGGTCTCAACATCTTTTTTGTAGTATGGTGACCAAAATTGGTTGCAGTATTCCAGGTGTGGTCTCACTAGGGTTTTATAAAGCGGTACTAATACTTTGTGTGATCTTTATTCTATGCGTCTGTTTACACAACCCAGGATTGTATTAACTTTTTTGGCTGCTGCTGCACACTGCTATACTGTATATAGTATACAGTATATAAATTAAATATACTGCACGAAGTACACAGTTTACAAATTAAATAAATGCTCTCCCCCCCATCCTTAAACTGATGTGAAATATGTTGCCCATGGTTAACTACCATCTTGCCTCCATAATGTCTCTTCCCAATCACTGACAGATACCTATCTTCCCTGCAAAATAATGGGCAATAAAACCTAACAGATTATATGCATCTTGAGTTTATCCATTGATTGTGTTGAAATAAGAACATCATTTCAGCATCAATAGAGCTGTTAAGCCCCTCTTACTTAAACGCTGGCAATAACATGAAGGCAATTTAATGGGAACATTGTGTGTGTGGGGGGAAATGTTGCCAGCGCATGTTGGTGCGACAGTGAAATGTAAGTGGGAACTTGGCCTACATCTGGCATTTTCTGGGATGACACACATGGACATCAGAACGACAGACCTTGCAACCAAAAGAGGCAATTATACTATCACAGCCCAGCTGTTCCAACTGTGACATTGTGATGCTGCTTATCTGATTTGCTTGAAAGCCTCCAATCCTATGTACAACTACATCACGTAGGGCTTTTTAATGTTTAATCCCTACAAGTCATCACATTCTGAAAGTAGATAGTCAGTTAGATAAGCTGAAAACAATAATCCCAAGCAAGGTTCCAAGAGAACCTCAAGCACAAGCTTACGAATGATATTAAAGGAAAAGGGGGGGGGGGAACATGTCAGATAAATACAAGCTAAAACTCCAAGGACTTAGAAATACCCTACTTTTAATTAGCTCCTTAGCAGAAGTAGCTTCTGGCAAAGCTCTGCACTGCTGATATTATTGTCCCAACCACATTGGCACAGATTGACATGTTCCATACATGAAGAGAAAATCATCACCTTTCCAGGGAGAACACTGAGTCCAGGTGCAGTCGGATCGCCTGCATTCAAATTTTACTTTTATACCAAAAGATCGTCTTATATCTCCAACCAAGTTTAATTAGCAACTTTCAACACAGGGAGAATTATTTTCCTTAATGCGTGGGTTTGCTGAAATAAAAGAGATAACCAGTGCTCACTAAGCATAAATCAGAGCAGTCATACTCTCAAATGTGATTAAAAACCAGTGCATGTTATGGCAGCATTCCTCAAGCAAAGTACTACATGCAGTGATACTATCAGTTACTTCCCATCTTTCAAGAGATATTGGTTTTTCAGTGCTCCCAAACTGAAGAGGTGAGCCTGCTTTCATGAAGACAATCTACATACTCCTGAAGTATTCTGGGAAGAGAACGAAAAGGTTATTGTGAACAGCAGAGAAGATGAATTTTGTGATTTCATCTGACATTAAGGTCTTAGATCTGAATCTTTAGAATAAGTTGCTGACTTACGGAGTTAAAAACTGTGACCTACGTCTACATCAGCTGCTTCAATAGAGGAAATCAGAACTACAAACTGAATAATGTGCTGAAATGGCCTTTGTTAATTCCCAAGCTCATCTCCCTGTCCCTTTAAAACAAACTAAATATTGTTGCAATTATATCCCACAAACTATTCTTTTTACAGACCAGTCTACATCTAGACACTGAATTTTACCGATAAGCATCATTTTGTGGGAATAAAAGCTCTTTCCTGTTTTCCAAATAGTGGTTTGGCTTGTTTTAACAAAAATATTTATTTATTTATTACATTTTAATCTGCATGTCTTGTTTTTCTTCCCCATTTCTTTTCACAAGAACCCTGTGAGGGAGCAGACTGATGTACTATGACTACCTCAAGGTCAATCAGAGAGATGTCATGAAGTTACCAGTTAAGGGAGAGATAGAAAGCTGGAAGAGAAAGCCTTGCTTAACCTTTAGGGGGAATTAATTTGTTTCTTGGGATCAAAACCAAAGTCATTTGTCACTTTCTTCCACAATGATTTCCCTTTATGGTCCCTAGAATTTCCTGGTCAACATTTAATTATGTCCTTCCTTCCTTCCTTCCTTCCTTCCTTCCTTCCTTCCTTCCTTCCTTCCTTCCTTCCTTCCTTCCTTCCTTCCTTCCTTCCTTCCTTCCTTCCTTCCTTCCCAAGATTGATGCTATCTCTTGAGTAGATATAAACCTATTCAGTAACATATCTCCAAAAGGACTAAGAAAAAGCCTCTAATTTCTTTTCCCTTTTGCCAGAAATGGGCTTTTTTCCCAAATGAAGTTGCTCCCTTTGTTCTTATCTTCAAAGTTTTTGAAGATCATTTAGAATAGAATAGAATAGAATAGAATAGAATAGAATAGAATAGAATAGAATAGAATAGAATAGAATCTTTTTAAAGACTTCCAAAGGAAACTTTGCTTTAATGAACCAGATCCATGTTTGTTATGATATAAAAGGAGGACTTCCTAAAATTAGCCTTCAAGGAAGAAGAAAAATCTTTAAGCATCAGTTTGTCAAGTGATTAAAAAACTGAAAATATGGAAGGATGTCCAAAGGGAATGGGAATTGCATAGAAGACATCTAGAGGGGAGAATGTTTACACTAAGAAGATTCACATTAAAACCTTGTTTTTTCCAGTTAATGACAAAGCTAGTTAGGCAAATACTCTGATGTGGAATAAGCATCTTTGTTTCTGTAACATATAAAAGACACTTTGTTGATTGCCTTGAGTATATTCACATCCATTTCCATTTCTATCTACTGTATCTGTCTATCAACCCATCTCTAAAGCTATGGTGATTATATGTGCTCTATTGCTTAGGCAAAGCTGTGTTTTTAATACTTTTCTTCTTTTTTTAGGTATATGACTAAAATAGATGTCCTGGGTAGATAATTCTTGCTCTTGCACACAAACCTATACTGAACCGACAGATGTTGTGAATCATCCTCGCTTTCTTTGGGTTGGATACATTCTATTCTGAATTCTGTTACTATATCCTTTTCTCATTTCCAAGCAAATAAGAATGCCCCAACCAAATTACTGAATCATACCAATGTGGTTGGAGATGACTCACAGATCCCTGCAGAGGGTACTAAGAGCAGGAAGGATCAAGTGGGAACACAACATCTGCAGTCAAACGGAATAGCGAGCTCACTGTCTGCCTGCAAATGGACATTCATGGCTGCAGAGATTGAAGTGAAAACAGTGGCTCTAGGACAGGGGTCTTCAAACCTGGCCCTTTTATGACTTGTGGACTTCAAATCCCAGAATTCCTCAGCAACGCACGCTGGCTGAGGAATTCTGGGAGTTGAAGTCCACAAGTCATAATAGGGCCAAGTTTGAAGTCCCTTGCTCTAGGACAGGGCTTTTCAACCTTTTCACCAATTGTACCACTTTTAGGATATGGCAATATTTGAGTACCACCTAGCAAGGTGTCAAAAACTTGATGACCAAAAAAAAAAAACCTGTTCAAAGTTGCAATTGCACTGAAATGACTTATGACCATTTTCACACTTATGACCATTGCAGCATGCCCAGGGTCATGTGATTTATATTTGGATGCTTGGCAACTGATTCATATTTATGATGGTCACAGTGTCCCAGGGTCATGTGATCCCCTTTTGCAACCTTTTGACAAGTAAAGTCAATGGCAGGGCTGCTGGTGGCCAAGTGCTAAGGCGGGACTTCCCTCCCTCCCTCCTTCCCTGCCTCCCTCTTTCTCATGCCCACCTCCTTCTGAAGGAAGAATTTGAAAAAAAAAACCCCATATTTTTTCTCTTCCATATATTCATCAAACAAGGAAAAGCCTCCAGAAACAGAAAAGACAAACTGCTGAGTGAACTAGCTTAAAAAGGCACATTCCCCTTTAAGAATTAGCTACTGGCTAGAAAGGAAAGTAAGGAGCCCAGCCAGCACTTAAGGAAGAAAAAAAATGTAGTAAGTATTGGCTGCCGGCTAAGGCAGCCTCCCCAAATGGCTCCATTCATAAGTAAAGGAATCTACAGGCAAAATCCATTCAGGAGAAAAATACTTCAAAATCCCTTGCAGCAAAACTTACAGCTAACAATAGCAGAGCAATAGAAGCTAACAGGAGACATCAGCCATCAGCCAAATAGAAATTGCCAAACACTCCTTAAGAACACAAAGCCCACATTGCACAAATCCCAGAACTTCAAAGTCACAAAAGCACATAAGAATCCTTCCACTCTCCATCTCCCTCCCTCCCTCCTCACCTCCAGCCATTGCTGCCTTTTTTCATTCCTCTTGGAGGGCTACCCCCCCCCCACCCTGCTCCTTCAACTTCTTTCCCTTTGGTGCAGCTAGAGCTAACTCCGCCTCCTCCCAAGGCTGGTGCTTTTTCTCTCTCCCTCTCCCGCCCAAACTGCTTCCTTTTATAGCCTCTCCTGTCTCCACCCCCTCCTCCTCCTTTCTCATGGGGGAGGGTGAGCCAGAACTGAGTCTGGGCCCTTTGTCTCTCCCCAGGCACTGCAGCTCCAGAGGACTCTCTCACTGTAAGTCCTTGCCTCTTTCCCTCCCCCACTACACTTGGCTAGGCAGGGCTGCGTACCACCTGCCACTTGTTAATGTACCACAAGTGGTACGCGTACCACAGGTTGAAAAGCCCTGCTCTAGGAGATCAGGATTTTGTCTATCAGGTCCATGACCATTTTAACAGACTTTATTAAATTCTGAAGTAAGTGAAGTAATATAGATGGCTATGGAAAGAAGGACATTAACAGAGTGCAAAATCTTGCAACTTGCCATTGGATGAAAGATACCAAGAGAGTAAGACAACTAGGCAACAGTGTTTCAGGGGAAAAACTGGTTAGATTTTTCCACACAACCTTGAATGTCTCATGGTTGTCTGAAGAAGGTGCAGATAAGAGAAAATCAATGCTTGTAGCTTATATCATTGTGCTGTCACAACTACTGGAACTATTCTCTCCCCCCCTCCCACAAACCTTAACGTGATGTGATAGAAAGTGAAGAGGTAGATTTCCAGGAGGGAGGGGTGCATTCCAGAGGAGTAAGCATTGGTTATTACCTGTAAAGCTCTGCATGGGATGGGTCCAGGTTACTTGAGGAACTGTCTCACCTCTATGGGACAGGTCTGCCCCATCCATGCCAGCAGAAGATACATCCCATCAGTGGATCTCATCAGTCAAAACAAATTCCAGCTGGTGGGGTTCAGGAGAAGAGCTTTCTTTGCCACAGCCCTGGGGGCTTGGA
Organism: Azemiops feae; assembly: GCA_023970755.1. Classification (NCBI taxonomy): domain Eukaryota; kingdom Metazoa; phylum Chordata; class Lepidosauria; order Squamata; family Viperidae; genus Azemiops; species Azemiops feae. Next base: position 6,489,213 of record JALGBA010004228.1, on the reverse strand, counting down.
ACATCTTGTCCCCTGAGGTGAGATTGGCTTCCACCCTCCTGACTTTCCGTAAGAGCCCGAAGACCTGCCCCTGCTAGTTGGCTTGAGGGGGAAATTCACACTGGAGGTGGTTGATCGACTAAAACAGCTGTTCCCACCTCCCCCTCTCTCCTATTCTCCTCTCTCTCTCTCTCTCTCTCTCTCCATCTTTATTTATTGCTTGTATTTTATTGTAATTTTTAATGTGATTTAATATATTTATTCATGCATTTATGGTTTTATTTTAATATTGCAAGTTGCCCAGAACCTCTTTGTGGTGAGATGGGCGGCAAACAAATGTAAATAACAATAACAATGACAATAACAATAACAATGACAATAATGACAATAATGACAATAATGACAATAATGATAATGATAATGATAATGATAATGATAATGGGAAGGGGAAGGGGAAGGGGAAGGGGAAGAGGAAGAGGAAGAAGAAGAAGAAGAAGAAGAAGAAGAAGAAGAAGAAGAAGAAGAAGAAGAAGAAGAGAAGAAGAAGAAGAAGAAGAAGAGAGGAGGAGGAGGAGGAGGAGGAGGAGGAGGAGGAGGAGGGGAGGAGGAGGAGGAGGAGGCGGAGGAGGAAGAGGAAGAGGAAGAGGAAGAAAGAGGAAGAGGAAGAGTAAGAAGAAGAAGAAGAAGAAGAAGAAGAAGAAGAAGAAGAAGAAGAAGAAGAAGAAGAAGAAGAAGAAGAGAAGAAGAAGAAGAAGAAGAAAGAAGAAGAAGAAGAAGAAGAAGAAGAAGAAGAAGAAGAGAAGAAGAAGAAGAAGAAGAAGAAGAAGACGAAGAAGAAGAAGAAGAAGAAGGGAAGAAGAAGAAGAAGAAGAAGAAGAAGAAGAAGAAGAAGAGAAGAAGAAGAAGAAGAAGAAGAAGAAGAAGAAGAAGAAGAAGAAGAAGAAGAAGAAGAAGAAGAAGAAGAAGAAGAAGAAGAAGAAGAAGAAGAAGAAGAAGAAGAAGAAGAAGAAGAAGAAGAAGAAGAAGAAGAAGAAGAATAGCAGAGTCCTTAGTCTGGCAAGATTGATGGTCCCAAACCAAGAATGATCTATGGCAATTTTTCCAAGCTGAGCTCTTCGTTGTTTCATACCTATAGAAATGTTGCCTCTTACTCCTTCGGAAAGCATGGTCTTCCTCCTGGGGATCCACCTCCTCAATACATTCTGTCAAGAGATACGAGAGAATGTACAGAGAAGATAAAATGGCCATGAGGACCAGGAGGGAGAGTTGCTACTGAAACAACAGAGACATGAAAGAGGACTGAGCTCAGGGCAGGAATATAATGTGAGGCTTAGATACGTTTCTCCTTAGTTCTAATGAAAATAAAGCAAGGAATGAGGAAAGCACATGTTGACTTTAGCTTTACAATAAAAGTATACTGACCTAAATGACATCGGACTCCTATCTGTTCCACCTTGAAGGGCTGACAAAGAGCAGCCAAAACCAATTATGCTTTTGTGGCATTGGAAGCAGAACAGTCAGCATGTATGTCGCTCTATATGATAACAGCAAATGAAATAAATGATTCCCTATTGACAGACCTGTTAGGATCCGAAGACCATGTCCCAATTCTCTCTCAGATTTTCAGGAATAGGTTTGGACACAAACCCTTGGACACAGATCTATTTAAAAGTAGCAGCATGTGGGCATGCTATTGGAGCATATCTGTATGTGCTGGTGTCTATATAATCCACAACCCAAGGCCTGTGGGCCTCAAGCAGCCCTGGACATGCAGCCCTACAAGATAATGATAATAAAAAAATGCATAAAAAAGGAAGTTGTTTCTTTACATACTTTAAGTATATTATATGTTTTATAGGCAGTCCAAGACAATTCCTCTACACTCAATGTGGCCCAGGCAAGCCAAAAGGTTGGACAACCATGATCCGGATCTTTCAACTGACATAGAAAGCAGAAATGCTGAGTTTGTGGCATGAAGATAGCTTCTGCCCTTCTGAATCCTTTCTGAATCACTTCTTTATTCCCTGGCTTTCAGTGGTTATAAATTACATGCCCTGAGGAATTGTTTCTATGCTGTAGCTGTAGCTTCTGAACCCCTGAAGGCTCAACCCTGTGTGTACTGCAATTACATTAGAGGAGGCCAGTTGTGTTGTTGCATCCTGTGTAAACTTTACATCCTCTAAGGCAGTGATGGCGAACCTTTTAGAGACGAGTGCCCAAACTGCAACCCAAAACCTACCTACGTATCATCGGGTGCCGGGTGGGCGTGGCCCATTGGGTGGGCATGGCCCATTGGGTGGGTGTGGCCCATTGGGTGGATGTGGCCAATTGGGAGGGCGGAGCCATTTGGTGGGCATGGCTGCGGTGGTAATGGCAGACTGGGTGGGACTAAAAAGTTCAATCAATCAATTCCAACTTTGTAAGATCTTTTTTTTTCCTGTGAGAAGTTCAAATTGACTGATTGATTGAACCTTTTTTTTTTTGCACACGGCGGCGGAGGCCTAAAGCGAAAAGGTTTTATAAAACCCAGCTGAAGGCCTAGGACTGGGGTGACGGCGCGCGTGCCCACAGAGAGGGCTCTGAGTACCACCTCTGGCACCCGTGCCATAGGTTCGCCACCACTGCTCTAAGGTGCAGAAGTGAAAACAGAATGATTGGGACATTCCAGTGACTTCCTTCTTACAGCACTTTTACAACGACAACTTTCTTTTCAGGTATTCTACAACCTTATTCATGAGATACTTGCTCTGGCTCCATTTTCTCAACCCTTCACCGTCATTGTGATGAAGGAGAAAAATCAGATATTTATTTTATTTATTTATCAGGTTTATTTGGCTGCCCAGCTCTCAGAATGAGATTCTCTATCAAACTGCAACTGTAATACATGCAGATAGCTGAGAGATTGGAAGCAATGCACAGGCAGGATTCTCAGTGAAAAGCTACACTATATTTACATTTTCACTGCAGATTTTTTCCCCCAATGGCCCAGAGGTAGAAGGGTGTGTGTTCCTCCGCTGGTGGGATTTTAGAACAACTAAAGAGGGCAGAAATTTAAAACATCAGAGCCAAAGCGATTACCATCCAGCAGCCAATGGAATTTGCAGAGGCATTGTGTTTTTCTAACTAGCCATGGAATGAAAATGGAAGTTCCACAGACATTTTAATCCATAATTAACTGGCAAAGCCCTCCCCTATGGCCAAGTTCATGCTACACTCATTTACTCATCTGTAAGTCCTAGCGATCAAAATAATCTTTCATGGGTATAATGACAAGCTTCCTGCTTGCAGGCTTTACCTGATGGCCATCTAGATGTGGTCTTTCTTGTTTGCTTTCTAGCTCACTGACAGTTTTTGTTCCCATGGATTTTAAACTGGGCTTCAGTGCATTTTCAAATGTTATACTCAAGGTGGTAGAGAGAGGAAATTAATAATGAAATCCTACCATTCAGCAAACCAAAATGGATATTTCATAATAACAGATTCATCAGGAAGTTGCTCATATTTATCTCCGTCCATTGTCATAAAGTAGGAATGCATTTACCTGTTACAGAAAAAGAAGGTCTCTCTGTGACAATTTGGCTGCACTGGACATGCTGTCACCCTGTGAAATACAATGTTCTTTATTATTACCCCTAAATAATAAGGGAGGGGAGAATGTGACACTGGATTGCAGCTTTTTGATTGGGTTGTCATGAAAACGGGATTCTCTATTTTTTTAAAAAAATGAACAAGGATGAACTACTTCTGGGCAAGGGACAGGAATGGGAGCAACTGAGCTCATCTAGCTTAAGGTGAAGTGCCTCTTGAAATTGCTCTTCTGGATTAAACTGAGCAGGAAAAAGAATTAAGAAAATCTGTTGAGCTTTCAGACACTAAAACAAGAATATGGGAACAAAGGGAGTCAAAGCAAGTACAGTAGGAATTCAGAGGAGCTGTTGTGCTGGGTTTACTCAATTGCACATGTCGCTGCTCTGAGAAAAGATGTTAAGCTGAACATTTGTAGAACTGTTGCTTTCAGTCTGGATCATCCTTCCTTTCCCTATAGAAATTCCTTCAGCTGCCATTTTGGTTTCCCCACTAAGCCCTAGGCCTCCCAGAATTGAAGCCAATCCTCTCATCACAGTGGTATAATCTGCTTCAAATTAATTCTGAGCTGAAATCTGCCTCACAATACCTCAAAAGCATTCTTTTTTTGTTGTTGTTTCCTCTCTGAAAAACAAAGACTTCTGTTTTCAAACATGCTCGGGGCATGTGGAAAGGTCTGAGGAACTTCTCTTGATGGGGTTTTGGAGCTTGGAGGTGACAGAAGATGCTGTTGATGTTGCTGCATATTTTTCCATGAGTTGGAAACCTCCCTGTCTGTCTGAATTTCCTTGTCTGAGAGAAAAGAAACACCAGGGAAATGGCCTCAAGATGTTTTCCTTTGGGATCCAGTAAAACATGGAAAGCTAGAGAGATTGCCCACTGGTGAAAATATATGATGCTTTCACACATTTATCTTTCCCCCCATTCTGTAACCAAATTAGTACAAAAATACCAATTTCTTCAAGTTTCCCTTAATTTCTGTGGTGTCCATGCTGGAACAAGTGGGGGAGAGGAACAGACAAAATGGTGAATATAGTATCTCCCATCATGTGTTTTGACAAAGATAGCATTGTGGAAGTTAATTTCCCTCATTATAATGAATTAGAAGTGGTAAAGAAAAACAAAGGAGGATTTTATGCCTGGTATTAATGGCAACAAGTGAAGGAAATATGCAGATTTGACCACTAAAAGTCACCATACATCCTTTATTATAAAGAACAGCCATTTATTTCAGATTTCAAAAGCTGGGTTTAAATTTGTTTGTTTGTTCTATTATAAAAAGAGTTTTTATCATCCATTATTTTTTTAAAAAATCAAACTAATATAAAGTAAGAAAAAGAAAAGAAAAACAAATCAAAGAGGAAGCTAAAAGTGCAAGAAAGGAAAAAAAGAGGAAAAAAGAGGAAAAAAGATACAAAGAAGGAGCTTCCAGTCTTCTTTACAGCAGTTATAAGTATAAATATACTTCTTACTGTATGATTATAACATAATCTCTTCTTTCTATAATCTATCCTGTTTAATCATCAAAAGTATAAATCATAAGTTCATTTTTTTCTGTTTTACACAAAAAGTCCATAAGAGGTTTCCAGTCAGCAATAAATGTAGATATTGTCTTTTCTCTGAACAAAGAAAATAATTTAGCTATCTCAGCAAATTCTATCATTTCTACCAACCATTCCTCTATTGTGGGTAGTGCTGAATTGTTTCCATCTTTATGCATATAATACTCTGTCCATCAATCCCAAAAGAAAAGCCTCTGGTCTCAATTATATATTAATCTTTAAAATCCTCTGAATCAGTATATTTGGATCCAGAATTTTCTAACTTCTAGTTATTCCGCCAAATGTAATAAAACGTCCCTTCTTCTTGTTTATATTTCCATCATAAATTTGAAATGCCTTTATACATTCTAGACAATTTCTCTGGTGACATATACCAAGTGAGCATCATTTTATAACAATTCTCTTTAAGATTATAACTTTGTATAAATTTCAACCCTTTTAATCCAATATGTTCCCATTCTTCCACCTTTATATTGTAAGCAACGTGTTTAACTCCCATTATTATACATTGTTTCACTTGTTCCTCTTCTGTTTCAGAAGTTTATAAATTTTGACAATTACACGTGTAACATTTTACACTATTTCAAATTCGGTCTTACAATGTTCAAAACCATATTTTTTGTCTACTTTAAATCTTTCCAATCATTGTAAATAAGAGAACCATTGACAGCTTATATAGATATGCCTCTGCCACTAATTCTCTTGATTTTATTTTATATTCACCATTAGCCATTTGTGTTTGCCATTATTTCTCATTTATAAAATGCTTCTTGTGCTGAGAGCTACAAAGGTGTTTTCATGTACAAAATTGGGTTTGTATCTATTCCATATTCTCAATGTAGTATGTCTAACTGAATAATTTTTAAAATCCACATTAATCTTAACTTTGCCATAGCCCAAATGTCTATGCCACCCAAATCTCAGGTTGTGCCCTTCAAACTACAAAAATCTATTTCTCAGTAATACCCATTCTTTCATCTAAACCAAACAGCAAGCTGCAAAATACAATTTCAAATCATTAAACCCAATCCTCTTCTTTCCTTTGCACCTGGAAACACCTTATATTTAATTCATGCTTTTTGTCTTGCCACACAAATTTAGATATTTCATTTTGCCACTATTGAAATGGTATACCAGTTGTTAAAACAGGTATTGTCTGAAACAAAAATACCATTGTAAGCAAGACATTCATTTTTATCTCAGAAATTCTCCCCATCAATGACAATTGAAGTTTCTTCTGTCATTACATCTTTTTTTTCCAACTTCATTTGATGTCTTTAGCTTCTCAATCTTTTAACCTGTTTTATTCATCAATTCTGTTTTATTTTTTATTTCATCTTCTGTTTATGTATCATGTGATTCACTAAATGACTATGGCCTAGCGACTTTTGCAAAATATGTCAAAAAATGGGTCCGGTCATGTGGGTGCCTCAATTTATGACCACAATGACTGGAGTTCCAATCCCAATAGTGATCATAAGTCAAGGAGTGACTATAGATGGATTTCATTGGAGCTACATTTGAAAGTTTCCTTGGGAGTAGGTATCTATGAGTTACATAGTTACAGATGCTTTATGAATTTATTCACGTTCAGCAAGTCAGACAGGAGAATAAACTGAGTAATGTAGAGATAGACCAGCTTCCAGGAATTGCAATATGCTAAGAATTAAGGAACAACCTATGCTTTTATTTAGGATTTATGGGGAAGATCAGAAAATGAAGGCTAATTCTTTTGCATAAAAATATATTTTTGATTTCCCCTCCAAAATTGTTTCAGCAATATGATTTGCTAGAGAAATAATAGGTTTTGCAGCTGCTATTACCAGTTAATAGATCCCAATTTCTTGCCTTTTTTAAATCTCTGATCCTTGCTATATTTGGGATTATCTACATTAGATAGAGTCTACCCATCCCATATATGCCAACTAAGATGAGTTATGGTGGTGTTGAAAGAGCAGGAACCTGAAATCAGGCCTTCCCTGTCCTGGTTCCCTTCCTTTGGAATAGCCTACCTTCACCACAAATTAGAACAGCCCCTTTCTTATTAACACACAGGAAAGGTGTGTCTTCAAAATGGAGAGTTCAAGATAATTAGTGGCAATTATTTGGATGGGGTGATTTTGGGAGTGATATGATTTTATATATGGATATTGCATTCTGGTTCTATATTTCTTTTTAATAAAACCACTGTTATTTATGCAGATTAGCTTTAGGAGTTGCAAAGTACTTAAGCTGTTGAATGAGGTGGTATATAAATAGCGGTATAAAATGACTAGATACATACACCACATAGTCCTAATTCTACAGCTCAAATCAAGTGTAGAACTGACAAAGGGTTCCAGTTCTTTGAATACCAGTATATAAATTATACTTGTGGTGCAATGGTAAAGGTCTTGGGCTCAGAGTAGAGAGACCCAAGTTTTAATTTTCTCAAACTGGATAGCTTTGGGTCAGTCAATCTTAACCTATATCACATTTTTGTGGGGGAAAATAGGAGGAGACAACTCTAAGTACTGTGTGACACCCTGAACTCCTGAGTGGAAGGGAAGGGAAGGGAGACCTGTCCTTGTGTCCCTGATCACCTGTACTTGTGATCAAATACAAAGTGTGAATCTGTCCTAATAGAACCAAACTGCAGATGATGACATTATTTTTCCTAAAAGTGGGGAAAAACCAGTTGTGGTGTAGCTTTACCTGAAATACATTCATTTGTATGCATCAAATGACTATCAATATTTCCAGGGCACATAAACATATTTCATTGAACAGAAATGAATGATTTTTTTTCACATAGAGACCTGAAAGTTTGAAGACAATTCATAATAATATTGCGTGGGAAAAACCCCACATCCCCCTATCACTGGTATCAGTGGTGGGATTCAAATATGTGAATAACCGGTTCTCTGTGTGGATGCCGCTTCTGGAAGTCCATTCTGGGCCTGAGCAACAAAAAATTAACTACCGGTTCTGCCGAACTGGTGCAAACTGGCTGAATCCCACCACTGCCTGGTATTTACCATTTGGCTATAGAAAACCACCAAAACCAATGGATTAATTCTGGGGGTAAAGCAGTTCTGGACTGTACTGTAAAGTGGATATATGTAGTAAATAAACATATACCTGCACATACCTACACACCTATAAAGAAAGAGAGATTTGGAAAGTATGAAGATGCATACTGCAACTTTATGCCCATGTCAACAGTAACAAAAATCTAGGCATTGACTGAGTTTTCTTAGAGAATTAGTTCCGTAATTTGAGTTCTTCCTTAGAGAAGGCACATCCCCCTCCCCATCCCTTCTGGATAGTCAGTCACCGCATCTCCTATGGTGGAGAATGTCCAGAGAAAAGACTCTGCTGAAAACCCACATAGACAGACACATGTGGAGAGAAGCAATAAATGACTCCTCTCAACCCAGTTCTGTGGCCTCCTTTCAGCTAGAGGAATCTCTCATTAAAACTGAATTAAATTAAACTTCAGCATTCCCCAACTTTCCAAACCTGATTCGCATGGAGAGAAAACGTGGCAGATTGCAAAAATATTTCACATACCTCTTAGTGCCACAGACCCTGTTAATTTTCCAAATGCCATCCATAGAGATTTTAATCGTTTTTTACAAGCAGTGGCATGATACATTTGTTCTCTCTTTATATCCTGTCAGATAGCCCATCAGAAGATGAGTATCTTCTTGGTATAAGATTACACACTGAGTCACAGCTCACAATGATAAGTCAAAAGAAGGAAGCTTGATGGCTGCGTGCTTTGTAATTTTATATAAAATAATTTCCTTGAAGCTAAATTAGTTTTCTTCTAGAAAGTGCCATTGCCAGATCTTTCACCATTTTGGAAAATAATTTGCATGTTTTGGTCGATGATCCTGATTTGTTTAATTTTTACCAAATTTTTGATTAGTAAGATACCAAAGAACTGAACATCAAAGAATATAATTCAGTATCAGAAAACAATGTAGTTCATTCCAGTAACAGTTAGATTGTGCCTTTTTTGTTTAGCATTGCATCTATTAGCAAAGGAGTTCAGTCTATGACTTCTGATCTGCAAGATTTTGGGATGCTATAAGAGCCACCAAAAGTTCATGCTTCTATACTAAAATCACAGAAAGAAGGTGCTTCTTTGTACAGGAACAGTTTCTCTTTGAATTCTTGTTTGAAGGAGAGATGCTGACCAAAACCAGTGTGTGTTTTATGGAGACAAGATTGTCAATTGTACTATTCAAACTGTAATGTATTGAGTTAAATTTATGAAGCAAGTGGCTGGGTTTGTGCAGGAATGGTTAGCAGACCACGTGGCCTGCCAGCCAGACTTCCTGTCTACAAGATTGTTAGCATGCATTTGAGCGGGAGGATACGGTGCATTCATTGGCTGCCGCCGCCCAGAGCTGACTGTATAAATAGGGGTGGAGCAATGCTTGTTAGTTTCGGTTTTGCCTTTACAATAGAGTTCTGTTTCACATGCTGCCTCTTCAATGCCGCAATGAACAGAAAACACAACATTGGCGACGAAGGTGGGATCGTGCTGCCGCAATTCGAAGAGCTGAATCACTACGGAGGAAAGGCCTAGCAAGCGCTTGGTTGGAACGGCATTCCACCCCCCCTCACTCTATCCTGCCAGTACAGAAACACTGGAGGAGAGTGCTTTCAAGGATCCGCCCTGGCAGTTCCACGGAAGCCTGCGCAGCACGAGGCATTGAAAAGGCCGCGAAAGACTCACCATGGCAAAGATCGGAAAACCTCTCCGAATTCGACATCACTCATCCAGAGAGGTGGAGCTCCTACGCTGCGAGAGTTGAAAATTACCTGCGGGTAAACCAAGTTCGAGACAATGGATTGAAGGCCGCGATGCTCCTGTGTGTTTGCGGTCAAGCAACCTTCGATATCGCAGAGAACTTGGTTGCACCAGCACCACTTGAGTCCATTGCATACTCAGAACTGAAGAAGATGCTCAAAAAACATTTTGAGCCCAAGCTTTCGGTCATCGCTTGGCGGCACGCTTTTGAACAGCGAGACCAGCATCACGGCGAGTCTGCCGCCGACTTCATAGCCGCTCTTCGCCAAGCTGCACGGCCATGTGAATTCAAAGACCTTGAAGAAAGGCTGCGGGACCATTTAGTTTGTGGTCTAAGGAGTCGAGATCTGCAACAGAAGATCTTTGCTAAAGAGACAATCTCATTTCAAGACGTGTTGAGGGAGATAACGGCCGAAGAAGCAGCAGGCCGAGCTGTTAAGGCCTTGCGGCTATCCAAAAACCCTCCTTGCATGGAGGCCATCCACCACAAGGACGTCAAAAGAGTTGAAGACTCCAACTCGGACCACGAAGTCGATCGGGTGCAGCAAACCCCGGAAAGAAGGTCTCAATGGCAACCTGACAAGGCAGTTTCCTTCTCTTGGTGCATCGGGTGTGGAGGCCATCACAAGTGGGCTGACTGCAGTTTCCGCACAACCACTTGCCGGGCGTGTGGCAAGCAAGGCCACATTGCCGCCGTTTGTTTGGGTCATAGGAAAGAGCATTCCTCAGAAGAGTTGCCTCAGAAAGGTACCGGGGTCCCCAGTCAAAACAGGGTAGGCTTTTGCACGAGTAGAAGGAGCGTGTTTAGAACAGGCGCCCATCGCCCACTCAAGGAGAAATTACACCTCAAAGTCAAGTTGTATGGGGTTCCTTCTGACCTGGAGTTGGACACGGGTTCAGCTCTATCGATAATCTCCCAAAGGACCCTTCAGCAGATTTGTAGGCGAAGCGGCAAACGCATTAAGCTCAGGCCATTGAACCTCATTTTAACCAACTTCCAAAATTCCCGGATAAACGTCAAGGGGGAGGCCACACTGGGAGTGCAGTTCAGGAATTTTGAGGGTCCCTTGGAAGTTGTTGTTGAGGGCAACCGCACCAGCTTGATTGGGCTCGATTGGTTTGATGCTTTGGGAATTCAAGTGACTGGGTTGAATAGCTTGCAAACGTTGAGTCTCTCGGCGGTGTGTAAAGAGTTTGCTGATGTCTTCAGCTCAGAGATAGGGGCATACAAATGGCCTCCAATTGCACTTCAGTTAGACCCTTCAATAGAACCGATAAGGATTAAGCCTCATCGGGTGCCTTTTGCCCTGAAGCAGAGAATCAATGCAGAGCTGGACAAGCTGCTACAGCAAGGCATTTTAGAACCAGTTGATAGCAGTCCATGGGAAACCCCCATTGTCACGCCACTTAAGGCCAACGGAGAAGTTTGCATTTGTGCCGACTATAAATGCACGTTAAACAAAGCTCTCCAGCAGCACTCTTATCCGGTGCCTGTAGTCAGCCACATTTTGGCATCTCTACAGGGAGGTTGCATTTTTGCCAAATTAGATTTGGCCCAGGCCTACCAGCAGCTGCCGGTGGACGACGCTACAACGGAGGCCCAAACCATTGTAACCCACCGGGGAGCTTTCAAGGTGCATCGGTTACAGTTTGGGGTTAATGTAGCCCCTGGCATCTTTCAGAGCGTAATGGAGCGCATGCTCCGCAATATTCCAGGTGTATGCCCATATTTCGATATTGTCCTCATTGCAGAGGAATCAGTCGAAAACCTCGCTGACAGGCTCCGGGCCGTTTTACGGCGTTTCCGCAAAGCGGGGCTGAAGTTCAAACAGGAGAAATGCAAAATTGGAGTCACTTCCACTGAACTCCTGGGGTTCCATATAGATGTCGAAGGCATTCATCCTGCTGAATCCAAGCTTAAAGCAATTCAGCAGGCACCCAGTCCCAAGACAAAGGGAGAGCTTCAGACTTTCCTGGGACTCCTTAACTTCTATCATGCTTTCCTCCCCCACAAGGCCACAGTGGCAGAGCCGTTACACCAGCTCTTGGACAAGAAGGCCCCATGGAAGTGGACAAGTGTCCATGAGAGGAGTTTTGCAGCAGTTAAAGCATTGCTGTCATCTAATGTGGTGTTGGCTCATTTTAATGAGCAGCTTCCAATCAGCATTGCCTGCGATGCATCCCCGTATGAAATCGGAGCTGTGTTAAGCCATCTTAAGGCTGATGGAACACAAGTTCCCATAGCGTACTATTCCAGAACCCTCTCTTCAGCGGAACGGAATTACGCGCAAATAGATAGGGAGGCATTGGCCATTGTGGCCGGCATCAAAAAGTTTCATGACTTTTTGTATGGTCGCCATTTCATGGTCTTTACTGACCATAAGCCACTCTTGGGGTTGTTCACCACAAACAAGCAGACACCCCAGATCATCTCTTTTAGAATGTTGAGGTGGTCAATATTCCTATCTGCTTATGACTATTGTCTGGTTCACAAACCGGGTAAAGAAATAGGCCACGCAGACGGCCTTAGTAGGTTGCCTCTACAGCTATTAGAGCCAGATCCTGCCCTGGCCAACCACATCCTGGCTATCCAGGATTTGCCGGAGTCTCCCCTTAATGCAGGGGATGTTGCTGCAGAGATAGTTTCTGATAGCACATTGAGCCGCGTGTTGAACGGTGTGCTCACAGGATGGTCGGAAATGTGTCATGGCCCTAACTTCCAGAGTTTTTGGAAAAGAAAGCATGAGTTATCCACCTTTAAGGGTTGTATCCTGTGGGGAAATAGGGTAGTAATCCTGACCTCATTGAGGACTAGAGTCCTTGATTCTCTGCATGAGGGACATCCAGGAATAGTCCAGATGAAGGCACTCGCGCGCAGCTACCTTTGGTGGCCTGGGCTCGATAAAGATATCGAGGCCCAGTTCCACGGGTGCCTCATTTGCCAGCAGTCTAGGCCAGAAATGCCACATGTTCCTGTATATAGATGGGAGACCACTCAAGCCCCGTGGTCGAGGATTCATATTGATTTTGCTGGCCCCTTTCAGGGGCAACTCTTCCTCATTGTTGTGGACAGTCACTCTAAGTGGCTAGAGGTCATTCCAGTGTCCACTATGACGACTGCCAGGACCATCCAGGTTCTGCACTGCATCTTTGCAACTCATGGGCTCCCAGATGTCATAGTCTCGGACAATGGGGCTCAATTTACTTCTGCAGAGTTTCAGTCCTTTTTAAGGGCAAATATGATTAGGCATGCCACTTCAGCTCCTTTTTACCCGGCCTCTAATGGCCAAGCGGAACGCATGGTTAGAACCACAAAGGAATCCTTAAAGAGGATCACAACTGGCAATTGGCACCACAGGTTGGCAGATTTCCTACTCTGCCAATGCACAACAACCTGCACTTCGACGGGCAAAAGCCCAGCTGAATTACAATGGGGGAGACGCCCGATCACAAAGCTGGATCACTTGCACCCGGACCGGGTTGCTTCACAAGTGCCGCAGCCTAAGGCACCGAGGCACTTGCAAGTGGGTGATCCAGTTTGGGTGCGCAATTATGGACAAGGGGCACTGTGGGTGGTAGCTGTGGTTTGCAAGGTGTCAGGGCCGCTCTCATACGAAGTGGCCCTGGAAGACGGTCGTATGCTCCACAGGCACATTGACCAGCTGCGTTGGAGGTTGCCACGCCACTCTTCCACTTCTGGCTCTGCTCTCGGGGGGGAGGAGGAACATGATTACGATCGTGCTTCGGACCCTCTCAGCGAAAGCGGGACCTTGCAATCGCCGAACGGGTTTTTTGCCAACGAGGCTGCTCCTAACTCAGACATTGCGCCCATGGGACATTGCTCTCAATCGGCTTTTCATGCCGATCCGGTGGATTCTACGCCACCACGGAACTCTGGTTCAGGCCTACTGGAACAGGCCAGCCAAAGGGAAATGGATACAGGCTTGGGTCTACCGGAACAGGCCAGCCTTCACAAATCGGCTCTACCCATGTCAGACGGGTCACACAGCCCCGGTCTGCCGAGCCTGGCAGGCGAGCTTGCAGATCAGGAGCTAGCAGCAGCTCCGAGACGTTTGGAGCGGGCGAAAGGCCCACCAAAATATTTAAAGGACTACGTAAGGTTTTTGGCATTGCAAACTTAAAATGCTTATGTATTTTTAGTGCAAACTTAAATGCTTATGTATGGTTCTTTGAAATGCAAATGCTTATGTATGATCCTTTGAAATGTGAATGCTTATGTGTTTTCTTACAAACTGAAATGCTTAAGTATTCTTGATACTAAACTGAGTAATGTCAGGTCTATGTAACACTGAGTGCCAATGTGCCTTTTGAATGTATGTAATCTTTGACAACAAACAATGCTTTGTAAATGTCAAAGAGCCAGGGGGGAGGGGTGTAATGTATTGAGTTAAATTTATGAAGCAGGTGGCTGGGTTTGTGCAGGAACGGTTAGCAGACCATGTGGCCTGCCAGCCAGACTTCCTGTCTACAAGATTGTTAGCATGCATTTGAGCGGGAGAATACGGTGCATTCATTAGCTGCCGCCGCCCAGAGCTGACTGCATAAATAGGGGTGGAGCAATGCTTGTTAGTTTCGGTTTTGCCTTTACAATAAAGAGAGTTCTGTTTCACATGCTGCCTCTTCAATGCTGCAACGAACAGAAAACACAACACAAACAGCAAATCATAGCCTGTCCCAGTTCATGGTATTTTGACTGATAAGTGACTGTTAACTTAGAGGAAATTGAACTGACTTGTAATTTTCCAAAGCACCAGAAGACAAGACAAGAAGCAATGGATGGAAACTAATCAAGGAAAGAAGCAACCTAGAACCAAGAAAAAAATTCCTAATGGTGAGAACACATAACCAGCGGAATGGCTTGCTTTCAAAAGGTGCTTTTGGGTGCTCCAACACTGGAGGTTTTCAAAAAGAGACTGGACAGCCATTTGTCTGAAATGGTATAAAGTCTTCTGCTTGAAGAGGGGTTGAATTAGAACTGCAAGGTTCCTTCCAACACTGTTATTCTGTTATCAGTGGATTAGCAGTAAGGTAGTAAGAACAACTGGAAAGTGCTACGTTTTCTAGTTGGTCTGCAGCACAGCCTCCAGGCAAAAGAGAACGCTCCTGTACCAATACTTGAGCCACAAGGGCACAGATAAACCCCCAAGTGGCCTAAATGGCTCTCTGAGAAAGTGCTAACGACCAGATGGCTGCAAAGAAATATAATAGGTAGGTAGGTAGGTAGGTAGGTAGGTAGGTAGGTAGATAGATAGATAGATAGATAGATAGATAGATAGATAGATAGATAGATAGATAGATAGATAGATAGATAGATAGATAGATAGATAGATAGATAGATAGATAGATAGATAGATAGATAGATAGATAGATAGATAGATAGATAGATAATCTTTATTGTCATTTTTTTCCTGTGGGCACAATGGCACACATTAAAAATGAAATTTAGTTGCTTCCTCTCAAAGTGTACACATACATAACACATTTAAAACATATTATATATAACATATGCATAGACCTACACCCTTGCATATAAGTAACATATAAATATTATTCACTGTCCATCTTGAATACATAACGGAAGGAGGAAGCTTTAGAGTTCACAAGGTTAATACTGTATGGAACAAAGCTGTGACTGAATTTCTCCCCCACCCCTCCATCCTGTCAGAACCTATCCTTCCATCCCCCCCACCATCCAGTCACAACTGATGAAGCTTCTTGGATGAGAAACAAAACATCTTCTTCCTCAAGGAAAAAAAACAAAACAGTCCAGTTGCCTTTTGAAAAAGCCCCTTTGAGACTTGAGTCACATCTTCCCCTGCTAACTAGAAAGACATGGAGTCCTTAGAACCATGTCCAGACATGGGCAATAACCATGGAGAACCTGGATGGAACTGTGATTGAACACCCTTTTCTCCAGTGCCTAAAATGCAAGGGTTCAACCCAAACCCTGCAGACTCTTTGTGTGGGTGTTCTAGAATGCTTCAGTTGTGCTTCATTCAATATATAAACTCCCACATAACTCCTTATAAAAAACTAGAGACATTTTTGTTGACATGGAAATTGTCTCTGGTTTGATTTAATGTTAAGCCAAAACATTTCCTGATATTTTTTTTAAAAAAGATGCCTAATATGTTTCTTGTCTGAAGTATTTCCCTTCTTATAAGAATCTCACACTGCTGGCATCTGTGAATCATCCTTAACCAAAAAAGTAGGCTTGTTAATATGAAGAAAGGGATTTATATCAGTTTAAGGTCTTACAATTGCATCATTTTAAAATAAATTCCATTGTTTTGCACAAATAACCTTCAAAACATTGCACATTTCCTTGCCAGAGCTAATTATGTGTAATCTGACCTTGTTTTATAATCATAGTTTTATTTTAGATGGTAAATGAAAGTGATCCAGGTTATTCTGGACCTTGCTTTAGCTATTTTCAACAATCTTGTGGACAGGTGTTTTCCAACAAATGAAACAAGATGTTCTTTTCTGGAACAATGAAAAACTGGCAGAAATGTATTTTATGTGAAACAGCCTTGTTTCTAGGACACTTAACTAGAAAATTAAAAACCTTTCATATTACTTCTAAGAGGACGAGGAGAAGGGGAGAGGGAGAGGAAGAGGAAGAGAAGGAGAATGATACAATATACGTTATATTGGATATTACACAAGATGCAACTATGGATAGTCCTTAATTTACAACCATTCATTTAGTGACTGAAGTTACAACGGCACTGAAAAAAGTGACTTATGATCATTTTTTACACTTATAACTGTTGCAACATCCCCATAGTCACCTGATCAAAAATTCAGGCACCTGGCAACTAGTTCATATTTATGACACTTGCAGTATCCTGGGGTCATGTGATCCCCTTTTGTGACCTTCTGACAAGCCAGACTCACTTTACAACTGTGTTACTAACTTAACAACTGCAGTGATTCATTTAACAACTGTGGCAAGGAAAGTCGTAAAATGGGGCAAAACTCACTTAACAGCTGTCTTGCTTAACATTGACCAAAGTACAGTAATCAACATCAGATGGAACAGAATCAAACTATTACAGTTGATTACTAGATCACTGATGTGATCAAAGAATGTTTGGTTTTACAAACAGAGTAATAAAATTTGGCCACTTTTGTAGAAACTGAATCATACTGGCACAATAATAACAGTTGTACATAACGTTGCCTGGGTACTTTCTTAATAATGCAATATAGCAGGAAGTTTCAATAGACTCTTCTCCACAAGGACATAATTTTATTCATATGGGATTTTTTTAAACTGCCCTCAAGGACTACCACAGGGAAGCCTGTAAAGCATCCTAAAGTTAATGCTCTCCAGATTTTAGGGATAGTTAGGAGGTGTAGATACCCTATTGGATTAAAGAAAACATTCAGGACAATGCAATAAATGCCCTGGCCCAGGGCACCATGAAAAAGTCCTCCACTGTTCCTCATGTTTTACTGTCTTTTAAAATCATCATAGCTACCTTGACTGTTTTAATTACAACATCATCTTTAATGATGTTAGTTCCATCATAAAGTAGCAACCTTCCCAAAGCCAGGTTTGAGCAAAGAAACATTACATGGGGGAAAAAATGAAGGAAAGCAGCTGTTATCTCCAGATTGTATGTTGGAATGCTAGTACATCATGGTGAAAGTTCAAAATGATTCCCATGGACCATTTTGTTCTAATTATAAAGGATTAGCCCCTCACTATGAACTAACCAAGCCACTGCTTGTTACCTGAAGCTGTGGCAAATGATCAAGGATGACAGGAGGATGATACATAAAGAGATTTGCTGAAAGGGACAAATCTAGCATATGTGTTTCTACTTCATAGCATGTCATGGAATAAACAAGTTTCCACCTCATAACATGTATGTATGTATGTGATTTGTCCTGATGCCTAAGCCTACACTGGCATAGACACAAGGAACCTGAAAAGCCATGTGAATGTCTTCAAGCCAAAAGAGCCTTTTAGACATTCAACTCTCTTAGCTAAATCAAGAGAACACAACGCTATGAATTGGAGCTGACAGCTAAAATAAGGATTAACCTTAATTACGCATACCAACAGCATGCCATTTTAAGAGCGTATTAAATACATTTTCTCTTGGGAGTTTGTAATAACTGTAAGTCCTTTTCTCAGAGGGCTCCACTTGCATTGCCAGTTTATTTCTCCTCCAGCACTCTGAAATCTGAAGATAAGCAAGCCAAGCAACTGGCACAACTGTTTGCATTCGCTATTCATATGCAGCAAGTGGCTTTCATGAAACAATCACAAAAGCAATTCACTCCCACTGATACAATAACTGAAATGAACCTTGGCAACTTAGTCTTCCTTGCAGAAAATTACCATTGGATTCAGAAGAGAACGTTAATGAAAGATTCCCTGAAGAGGTTCTTTCCAAGCAATTTTCTAACTTCATTAACATAAAAGGCAAGACAATGTAATATATTCTGGAGGAATGTGAGGATCCCGATTCTTTCCTATGTGTAGATAAATTGTATACATATATACATATCTGGAAGACACTGAAAATACTTCACTATTTATTAAATTCAGCATATGGTAGTGGATGTTGGCTTTGGAGAGTACAGTACAGTTGGCTTTGTAGTACAGTACAGCTTTTGCATGCAGACAGACTCACTTTCAGTCCCTAGATACTTAAATGTATCTAGAGGTAAGTGATGGGAAGCACCTCTGCCAGAGGCCCTGGAAATCTGCTGCCAAAAGATAGAAATACACTGGGCTACATGGACAATTAGTCCAAGAGAACATGCAATAATTTCTCATGTTCCTGTATTGCACTGTACAGAGGTGGACAAAACTCATTATTATTTATATGAGGTATGTGCATTGGGAAGGGGCATTTTATTCCAGTACTGACGTTTTGGTAGAATCCATGTTATTATTGGCTCATTATAATCTTGCCTCCAGGTATAGGGCCCATTTCCTCTGTAGGAAAAAAACAGTCAGCCAGTCTCATAATAAGAAAATGAAGGAATATGGGCTACCTGGCTCCACTGAAATTCATGCTTAGTTTTGTGTGTGTGTGTGTGTGTGTGTGTGTGTGTGTGTGTGAGAGAGAGAGAGAGAGAGAGAGAGAGAGAGAGAGAGAGAGGGAGGGAGGGAGGGAGAGGGAGAGAGAGAGAGGAAGAGAGAGAACAAGTGGTGGGATTCAAATACGTGAACAACCAGTTCACTGTGTGGATGCCACTTCTGGAAGTCCATTCTGGGCCTGGGCAACAAAAAATTAGCTACCGGTTCTGCCGAACTGGTGAGAACTGGCTGAATCCCACCACTGGAGAGAACCATGATGTCAGCTCTTTTTATTTAAGCCATCTACTGATGGAGATGTCCTTAAGATGGAGGAGAACTGTGTATTTGACTTAGGCATGGAACTACAGAGGGTGCTGAACTGGACATGGTGTTTCCTTGTTTGTTGAGCTATAGTGGAAGCAATGACATTCAAAATCTTCAGCCCTTTTCCCCAGAAATCTACAGGTTTTGGCATAAAAAGGCCTTTGGACAGTTATTTTTCATATCTATTGCTTTTTTAGGATTGATTGATTGATTGATTCATTCATTCATTCATTCATTCATTCATTCTAGTTTTTATTTATTTATGTATTTATTTATTTTACTAAATTTTTATGCCTCCCATTTCCCCTATAAGATGACTTTGGGTGGCTTACAGATTATAAAAAGCTAAATATAAAAGTCATTAAAATATTAAACTATGCAAATTAAAATATTAAAACTATAAAAAAAAAACAGAACTAAGAGACGGATGGGATAGAGATTTATTCTTCTTACCCCGTCAACCACCTCCAACACTGAGCAACACACTCCCCCCCTTGGGCCCCCAAGCCAACTGCAAAGTCCTGTTTTGATATCCTTAGGGAAGCAGTTCTCACCTCCGGTGGTAGAATGCTCCACAGGGAAAGGGCCACAGTGGAAGTTTCAAGTTTAATTTTTTCCCCGTAAAAGTCAACAGAACATAGAATTGCTGGGGCAACCTGATTAAACCTGATCAACATGTTAAATACAATCAATATGCATTATATATCATAATATTTTTTTTTCTCGGTGCCATTTATTTTAGGGCAAGTATAAATCTACGGCAGTTTATTTGCATTGTCTTACAGGGTTCAGCAAGGAACCACTGAAAACACAAGACAGTGCCCTTGAAACAGCAAGGACTGTTGTGAACCATGTAAGGTGAGTATGAAACTGGACTACAATGGAAAATTCGGAAATATAATATTAGAAAATAAGATCACATATTTTGTGAAGATTAGTTGCTATTAATTGCTATTTCTGAGCATAAATGGCTCAATCCAGTGCTCAGAAAATGGCTATGTTAAATTCTACTATTACTAGTTAGGGTCAGGAAGTGATGCAAGAAAAGACCACCCTTACAATGTTCTGTATTCAAAATCCGATGTTTCTACAGATCTTGGGTTAAAGTAGTTGTGTTGCTCCATGTAGATAGCTTATTTTTGTTTCAGTTCAGATTAGGCATTGGTTTTTCTGATTCATCCATGGCCTTTTTATATGTATTTTTGCCTTTTTTTTATTTGTAAACATGTAGTCATTGAGGACCTTGAAGACATAGATGAGATACAGGAACAAGTAAAGAACCAGTTTGGCATGGTGCTCAAGGCATCAGGCTAGAAACTGGGAGACGGCGAGTTCTATTCCAGCCTTAGGCATGAAGCCAGTTGGATGACTTTGGCCCAGCCACTCTCAGTCAGCCCTAGGAAGGAAGCAATGGCAAATCACCTCTGAAGTCTTGCCAAGAAAAGTTGTCGAGGTAACCAGCAGGAGTCAATACTGATTGAAAGGCATATATACATATAGATATGGAGATGGAGATAGATGTATGGCATACCCCAAGGACATATATATGAGCTGGGCATTAGTGATTTAGAGGACTGTATTTCAGCTGTATGAATGTGGGATATTTTAGAAGAAAATGAAAGTCATTACCCTCCCTGGTGCCTCACACAATGTCATTTGTAACCTAACAGATTTGTAAAGTCAGAGACTTGAACACTAGCCTGATCTGTATTACCACTGCAATGGATACCCTGGAAGGCAGATAGTCAATTTTTGTTCTCATTCAAGTTTGGTGGAAGAATTTGTCCTCATCTTTAGCTGGTGCCAGCTAACTTCTCATAAGAGGAGTTTTAGCAGAATTTTAAGAGGTTTTTAGAGGTTGGAAGAGACTCATTTTTTGTTATTGCAGCCTGTTTCTCAGCAGCAGTGTTGTTTTTTTATGGGCATTTTATTTCTCTCATAATGTGTCTTCCCATAATTGTATTGTTTGTTTGTTTTTCAACAGCCATTATGAAACAAAAAAAAAAGTTGGTATACTTGTTAAAATGAAATAAAACCATCAATTGGAGGAGTGCAGGGTTTCTTTCTTTCTTTCTTTTTTTTTTGCCCATCATGCCTTTCAGAACAAAAAGCTGTGCTGATATGAAAACAATATGTCCTGGCCCACCAACAGTTCTTAGCTAAGTTATTAATGACCTAAAGTGGTAAACTGGCAGAGGCCCTCACAGCTGAAATAAAAAACAGCGTATCTGAGTTTGAGGAAAGCAAAAGTTCCTTATGCCTACGCAGGAGTCAGAGAATGAGCGAAGTTAGGTTTTTGTCTTGTTCAAGGGAGAAATTAAGCCGCAAAGCACACCAAATTGGATCGGCATAGATCATGTTCCAGTACAATACTCAACTCAGGGACTTAAATGCAGAAAGCACCCAACCATCATCTGAGCATAGCTGGAATCAGTCAGATTGGAAAGGTCATGAGTTCACAGTTGACCCTTTGTCCATGGTGCCTCTCAAAGTGAGACAGATGCTTGGATTGTTGCCTGAACTTCCAGAAATAGATCAGAAGCAGCAATAGTGTAATGGTCGGTGGGAATGACTACAGACTAGATGACAGTTTGATGAACAAAATCTGAGACCAAAGAACAGATGGGGATGAAGAGAGCATCTCAGAAGGATCCTTCCTAGTTTTAAGGATAGTAAAATTAAGGGAGGGGAGAGGTACTTTCAGACTTACAAGATACTGCAATCTTAACAATAAAAATCATGTTGGTTCTCATGACGTTACCTAGTTTGGTAATGAAACATTTGCAAGAAAATAACCAAGCTCAGAGAGCATGAAGGCTTTTCCATGTCAGATTTAGAAGGTGCAGCATTTTGATTTGCATTTTTGTCTGAAGAACCAGGGACATGACAGGATAAATATCAGCCCATTTCCAATGGGCTCAGGAAGCAACCCAAAATGACACCTGATAATTTTTTATTCTGAATAAGGGCTGTCTCCCACTTCATTTCTGTCTTTATACCAGACAAAAAGGTGATTGTAAGTAGGAAGGACATTTCTGCTAAAAAGCATTTCATTTAGGAAAATACTTCCAGAACATGTTGTAATTGCTCTCATCTAGATGACATGAGCACAATATTTTTAGGCAGTGTGTGGAGAAGCAATGCCGGCTATGGGAGGATTTCCTGAGCTTCAAGAACAAATTGCTTCTGTTTTCTGACCATTTTGTCTCTTCTGTCATATACTGTCTGGGTGACATGTGTGTGGCTTGCAGTAAGTGAATAAGAACTAATGAGTCACCAGAAACTCCAGGACAGCACAACTGAGTTTTCTGTTTGTGAAGAATTACATAATTGTACTCATGTGGTTATGGACACAACCACATGATTATCTTGGTAATGAGAGCCACACTTCTGGGCTGATCGTATGAGGGAGCCAATCATGTAACATATGAAGATTTTCAATGACAACCCAACAGTAATAACATAATGACAAAGATTCATAAGCATAACTGGTTTAACACAGCTTTAAAATCTGAGGCAGCATCAGACTTTGTACAGATGTCAATGGTCCCACTTCAGTTGGGCAAGTACAGCAGCGACCATTTTAGGTGGGGGGTTCAAAAGTTTTAAATGATAAAATGGGTTCAGAATGTGCAAGTCACATGAAATCCAGTCTCAGCAATGCAAAAAAAAAAAAAAAAGATAAATGAAAAGTTAACAAAACTGAAGAAGAATCAGCAAATCTTGTTGGAGAAATATTGGCTCTGGGATCCTTCCAAAGATCAGACCAATAGAGTCTTCTTGACAGAGATCTTAACTGAATAGTAGAAGCCATAGATATATCTTTAATATTTATGCTCTCGAATATGCTAATCTCAAGGAACGGGAGGTCATATATAATGACTTTTGTTTATATTTATGTGCATTTTTATTGGTGCTTACATATATTTCTTATTGCAAACTGTCCAGAGTTTAAGTGGGAGAGTATAAAAATGCTTGAGCAAATACGAGGGCAATTCAGAAATAAACCTCCGTTTGGTTATCAATGACAAACACTCGCAGACACAGAACTTTTATTATACACATTAGAAAACTACAACATTGCATTACTTTTTGACATAACCGCCATTCAGATTGAGGCATTTGTCATAACGTCTTACAAGGTTTGAAATTCCTTCTGCAAAAAAATCTCCTGCCTGGGAATGAAGCCACCCTGTAACAGCATCGTGAAGCGCATTGCCATTGTCAAAGCGGTGCGGCGCAAGCCACTGTTTCTTGTGCCTGAAGAGGTGGTAGTTGTTTGGCTATGGTGTGTGTGTGATCCAAAACATCCCATCAGAACTGCTTTAAAAGTTCTTGGGTGCATCTAGTGGTGTGCGGGCGAGCATTATCATGAACCAACACCACACTGGAAGTCAGCATGCCCTGATGCTTGTTACAGATGGCTTATCTGAGTTTTTGTAACGTTTCACAGTAGACGTCTGAATTGATGATCGAACCACGCTCTATGAACTTCGCGAGCAGTACTCCTTTGACATCCCAGAATACTGTTGCCATAACCTTTCTGGCAGACAATGTTTGTCGAGCTTTTTTGGGTTTCTTTGGTGAGTATGTATGACACCACACCATTGATTGCTGTTTGGTGGGATTTTCTGTGGCAGGATTCATTTTCAATTGATCCAGTCAACTGCAACACAACCTTTTCCTTCCACTCCTCACTGCCTACTGAACTACTATGCACGGTGTCATGGGACGGGTGTACACATTATACACATTAAAAAACTACAACATTGCATTACTTTTTGACATAATTGCCATTCAAATTGAGGCACTTGTCATAATGTCTTACAAGGTTTGAAATTCCTTCTGCAAAAAAATCTCCTGCCTGGGAATGAAGCCATCCTGTAACAGCATCATGAAGCAACTTTGCTAGCAATACTCCTTTGGCATCCCAGAATACTGTTGCCATAACCTTTCTGGCAGACAATGTTTGCTGACCTTTTTTGGGTTTCTTTGGTGAGTATGTATGATACCACACCATTAATTGCTGTTTGGTGGGATTTTCTATGGCAGGGTTCATTTTCAATTGATCTAGCGGATGAGTCAACTGCAACACAACCTTCTCTTTCCACTCCTCACTGCCTACTGAACTACTATGCATGGCACCATGGGACCATGGGTGTCACTTTCCCCGCCTATTTCTCGCACATGCTCAAACGGAGGTTTATTTCCAAATTGCCCTCATATGTATGCATGTATGTATGTATGTAAGTATATATATGCTGGTTTTTCAATTAAGCAGCTGAATGAAATTGGCAACTTTTGCAATGTTTCCCATCTTGTAACGCAATCAAAAAGGCACTGATATTGAAAATGGATATGGGACCTTGAGACTGAAAATCAGAATCTTGCTAAGGTCCTACTAGAGGGAAGATATGAGCCAGATAGGAACTCTACCATATATTTTTCTTTCCTGGTTATATTTATGCAAGTAAATAAATTAGAAGTTACACATAACAGTAAGTGAGTAATAAAGAAGACTAATGGATCCCCCAAAAACCTTGTGATACAGCATATAACTGTTCAGTTGTGTCGTACATTCTGGATAGTGAATTCCATTTTTGCTTCTTCCTCTATTTTCCATTGGTTTGCTCAACAGTCAACATTTATATCAATTCTGGTGGACCATGTAAGTTCCACTTCTTTTGTTGCTATCTGCAAAGACTTTCATTTTTTACTTCTACTAAATTTTGGTGTTTTTGGAATTGTGGTGTTGGAGATGACTCTTGAGAGTCCCTTGGAGTGCAAGGAGATGAAATCAGTCAATCCTAAAGGAAATCAACCCTGACTGTTGTTTGGAAGGACAGAAAGTGAAGCTGAAGCTCAAATACTTTGGCCACTTAATGAGAGGAGAGGCCTCAGTGGAAAAGACCCTGATGTTGCAAAAGACAGAAGGCAAAAAGGAGAAGGGGGTGGCAGAGGATGAAATGTTTAAATAGTGTCATTGGCACAGTGGGCATGAGTCTGGACAAACTCCAGGAGACAGTGGAGGATGGGAGGGGCTGGCATGCTATGGTCCATGGGGTTGAGAAGAGTTGGATATAGCTTAGCAATTGAACAACAACAACAATAACAAAACAACAAACTTTGGTGTTCTCAAATGAATCTGATATTTCTTACACTTGTTTATGTCTCCTCCTCCTTGAGCATAATAAGGATTTTGATTTGATTTAAACCTACTTTGGTGCATGTGGTGGCGTAGTGGTTAGAAGGCAGTATCGCAGGCTATTTCTGCTGACTGCCAGCAATTCGATTCTCACTGGCTCAGACTCAGGCTTGACTGACTCAGACTTCCATCCTTCCGAGGTCAGTAAAATGAGGACCCAGATTGTTGGGGGGCAATATGCTGACTCTGTAAACCGCTTAGAGAGGGCTGTAAAGCACTGTGAAATGGTATATAAGTGCTATTGCTATCGTTACTTGTATATTGTTACTTGTATATGTTATTTCAGTATGTGAAGATTCACACATACACTTTCATATCACTGTTGGTATTCTTGTTATATCCCAACCAAAATCTTTAGTTTTCTACCTCTGAGAATAGTCACATTAAGTTAAAATTACTGTATTGTTTCAGTAGATTAGGGAGGAGGACAAATGCTAGCAAAGTGTAGAAAGGTATGACCTATTATGAACTAGGAAATTTCCAGATTCTACCCTATAATTTTGGTAGAAGAAGCCAGGCTTATTTCACTTGTAAATATTTCTCAAAAGACACATTTCACTTGGCACATGAGGAGGCATGTCAGAACAAGTGAAATAAAACTATTGTCAAATGTTATTGTAGTAGGTACATTGCTCCTCCACTGATTTAATACTACTTCAGTCTATTAGTATCAGTTTGTTTAGTACTCACTGGCAGCATAAATCCTTCTCTCTCACACATACACATATGCACAGACAAATAAACAGAGAAAGAGAGAGAGAGAGCAAGAACAATTTACATTACCCCATCTAAGATATATCTTGTATTTTGGCGCCAAGTGAGAAAAGGTCAACTAACTTGTGGTTTTCAGTTCAAAGCGAACATATCTGAAGAGCAGCTGAAGATCAGTATTTCAACTAAAGCAACAAGCTTACCAAACACCATTACAGGATTGTCAGGTGGAGGAAGGCAAACACTGTGCTTCACAAAGCATATTTCCATGTTAAGTGCCAACAACTCTCCTACCAATTCTTTTGCCATTGCAGCTCTACAAATTGGAATAATATGCTACACCAGATGGATTTAGATTTTCTATTTTACAGGTAGTCCTCAACTTATAACAGTTCATTTAGTGTTAAATGGCACTGAAAAAGGTGAGTTAGGACCATTTTTCACACTTATGATTGTTCTGCATCCTCACAGTCACGTGATCAAAATTCAGAACAAAATTCAACTGACTCATATTTATGATGGTTGCAGTGTCCCAGGATCATGTGATCACCTTTTGTGACCTTCTGACAAGCCGAGTTCAATGGAGAAGCCACATTCACTTAACAACCATGTCATTAATTTAACAACTGTAGTGATTTAACAACTGAGGTAGGAAAGGTTGTAAAATGGGGCAAAATTCATTTAACAAACATCTCACTTGGCAACAAAAATTTTGGGCTCTATTATGGTCATACGTTGAGGATTATCTGTACTTGATTTTAGCTGAAAAATACAATAAACTGTCAAACACAGCATCTGAGATGGTGTGGAGCTTCTATAAGGAACGTGCCTTGGAGAGAAGCCTTTCAGAGGTATTGATAAGATTTCAATAAAGGCCATCCAGATTTTAAATCTCAAATCTAAAGTACAGCTTCTGAAACATTATGTGTTTCTCATTGAATATACTGTATCTTAATAATCATTGTTCATTTTACGGGGTAGAAATATTGTGAAATGCAGACTCATTGGCCCTGCAAAGCTTTGCTTATAGATAGATGCCTCTGTGATTTATTCTCCATCAAATTATAATTAGTAGCAACAGATTGTAAATTGACATTCTGCCTACCTAGTAATTATTTCCCTGGTTTCGTTAGGTGAGGCCTTCTACCTTAAACTGAAATTGGGCGGTTCACAGCAGGTTCCGCTTCCATGTTAATCATCTTTTGTTCTTAAAGATCTAAATAAAAGTGTGCATCATTGTGGAGAAAGCAATATTTCTGCTTTCTGCCCCCTGGCTAGAAAGGCAGGATATAAATCAAACAAATAAACCAATAAAATTCAGGAGGAATTGCCGAGGTCACGATAATGGGCTAATGAAGGTGAAGTCAAGATTAAGATAAATAACTAAGCATTAGGCTAAATGTAATTTTGTGCAATCCTTGCAAAAAATTACATAGTCATTACTTTGAACCGGCAGTTCCTGAACTAATTTTATAGCTGTAAATCTGTAGAGTAGTTGTGAGTGAGGTCATATCCACTATCCTCATCTCTCTGATTCCTTTGTGATGATAGGAAGAAGCTTCATCAAACTAAGACTTCAAAAAGAATAAAAGTGATTTGGGGCACATTCTCAGTAAAACAGTAGTTTGAGAGAAAAGTGGGGGGAAACTGAGAAGAAATGGTGAAAGGAAGCCAGAAAGAAGAAAAAAAACCCTGTCTCTACCCATGTTGTCATAGCCCCGATACGTGGCCTCTAAATCAAGGATGTTTTCATTTCTAAATGAAAAAATGATTGGTCTCCTCAGCCTTAATGATTTACTTTTATTATCAGACATTAATTCTGAATCCCCAACATGGCTTTTGAAAACATGCCTACAAACAACTCCTTTAGGATTTTCCATGATTTTTTTTTTCTTTTTACAATCCTGTAATCCCTTGCTTCGGGGTTGAGTTGGCGCAACTGAATGGAGCTGATCATTTACTGGCCTGATACCCTTCCTGATGCCTATGTGGAGTACACAGCAGATATTTTCTCTTTGTGCCTGATAGAGAAATATCTGTTGCTGTCTAGGTTTGAACTCTCAACCTGTCCAAGTGTGAGGCAAGCATCTTCCCCTCTAGGCCACCGTGCCACTTGTTTGGAATTCCACCTTATTTTCTCTAAATTAAAAGAGAATAAATACATAAACAAACCGGTTATGCAAAGCAAGTACCAGACTTCCAAATCACCATTCTTTCCTAGAATGCCTTAGGTTTTTTTTAGACAACAAAAATAATCGGTGGCAATAATAGGAGCAACAGCCCAGCCTTTCATTTGTCTGCTTGCCTAGAAAAATAACAAGACCATCAGAGGTAAAGAAGCATACTGAAAGTAAGTATGCTTTAGCTTTAGATAGAAAGTAAGTTGTAGTTTGATGAAGCTTCTTCCTATCATCTCAAAGGAATCAGAGAGATGAGTACAGTGGATATGACATCACTTGCAACCACTTTACAAAATGAATGATGGATGGTATCCTGCTAAATTGGTGCTTTATACCTTTGTGGCATCTGTGTTACCTGTTCTGTGAATTAGCAACTCCAATCCATCAACCGTTTGGAGCGTGTCAAATAAAATCTTGATATTCTGAAGGTACTTACCTTTTAATTTAACAACTGCAGTGAGTGACTTCTTTCTATTTTCGTATATTAATAAACTCTCCCATTAGACTTCTGAATCTATCATTTAGAAAATATTTACACCCTACAATTACAAACATCTCGTAAGAAGTTAAGCCATACTGTACCTAGGAATGGATTAAGTCTATTTCAGGCCAAAAATCAGTTCAAAATACATGAATATATCTCTTAAAAGTAGAAATTCTCCTTTGTTCAGCCCTGTGGGACCTGTGCAGACAGAACATTAGATGATTCAAAGGCCTTTGTGTCAGTGGTCTGTGTCACATTGCTCAGTGTTTCAGAATGTTGTTCAGATCTGCACACTGAAGCAAAATAAGTTAGTATAACAATTGATCAAATCAAATTCCTGCTGCCTTCTTAGTCCTATTTGCCAAGAAACTCCTGTTACCCTTCAGATATATAATTCTTCTTTAAAGCTTCGTTCTGTCTGAGAACAGGGCTACGATTTTAAGACAAAACTAGAGGACCAAACAAATAAGAGGACCAAACAATTTCTCTATTGCTATTCCATCATCCAAGAAATTCACCAAGAACTGAACAAATTCCCCACTGTCAGAGATTTGGAATCTCCATTTTATTCAACTCTCACATGCAATTTACTTATATTTTCACAGTGCTCTCAATCACTGTTTTGACAAGTTTTGCAGAATAGATTTCTGCAATTATACTGATGCCTATTCTTGCAAACCTCAAGTAGTATTTCAGGTTTCGGAAAGATCAGGTATAAATCAAATCATCAGATAAATTACCACCAATGCAAATCAGATGGTTGCTCATGCAGAGTTTATCTATGAACATCAAAGACATGTTAATTTAGTTTTGAATCAATGGATTCAGATTTGAGCAACTGTTCTATGGGGGAGGGGAAAGCAGGTGTTAGTATGCAATGTACTGTATATTGCAAACTTTTTCCAGGCTTTGTTTTCACAAGAGAATCTCTGACAATATGGCATTCCAATTCCCACATTTTCACAAATAAAGAATTAAAGCTTAGTGCCACCTAGTGACTTTCTGTGCCCCATTTGAACTCAGTTAAACTCTAATGGAAATGCATTATACTTCAGAAACAAGTCACTGAATTTTCCATCTTCAAATGCTCAACCATGCCTTTCTGGATCCTCTGGAAAATAAAGAGAAACTGAAAGTGAAGTTATGGCATATAAAATAAGGACATCCACAACTTTTGTTTTAAAAAAGCCATAGCATGCTTCAATAGAGCTCAAAAATTTTCTTTCATGTTTTATTTCTCTGCATTTCCCATGTTTATAGTATATTTATTATGAGTGTGACATCATAATCCAACCATTCAGCAGCTGTCAGGGCCCCCAAAGCAGAATAAACATTCTTTTTACAGTCTTTACTAGTACAGGTTAGTTTACTAAAGAGATCAATATTTGGTTTGTATAGACAGAAGGATTAGGAGATGGAAATGTCTTTTGAAAAGCTTCCTGATCGTGCCAGGGTCTCAGAGCACCTGAGAATGTTCCAAAGAAAAGCCATTTCATAAATAATAAAAGAGGACATATAAAAACTACTCAAGGCTCTCACAAACAGGTTTACAAGGGAAAGCCTGCTCTAAAAAGCAGGCATTTTATTCTGGAATCAGTAACATATTTAAACATTTATGGCTTTTGCAAAAAAAAAAAAAAACTCCTTTTGTTTGAAGGCTTTTCACCAAGGGCATCCCTCTTCCACTTTTATTTAATCTGACTAAATGGATTTATGCCCACAAGGTAAAAAAGGAGGAGGAGGGATGTGAGTATTTGTCTATGCATGTGTGTGTGTGTGTGTGTGTGTATGTGTGTGTGTGTGTGTGTGTGTGTGTGTGTGTGTGTGTGTGTGTGTGTGTGTGTGTGTGAGAGAGAGAGAGAGAGAGAGAGAGAGAGAGAGAGAGAGAGAGAATTATTTCAGCCCTGTTTCCAGTAATTGTGAAGATTGAGGCCTGTTGTATTGTGAAGGTTTTCCCACTTCCCTTTTTTACTGTCTGTAATAAATGTACTCCAGTCTTTTTGATGAGGAAATTACTACAGCTATTAACGCAGATCATGAAATTGGAGCTTCACTTTCCCATGGAAATGATTTGAGCATCATTAATATGAAATTGTTTGTGAACTGTTTGCCAACTGTTTCAGTGTTTTCCCTCAGAGACATGGATACACACTGCTGTACATCTCCCCTGCATGTAAAGGACCAGCCATATGTCTCTTTTGTATGGATCTGATGCGATATGGTTGCCTCTTGCTCAATGACCGATATTTTGGTGCTCATGGGAACATATATTAAAATATCATCTGATTGGCTCTCTTGCTGCACTCAAAGTATACTGTCAATTTGTAGGAGAAGGAGTGACAGAACCCAGGGATGGAGTTAAAAGAGGGATAGGCCTTGAATCCCTATGTAGCCACAAGCGGCCTATGTGAACCCCCCTTGAATTCCATGGATCCTTTTCTAACTCCAAGCAGGTGCTAACCATTAGTTGAAAAGATTCCTCTACATAGGCATGAGTAGCAATAAATCAATTTAATTGGACCTTCATGTGTGGACCTGGTCTTTCACACATGACACAGTTAGAAATTCCCAACCAGTCATAAAGGATAAAGGAAGTGTTATAAAAGGGATACAATGGGAAAACAGATGATTTAGGGAAGAAGTTGTTGTGGCCAACCAGAAATGAAGGATCCTTCCCAGGACCTTGGAGACAAAATCAGGATCAAACTCTAAACCCCAGAGACAAAATCAGAGTTAAGCCCTAATTACTGTCCCTCCTTTACATAATCCCATCAGATTTAAAGAGACTATTCCTGCCCTAAAACAAAAAACCCTTATTTTTTTAATCCCACCTTTATTTTTATAAATAACTCAAAGTGGTGAACATAGCAAATATTCCTTCCTCCTCCTATTTTCCTCACAACAGTCCTGTGAGGTGAGTTGGGATATACAGTAAGAGAATGAGTGGCTCAAAGCCACCCAGCCAGCTCTCATGCCTAAAGTGAGACTAGAACTTACAGTCTCCTGGTTTGTAGCCTGGTGCCTTAACCACTAGACCAGGGGTAGGCAACCTTGGCTCTTTTATGACTCGTGGACTTCAACTTCCATGCTGGCTCAAGAATTCTGGGAGTTGAAGTCCACGAGTCATAAAAGAGCCAAGGTTGCCTACCCTTGCCTAGACCAAACTGGCTCTCAGGTAAAAATCAACAAAAGACAATGAAGACTCAGCTTTTGTAATCACCCTAAGCAGCAGCCCACTAGGGAAATTAGAGTGGAAAAATCATAGACTTTTAAGTTCTAGTTTGAGGGCATGCACCTAATCTCCCACCACTCAAGGAAGATGGGAAACCGAGGGTGTTTCCAAACACTGATCTCTCCTTTGAAAAGGTGTGAAATAAAAATAAATTGCCCCACTAATGAATCAGAGCCTTAGAAAATCCTGCTCCCCAAGTTACAATTCCTATAACTCTCTGTTCTTTTGTTCTTGTTCTCTTTCTCCTATGAACTGGAACACTATGATCGTGGCTTACAAACAAGTGTGATCTTTTTATTCAGCACTGCATTTCATCTTTTGCATCTACAACTAAATATTATTGAAAGAAGTCTATCTGCGGGAAAATTTAGCACATTTCCAAACGCAGGTGGAGATGCATTTTTAAAGTGAGTCTATTGTAGAAGTATATTGTTTCTAAAGTTTCGTAAGCTTCAAAGAGCATTTAGTTGCCCACTGTGGTACTAAAATATTGCAGAAATCTGGACCTGAGCTGTCTATATCTATGTCAGTGTGTAGGTTGCATAAATTACATCAAGTAATGCAGTAAACAATAGTGTAAGTAAAATATAATTACAGTTTAACTGTTGAACATTTAGCCATTTATTTCGTATTCATTAATCTCAATCTCAAACAGATTGATTATTCATTAATCAGTATACAATATTTGAATTCTGTTTTTTAAAAAAATAATAAGGAAGCTTAAGGGGTTTCTCCTTTAGATTTTTTTTTTTTCTCATTGCAAGTCCGATCAGCAGCCTTCCTCCTTGCATTCAGTCTTCTGACTATTCAGGTTAGTAATATGCTAAAAACCTCATGCAAATATGATCATAGTCTATACTATGGCAGAATAAATTGTTCACAGTTCTAATCCCCTTAAACAGATAAAGGGATGTTCTGTAACTGGAGTTGTTAAAAAGTCTCATTATTTTAATAAAACTAAGCTTTAGATTCCTTACCAAGCCCAAACTGTTTAAATGCAGCAAGAATTGTTGAAAGCATCACATTTCTTTAGCAACCACATCTCTTCACTCACAATGAACTATATTATGACAACTCTTGCGTTCTTGAAGGATTATGTTCCCATAGAATGCAGAGAAAAGCCAGGCTCTTTTAATTAGTTCTAAGCCAGGGGTGTCAAACTGGCAGCCCGCAGGCCAGATGCATCATGTGCAGGCCACACCCACCCCAGGCCAGATGCGTCACGTGCAGGACACACCCACCCCGGGCCGGATGCGGCACACGCAGGCCACACCCACCCTGGCTCCACAAAGGCAAAAAAAGTTGCGATATGTCACGATATGTCGCGTGACACGACCGAGTTTGACACCCGTGTCCTAACTCATAGAGATAAATGACATCAAATAGCGAAATGTTCTTCTGGGTAAAAAGAGACATTTATCTCCT
Source organism: Azemiops feae (assembly GCA_023970755.1). NCBI lineage: Eukaryota > Metazoa > Chordata > Lepidosauria > Squamata > Viperidae > Azemiops > Azemiops feae. Next base: position 6,455,658 of record JALGBA010004228.1, on the reverse strand, counting down.
TGGAGATAGCACCAAGATATATAGTCAGTTGTTTGATTAGTGGCCTTCTCGCTGGCTAATCTATTTCAGATTGAGTCTCCATAGGAATGCAAAAAATCAAAGTGATTTTTCATAGTGAGTAGAAATAGTAGTACATGAATGGTACAAACATCATGGCTTGTCTGAAGTCAGTGTTAGCTTCTCGTGGTATATTTAGAATACTTAAATAGTCTATTCTAAATATGAGAATTCCACTAGTGGCTTAGGAAGCAGATGTTCTAAAAACAATATAATTAATCTAGCCTCCTTTACAGGCCTATTACCTATGAGATTTAGAGCTCCCTGAAGCTCAACCTGGATAAATCCATGAAGCCCTGATCCTCAAAGAGAGGTGGGATTTTATTTCATTGGTTTTCAAATAGGCCTAAGACACTTCACTTCTTTTCATTGGCTCTAAATCCACCTCAGTTCCTAAACATCCCAAAGCTAATTAACCGCAAAAGTCCACTGCATCCACACAGCTGTGGATAATGCTCATAGAGAAGCACTTGAACCACAATTTTGGTTTCTAAAGGCAAAAGAAACACACCATTTTGTAAGATGTGACTTTTATGTGTGTGTGCATATATGCATATTTGTGTGTGTGTGTGTGTGTGTGTGTGCGTGCCTTCAAGTCTGGGCAATTGCCTGGACTAGTCCCTGCAGTTTTCTTGGCAACATTTTCAGAAGTGGCTTCCCATTGCTTCATTGTTAGGGCTGAGAGAGTGACTGACCCAAAGCCACCTAGCTGGGATTTGAACTCATGATCTCCTGATTTCTAGCCTGATACCTTAACTGCTCTCAAGTGTTTATTAAACACCAAACTGGCTCTTGAGTGACTATCAAGAACTATTTTATTTGTTAGCTAGACAGCTATAAAGAGACATCTAAAACTGGTGGACACTATACAATAATGGAGAGGGAAAAAAGATATCCAAGCACATGGGTTTCATAGCTGAGACATACTGTATATCAAAGACTAAATTTGGTATAACTGATCAAACTACTTATTTCTCACATACAGTATCACAATTAATGACCTCCCATCCAATATTCGAAGGTCAATTGAAATGTTTTCAAAGCAATGGCTATCAGAAGCTGGTGTTTATTCTGATTAGCTTAGTGTAAGACTCTATTTTTCTACTTACTGATCTAATCCTTGCTGTACTTATATTTAATAGATAGCATTCTGATTTGATGGTAATGTTTAATGGATTTTTTTTTTAAAATGCAACCATTTTCTTTCATTTCCCCCTAATTTACATAACCATTAAGTAAATTCCCAAGAAACTTTTTAAAACATGCAAATAATTCTGATTTTGTTATTTGACATGTAAATTTCCCCAATACAATTCTTTTCCAGATATTTTTTTCCTCATATAAGCACTTTTCAATAAATGCCACTCTTTATATATAACGTCTAGTAATGCACTTTTTTTTCAGTTACAGAGATAAATGTTAAATTGGAATTTGTTTGGTCACAGCAGAATGTCCAAACCTACTCCTAAATCATCATCATCTCTGCTAATTTTTTAAAAATCTCAAATGCCATTCTTTCGCGTTCCTGTTTACAGTCTAAATACGTATAAAGATGGGGAAGCTGCCTCCAAAAGAACACAAATAAAACTAAGCCAGACATTGAAAGATAGAAGAAAAGTTGAATCAGAAAATACTGTGAGAATGGAAATGACAAGATCCCTGCTCAGACATTCCCCTCTTTAAGAAAGCCAGTTTGGTGTATTAAGGAAACCAGCAGACTTGAGTTCAAGTCTTGCCTTAGGCACAAAAGCCAACTGGGTGACTTTGAATCAGTCCCTCTCTCGGCACAACCCACTTCACAGGTTGTTGTGGGAAAAACATGAGGCAGCAGTATTAGGTATGTTTGCTGCATTGAGTTACCTATAAAGTTAAAGACAGGATAAGGCTCTAATAAATAAAATAATAAATAAAATAACACTGCATTATAAAAACCCAGGCTGTTCCCACAGTTTCTACCCATGCCACTGCATCTTCTGCTGCTTCCAAACTCCATTATCCATGAAAGGTCTAAAGAGAAATGTTGATTTTGAACCAGCCTGAAGCGGATTGAACTCCGCTCCTGCTTGAGAAGGGAGTTGGACTAGAAGACCTCCAAGGTCCCTGCCAGCTCTATTCTGATTGATTGATTGATTGAAGCCTGAAAGTTTCAAGAGTTCAAGCTTGAGAGCTTCAAGCTTCAAATGCTCAAGCTTCACAAATACATGGGCATTAGACATTGATATCAGCCTCTTGCAAATTCAGATACCAGTCCCAGAAGATCATTGAAAGAATGTGCTTGGACAGAACTGTTCCTTTTGCAGCCGAGCTCCCCCTACAGAAACCTCTTCTCTGTTTTCTGTGGTAGAACAGCAGATAGTCCCTTTGGACATCTGTATTTCAGTACAAAATATTAGTCAGCCTCTCAAATTTGCCAAGGTTCATATTTTACATTACTCTGAATACTTAATATTTCAAAGCTGCCAAGATCCACCCAAACTAATTGAAAACTTCAGATTCCACACGTTTTTCTTGTGAAAATATTAATTAGCACAGGTGTGTTTGGAAAGTTCATGAACTTTTTGTTTTGTTTTGCTTTGCAAATCAGCACTTCATATCGGGAAGAGCCAGTTTCTAAACCAGGCAACACTCAGGGTTATTTTGTGTTGCCAGCTTGGACAACTGACAAATAAATAAATAAATAAATAAATAAAATAATAATAATAATAATAAAATAAAATAATAAAATAAATAAAACAATAATAAAATAAAATAAAAGGCTTTGCTCAATATATTTAGTCAACTCAAGCTAGAGCGATGCTATTCATATATTTAGGTTGCAAGTATATATCTATATTTGTTTGAGTGTGTATTTGTGGAAATAAAGAACAGGGAAAGAGAGTACATAGGATAAGGGGAAGAGAAAGTTTTAAACCCATTGCAGGTCCACTCCTATTTTTTAGTTTTTTTCTAGTTTGGCTGTTGTGTTATAATAGGATTGAGAAGGTTAGTAAAGATTAAGGCACAAAGACAGAAATCCAGATTTCATGCAATTACAGAGTATGACAATGTCAAGGTTAATATATATTTCAAAATCATTATAACCCACATACTATATTGAGAATGTGGGATAGATACAAATCCAGACTGTGCCTTAAAACAACTTTATGAGACAAGTACAAATCTCATGCAATTCAACATGATCGCACCTGTCCCCATACACAAACCCCCAAACTTTTGAGTTTCAGTGTCAGTTCCACGATGGGAAGAAGTTGTGTTTAATAGATGTAAGATCATTTGTCTGAGCTTCACTAAAGCAAAGCACTTCTTCGAAGCTCTTGAACAGCCCTCTAAGGCAGGGCTTTTCAACCTTTTTACCGATTGTACCACTTTTAGGATATGGCAATATTCGAGTACCACCTAGCAAGGTGTCAAAAACTTGGTGACAAAAAAAAACCTGTTCAAAGTTGCAATTGCACTGAAATGACTTATGACCATTTTTCACACTTATGACCATTGCAGCAACAGGGTCATGTGATTTATATTTGGATGCTTGGCAACTGATTCATATTTATGATGGTCACAGTGTCCCAGGGTCATGTGATCCCCTTCTGCAACCTTTTGACAAGCAAAGTCAATGGCAGAGCTGCTGGTGGCCAAGTGCTAAGGTGGGACTTCCTTCCCTCCCTCCCTTCCCTGCCTCCCTTTTACTCATTCCCATCTCCTTCTGAAGGAAGTATTTGAACCCCCACCCCCCATATTTTCCCTCTTCCATAGATTGATCAAACAAGGAAAGGCCTCCAGAGACAGAAAAGACAAGCTGCTGAGTGAACTAGCTTAAAAAGGCACTTCCCCTTTAAGAATTAGTTACTATCTAGAAAAGAAAGTAAGGAGCCCAGCCGGCACTTAAGGAAGAAAAAAATATGTAAGTACTGGCTGCCGGCTAAGGCAGCCTCCCCAAATGGCTCCATTCATAAGTAAAATCTGCAGCTCCAGAGGACTCTCTCACTGTAAGTCCTTGCCTGTGCTGGCTCTTTCCCTTCCCCACTACACTTGGCTAGGCAGGGCTGAGTACCACCTGTCACTCATTAATGTACCACAAGTGGTAGGCGTACCACAGGTTGAAAAGCCCTGCTCTAAGTCACACTTCCTATGCTACCACCTGTCCCATCCTTGGTTATTTTGAAGTTACTTCATCATACAGGTGGGAGTACTGAAGAGAAGCGACAAGTCTTTGGCCTAGAGATTAAGTTTGGTCACAACTGCTACATGGATTAAATTTGAAACATTTATATATAGAAAGCATATCTCCAGCTTTGAATTATGGTGTCACCCTGAAAAGTATGCCGCGATAGTTCTCTGTCCTTTAATTTTCTGACATTGAACTTGGCCTCACATGGCTAAAATTATCAGCAGCATCCTTTGAATCACAGGACCTGATGATGGCATTCACTTAATGCTGATGCTGCTAGTAGAATCACATACTTAGTCAGTAGATTAATAAGGAAATGTTGTGTAAAGGCAAGATGTACCTTCTCATTAAAGGAGGGATGATTCTGTACAGGTGATAGGATGCAGAGTTATCTGCACTGATCTGTGGAAGCAAACAATTATAATGATAGTAAAGGATACGGGATATGTCAGAGGCTTATAATGTAGCATTGTGTTTTTGCAGATTACATATTGCTATACTTGATTGACTTTGTTGTATTTGTTTAAAAAAAACCAATTTTTATCTTCTTCTCTAATTTGTGAGCTGGGTGGGGAAAGGGAGGCAGCAATGAAAGCTTCACAGCATTTGCTTCTTTTAAACAAAAAGTTTAAAACTAGTTACTATCAGTTATAGATACATGGAAATGATATCTGATAAAAAGAGTATGTCACATAAATAGTGTATTTTCAGGGCTGAGAAAGTAGACCATTGTCTGAGATGAAACACAAGTTTGATCCAGAGCTATGGCATGAACTCATAGTCCCGCCAACAAGGCAAAAAGGAGAACCAACTAAAGCAGGGGTCTTCAAACTTGGCCCTTTTATGACTTGTAGACTTCAACTCCCAGAATTCCTCAGCCAGGCATGCTGGCTGAGGAATTCTGGGAGTTGAAGTCCACAAGTCATAAAAGGGCCAAGTTTGAAGACCCCTGCACTATAGAATGTGCTTAAGAAGAGAGAGATTCTCTCTAGATTCTGCTCTAGATTCTTCCTATGCTCCTTATCTAGGAAGACATTGTGGCCATTTTGAAATCTGCTGACTTGGTTCAGGACTAGACTGAACTTCTTTTTCTTCATCTCGGTGCTTCATCAACTCCACCAGGCCTAGACAGACTGAAGTCTCAGTTTGAGTCCCATCATATTCCAGCCAATATTTATTTACGTTAGATAAAAATTGGCAATCTGCAACCAGTCTTTGAGTCTTCTTCTTTGTCTGGCTTCCACATGACCAAGCAGCTGCCTATCTAAATACAAGGCCATTCCATAGCAGTCTTTAGAAATCACCTTTTTTTTTACTTTTTAATTTGCAGGGTTTATATATGAAACTATTTCTAATTTGGGCATTTTCAACACATTATTAAGCCCCATTACTGATCCCCTTTAGGGAGCACCAGGCGTTCACCCTCCCAGTATTTCTCACCATGCTAAGCAGTTTAATGACAATACTGTAAAAATGTTCTCTACTTGTTTATCACAAACAGAAAGCTTTTTACAAGGCACATCATAGTGAACCGGAGACTCTATTGAGAATCATTTCACAATGGTTGTCTTTGAATCTTTACAGCAGGCCTGCTTTTAATAAATGACTACAAAGAATAATTACCACAGTCCTGAAAGTGCAGCAATTAAATGCATGCTATACCCTATGAATCATAATTTAGGGGAATGTTGATAATGTGGCATCCTTATATAAGCATTCTTCATGTTTTATGGGGGATACCTTATTTTTAGCTGAAAATTAGACTGAGCAAATCTTAAATTCACTTGAGCATATTCATCTATGTATCTATCTATCTATCTATCTATCATCTATCTATCTATCTATCTATCTATCTATCTATCTATCTATCTATCTATCTATCTATCTATCTATCTATCTGTCTGTCTGTCTGTCTGTCTGTCTGTCTGTCTGTCTGTCTGTCTGTCTGTCTGTCTGTCTGTCTGTCTGTCTGTCTGTCTGTCTGTCTGCCTGCCTGCCTGCCTGCCTGCCTGCCTGCCTGCCTGCCTGCCTGCCTGCCTGCCTGCCTGCCTGCCTGCCTACCTCTGTCTCTCACGTTGTTGCCATCAGATTTTTTTTTGCTTTGTCAGCAAAGACAGTTTACTGTAGTAATGCAGGTCTTTTAAGGTCAACCTATATGGATATGCAGATGTGCAAACTTCCTTGAACTTTCTGCTTGCCACACTGAAACAAGATCAGCAATCAGCAACCCTGCTTAGCAATAGAGGACTTGTTCTATGATTGAGCCGGGCTGGGTGGGAAAAACATTTTAGACCTGAAGACCCCTTTAGGTCTTTGGGAGCTGATCAGTAAATGAGTCTATGAGTTGAGAGGATCAATACCTAAGTTCGGAGGGTTATAACTTAAAAGACTATTTCTGGTATTCTCCCACTGCCCGGTCCTCTCTCTGTCTCTCACACACAAACAGGGAGAAGTTTAAATGCACAGTCTTTCTTCTCCAAAATAAAATTAAAAAGCCTAATAATTTAGAAGGGAGTTATTTCTTGCTGGATTGCTAACTCCTGCAAATTCTTTCTTTCTTTCTTTCTTTCTTTTGGAGAAAGGAAGTTCCTATGCTAAGAGATGGAGAATTATTCATGCAGGGTTTTAAAAGAATGCTAAAAGAATGAACAGGTACATGCTAGCATGAATAAAGTACAGTTGAGTTTTAATTTTTCAATATAAAAAAAGGCAGTGGAGATGGAAAGGAGTTTCATTTGTTCATGAAACATGTTTGGAGGCTTAGGGATCATTTCCATCTTTCTGAACTTTGAAGTTCTTGGGAGACATGTCCTTTGCAGAGATCTCACATGACATAAAAGAAAAACAGAGTTGGAAGGGACCTTGGAGGTCTTCTAGCCCAACTGAAGCAGGAAACCCTATACCAGTGATGGCGAACCTTTTAGAGACTGAGTGCCCAAACTGCAACCCAAAACCCACTTATGCATCGTCGAGTGCCAGGTGGATGTGGCCCATTGACTGGGTGTGGCCAATTGGGTGGGCATGGCCAATTGGGTGGGCATGGCTGCGGTGGTAACGGCAGATTGGGTGGGACTAAAAAGTTCAATCAATCAATTCCAACTTTGCAAGATCTTTTTTTTTCCCGCGAGAAGTTGAAATTGACTGATTGAAACCTTTTTTTTTTTTTTTGCACATGGCAGCGGAGGCCTAAAGTGAAAAAGTTTTATAAAACCCAGCTGAAGGCCTAGGACTGGGGTGATGGCGCGTGTGCCCACAGAGAGGACTCTGAGTGCCGCCTCTGGCACCCGTGCCATAGGTTCGCCACCACTGCCCTATACCATTTCAGAAAACCATTGTCCAATCTCTTCTTAAAAACCGCCAGTGTTGGATTCACAACTTCTGAAGGCAAGTCATTCCACTGATTAATTATTATAACTGTCAGGAAATTTCTCATTATGGTAGTTCTAGGTTGCTTCTCTCCTTGATTAGTTTCCATCCATTGTTTCTTGTCCTGCCTTCAGGTGCTTTGAAGAATAAGTTGACACCTTCTTCTTCTTTATGGAAGCCCCTTAGATATTGGAACACTGCTATCATGTCACCCCTAATCCTTCTTTTCATTAAAGTAGACATACCCAATTCCTGCAACCGTTCTTCATATGTTTTATCCTCCAGCCCCCTAATCATCTTCTCTGCACTATTTCTAGACTCTCAACATCTTTTTTATATCATGGCAACCAACACTGGATGCAATATTCCAAGTGTGGCCTTACCAAGGCATTATAAAGTGGTACTAACACTTCACATGATCTTGATTCTATCCCTCTGTTAATGCAGCCTAGGATTGGGGAAGCCTCTTCTCTAGTTTAGAAAAAAAAATCCCATTGCTGGAAATAGACTGGAATTTTTAAAAGTTTAGCAATGATGACTGCATCTTATAGAAAATTATGGAATTCCAGCTGTCCTCTGGATGATGTTTGGAAATTCCTCCATATTATTCATATTGGCAACCTAAAGTCTATCCTACAAGTATACCATATCTCTCTGTATATTCTTAAGATGCCTGATTGTTGTCCTTCAAAGTTAATACCAGAGCTACTTAAAAACATGTCAGACCACCTTCAGCCTCTTGCATTTTTACCCTCCAAAGGACAAAGACTAGTTGAAGAAAAGAAACAGAATGGAGGAGGGAAAACTAAGAGTAAATTTTAACTAAGAAAACAGCAAAAATACCACTCTTGCAGAATCCTCCATGTCTCTGAGTGTAGGATAATGAGAAAATATATTGCCACAGCATCTGCTAATCTCTAGTCTTACAACATCAACTCTGCAGATGTCAACTGCTTCATATTTTGCATAGCTAGGGAATCTGAGCTTGGTATCAATAACTCCCATTTAAATAGTCCTCACTTATCTCTGTAATTATAATTTATAGGGAGCTTCGGGGTTTTCCATAAACTGGGTTCAAAAGCACCAAGCTTTTTTCCATTAATCCCTGGCACAACTTTGCAGGCAAAACCATACCTTTGGAAAGATCATTATTTCCTTTACAAAAACAAAGGAGTGAATACAGGTTGCTCCAGGTTTTGAGAGGTGGGCATAGTAAATTCTTTGGGACCACATCTTGAGATTCCTCCTTCAGCTGCTATCCTACAATCCCATGAAGAAGCCAAGTTATTGAATAAGTAGAAAATAAGAGTCTTTTTTTCCTACCTTCCTTGAATCCATTTGGATCTAGCCATTCTGCTCACTGTCTACCCTATGGATATATTCCCCATATATTATAGTACAACTATTTCATCAAGTTCCATGTCATCATTTCACTTGCCATTTCTTTCATCTCTTCATTTGCAAAAGCTAACTTTGTACCTTGCCTTTCTCAGTCTTTTTTAATATTGCTAGACAATTATTTCAGAGCCAGGATGGAACACTTTTATTTTTCAGTATGGAAAAAGGGCTGGGTAAGCCATTTGAGGCTGGCCAGGCCAGGAAACAAGACACCACAAAAATTGCAGAGTTCTATATTATTGTTATAGAATATAATAGAATTGTGAAAGTTCCCAGTGTTTCTTTCTCTCCCCTCTAATAGCAAACAGACTCAAGGCAGAGCAATCTTGAGTTTCTTCCTCACCCTCTCCTGTCTTTCTAAAAGAAGCTGATGTTTTCACCATGTCTGTTGATTTCCTTTTCACTGCCATTTCTGTACTCATCTAAGGCCATGTGGGATGGTGCAATAATCAAAGAAGGGATAAGGCTAAACTTTAGGAGCCTTATCTAAACTTTGGGAGCCTGGGGGGGGGTAGTTGTGGGGGGAGATAGATGGAAATTTGGGGGGAGGCAATAAAAGCTCTATACATCTGAAACCATTGGAAGGGAAGGAATTCCCTTTGTTCCTATATGTTTTGTGACATGCATGTATATGGCAACATTATAGTTAATATTTCATTGTAGCTACAAACCTGAATACTACATAGGCATATGTCACCATGGCCAATGACCTAGATTGGGGAATAGATTTGACAGCTCTCTTATAATCACTGGCATTTGATATAATCTATCTTACTTGGATGGAATTTCTGGAGCTAGATCTGTTCAGGCCTTAGATTTCTAGGATTCAATGAGATTCCAGGTGGCTTCTTATGATAGCAATAGCATTTACCAATAGCATTTTAGACTTATATACCGCCCCTTTATAGCACTCTCTGGGTGGTTTACAATGTAAGCTTTATTTGCACATTGCCCCCAGCAATCTGAGTCCTTATTTTACCAACCTCGGAAAGATGGAAGTCTGACTCAACCATGAGTCTCGTCAGGATCAAACTCCAGGCTGTGGGCAGAGTTTGCCCGCAATACTGCACTTTAACCACTGAGCCACCAGGGCTTTTTATGATATCTCAAAGTTAATATAAAATTATTGGCAGAATTGGAATGGGGTGTTGGGATCATGCATTATCACAAGGAGGCGGTGGAGGACCTAAAACAATGATTAAATCAGTGGAAGCAAATTGAAATGAGAAAGCCAACCGTAGAACTAATAAAATAATAAATGATTAAGCAAGTATGGAAAAAGAAAGTAATAAGTGGTGCCAATTGTGGTTTGCGTGCTTGCTGTCCTGCCCAAAGATCTGAAAAAGAAATTGGACACAATAGGAATAAAAATCTCAACTCATCAATTACAAAAGGCTGCTTCACTTGGAACAGCACAGATACTGTACAGTATAACAATGGTGCCTTTGGCTATCACAGACTTTTGAAAAAGATCCAATAGTCAAAAGTATCATATCCAGTCAGAATCATCTAACATGTAAATCACAACAACAAAATCAACACCAATGCAAACTATGGAAGAGGTAAAGCAATATATGTTTTCTTCTAAGCCTCTAATTCAAGGGTCTTCAAACTCAGCCTTTTTATGACTTATGGACTTCAACTCCCAGAATTCCTCAGCCAACATGCCTGGCTGAGGAATTCTGGGAGTTGAAGTTCATGAGTCATAAAAGGGCCGCGTTTGAAGACCCCTGCTCTAATTTCTCATTGTGGCTTCTTAAACTATATTGTCACAGAACATACAGTATTTACACACACAGCCATAGTTTATGGCTGAGGCCTCACGTGACTATTGAGATGACATTCTTGACTTCAGTCCATTTAGTCCAATGATCACAACCAATAACACAGCACAGCTTTGTTATGTGGACTTTTAATTAAGTTGGCTTTTCATTCCTCAGTAGAAAAATGAACTGAAACATGGAATTAAACATGGAATTAAAAGCATGTGATTCAGCAATTGTTCCACCATATTTCTTTTCCACATGAGGCATTTCAGGCCAATTCTTGTCTAGTTTTCATGTTTTCTGTTTCCTAGGATGGTTTGTCAAGATACTTAATGAAACAACACAGTTCAGTCCTAATGATCTGAAAGAAAACTTTGGTCATACACAAAGGAATGAAATACCAACCGGAAATCAGGGAAGAATATTATAAATGCCTTTTTAAACTTAATGATTTTTCAGACTATGATGCTCTACCTTTCTTCAAGAGGTTGAGTCAGAATCAGCTATATGAAATAGTTGAACAGTTTGTTAAAGAACTTTTGTTGATGGATTACTAAGCAACAATGGACTTAAATGGCCTATTTGTCTGAACCGGTAGTCTCAGTACATATTTATATATACTGTGTATAATTTGAATGTCTGCTGTGTTAAATTAATTTTACTATCAACTGCTAAAATTGAGAAAATATTCTTTTTAAAGACTAAGGGTATTTTTATGAGATAATTTGGTGACTCAGAAAGACACACCTAGACCCTGTGTCTGCTTTCCCCAAATTTGCCAATTACAGAGTTGGAAAATAGGGTTTACAACTTCAGGGGATCTCTTGCTCTCCTTCAGGGGGGATAGTGGGCATGAGGGCTGTACTTGATTGACTGGGTCCTCAAAAGGTCCTTCAAACATCTCTGCTGAGCAGAATTTAGGCTCAGCTCTTTCTGTGTTACCTTCTAAGCAACCTAAATTACTTCAGTGTATTGTTGGTCTCGTCACTGATTTCAGTTTGGGCCTGGTATTTGAGTTAATCCATGATGATAGTTGAAGAACAATGAATGGTACACAAATTTGGTTCAACTATGAAGCACTGTTACTCCCTGTAGTTGCCGACAATCTTGTCACTAATTTCCTCCAAATGAGTTTCCCCAGTGCATTGCAGGATATTTGAATGGAAGCCAAGATAGCCCTCAACCTCACTCCAAAGTAGTGCTCACAACTTTTCAGAAAATTTTCAGGCTCCATCCAGTCATTGAGAATATAGTGATGTTGAGGTCATGAATTTGGCAACATGTCCATTGACAGTACCATACCTGAAGGCCCATTGGCAGGTAAGTTATACCTAACCCTACAAGTTGCCAGCATATATTCTGCATGGTTAAATTTACAGGCATTTTGGAAACCAGATATTCCCCAGTACTTTAATTCCAAAATATGGGAGGTGGGGTGAAGAAAGTCTGCCAAGAAGCTTTCAAAAATTTAAAGAAAGGGGAAAATTCTGGCAAACCATAATATTACTAGAACATAGGATGTGAGCATGCAGCCCAATGAACCAGACAAAGCAATTTCGTTGTTTACTTTCCCCAAACTAATATTCTTTGCTAATCGAAAATGTTGCTCTTTTGGTGCAAATCCAAATATATTTCTATGAGGTTGTATAGTCACTTGTAGCTTACAGTTTCTATAACATTCAGGCAGGAAGGTGAGAAGTGGGACCAAGCCCAAGCTTCTCATCACTACACCCTCATCTTTAAAAACATAAAAACAGCTCTGCAGGATCACACCAAATAACTTTCCAGTCGAACACGTTCTTTTTTTTTTTAACGAGATGAAAAGAATAGTAGCAAAAAATGGCAACATAGAAAAATCTCTAGCAAATCTCTTTGATGCTATAGGTAATATTGAGCAATCATAATTAAAAGTCATTTATAATCCCAACCTTATTCCTAACCAGAGCCCTTAATTAATTAGGTTGTAAGAGGCATAGCTTTGCCCAGGCCACTGAGACAGATTATGACTGCAGTCGCAGTGCTTTTTTTGTTAAAAAAAAAAAAAAAGGTGCTGGAACTCACACACGTCATACAACCCGCCTTGCCTACCCTACAAGGTTTCATCCCAAAAAAGTGCCGGAACTCCGTTCTGGGCGTTCTATAACAAAAAAAGCCCTGGCCGTGCCAGCAAACAGCATCTCAACTCAGCAAAAGGATTGTCAAGATGATAGAAAATTCTAAGGAAATTAGGTTATGTGGAATGGGCCAACTTGAGACTTCATGGCCCAAATGGCTATAAGATTGCCTTAATTAGTCTTTGATTTGGTATTACTTCAGGGCATAAGATAGTTTGCCTGGATATAGATTATCAGAACAATTATTTTATATCAGTTTTGGTTTCATGAGACTTACATTACTCAACCCACAAAGTTAAAAGAAATTCTTTGAAGATTTATGGAATGTAGTTTGTTCTGAAATGTTTGAAACTAGATATACAGTAATATTTTCATTGGAGATAGATCGGGATGATGGGACTCTGTTACCTATACTGGAACTTTCATCAAATTCCATTATCCTCTGCAGAGGTCTTTCTCTTCATATTTGCAGTGGGATATGCTATCATGCACTGGATCAGAGACGGTCACAAGGATTAGATCAGCTCCCCTAACTGATTTGCTGTGGGATGCCCCATTTTCACCAATTATGTTTCATACTTATAAGAAACAACTGAATTTGTATAGATTACATATATGATTGCCGTTCTACACATATCTTACACCTATGCTAACAGTCTGCTACTGAACCAGGTTAAAGGTGTTGGTACAGGTAGTCCTCACAACTGCAATAGACTTATAGTATAACTATTATATATATTCTATATATATATATATTCTATTTCCTGTACTCTATCAAATATTTTTATAAATCAATCCAAATATCTAGAAATTCCTCACTTGTTTTAATTTAGTCCACTTAATGCATTTCTAGTTAACATTCAATCATTGTAAGTAAAAATATCAGAAATGTTTCACCAATCTCAGTCCAACTCCTTTAATTTCAGATTTTCCAATTTTCCATATTGCCATTCCAGACCATAATCAAATCAATAATTTACATCAATATTAACTCAGACCAAAGTCTTAAACCTTAGAAATCTCAAAAATATTAGCTCAAAGTCTCTAAAAGCCATTTTTACCCGTCAGATAAAATTTTAACTCATTTTTAAACCCAATTCTAGCTTTCTTTTTGTGCCAAGCAGGTTTCCACAATAGGGCCTCCCATCTTAGTGTTTGGCAATACACATTTTTCCACAATTGAATCCGATCGTAGTCTTCTTCTCTTTTTTCCAGTGTTATCTGCACTATGTAATCAGTCTTAATCAGTATGGTGATTATTCGTTGTTTGTTCATATTGTCAGCATTTTTAATGTCTCGTATTTGAAAGTCTATTCCTGTTGCTTTTAGGATTATAGATGTTTTAGTTGAATTCTGCCTTTGGTCATCCGAAGTCTCCATCATTTGCATATAAGGTGTAGCATCTTCCTCTTCAATAGATTGTAAATATATTTCCTCCATATCGTTAAGTTGTAAATCTGGTTGTGTGTCATGTTCAGTCAAAAGTTGAAATTCAGTTTTTAACTCTGGAACATCCCTTTTCCTGAGCATTCTAAAATGTTCTCTTAATTCCTCTTTCATTTCCAAAAAATTTTCTAGTATAAGTCCATAGTTAAGCTGTGAGTGGGATTCCATTCTTCGTTTTTTTAGTGAAATTTCAGCTTAGAACCTGAATTGCAATATTATAAAATATAAGATCCAAACAGAAATAGGAAAAAACAAGTACAAAAATAAAAACAGCAAAAGTCCCAATCAGTATTGTGAATATCTAATTCATAATCCAAAGAAATAATAGAAGAGGATGTCTCAATTATTATATTGTAATCCTAAAGCAAAAAAATCCATTTTTCAGGGAAATATATTTTGTGTTATAAAGTCAAGAACAACAGGTAGAAAATTGAGCAAGTTCCAAAAGAGATACAAGTGTCTGGGCGTCATGCCAAGTGCAGGGAGTAGAAGCTCAGCTGAAAATGGTTACTTTGTAACAATAGGAATGTCTGGGCTTCACGCCAAAGATACATTGTAACCATACAATCCACATGAGTCCGCCCAGAAAGCCGAAGGATTTGTTTTAAAGTAAACAATAATGTTCAGGAGGGGGGGGGGAAAGAAAAACACTCCACCCCCCTCCCTAAGGGTTTCCACTTAAGCTGAAAAAAAGCAAGTAGAGAAAGAGAGTCACAGTAAGGATTTTTTTTTTTCAGGATCCCCGAATTCCAACAGCTTAGATAGACAATAAAAATGAATTATTTTTTCTAAGCCCGTTTTCCCGAGTATCCGAACGCTGCCTTCTCAAGGTAGGGAAATAATTTCTAAAGGTTTTTCACAGGAAAGTAGATAGGTTATCAAGAGGGAAGGAAAGGTCTCACCCGGATCTTCCACGGTGGTTCTTTTTGCTTAGATGTTGTTGTGACTTTCGGCTGGAGCAGCTAAGTGATCGGCCATGTTACTGGCCGATCTTTTCCCCGTCGGCCCAAAGGTGATTTCTCGGATCGCGGAGGGAGCTGCCGTTCCCTCCGCAATCAACGAGTGTCCTCCTCCACGGTGGTCGCCTCTCCGGGGCGACTTTCGACCCTGTCCAGGGTCTACCGGCGGGGGGAAACCGGCCGGCAAAGAGAACATACTCTTTGCGCGACTGCTGGCGCTGCGACCGGAACCGGAAGTCATTTACAATATTTTTAATAACAAAAAGAAACACAGAAATTCTTGTAGTAAGTTGTTAAATAATGCATTTTTCTAATTCAGAATTGGCATATTTTAGCAGGCAATAATGCAGAAAAGCTGCAAATTTCGATGTAAGCCTCACTGTAATACTTTCTTTGGAATACCCAGATTGATCCAATTCTTTTCCTTGAGAACAGTATTTGTATGAAAAAATTTACAATCAATTACTTGCCTGTGATATGCAATTAATCAAAAGAATCAGCTATGATTTAGCGATAGATTTAGTCATCCACATTTCTTTTAATAACAAATTTAATTGAAGCTGGAGGAGGCTTGGTTAATATTCCAACTATTACTGTTCCAAGGTAAAATTCCAAAACTTTATATTACCATTCCATCATGAGTATGGGGGGGGGGGGAGGGAACCCAACCTCTTCTCCACTTCCAGTTTCTGAAATCATTACAAGAAATCATGGCTGCAAACTCAAACAGAAATCTATCCCATAGCTCTTTTGATATTTTTGCTCATTTTGGAAGTACGATAATGATAGAAAATGGCCTCTTGATGAAGTTAAGTTACAGATTCAGAGGTTAAAAAAAAAGCCACAAGCCGAGAAAAATGAATCTGTCAGTAAGTTAAGCACTGTTTTACTATGAAAGAATCTCTGTTTCAGCGGCAGACTGGTTCATGAACTGCAAAGGAATAAAAGGAAGTAGTAGCTTAATTCTTCTGCCTGGGGCTATGTCAGCTCTTTTTGTGGTGATCCTGTGGTGATCCTGCAGGGAGATTTCTACCCGGTAATCAAGTCTTTTGTCAGCCAAACGTGTGTCCCATTAAAGGCTGTGAACAAACTTTTTCCTCATGATGCTAATAAAAAGCAGGCTCCCGATTTCCCTCTGTTGCTTCAGAAATCAAATTGTCTCACTGAGTCATTTCCAGTTTAGGGTTTTAACTGCATGGATGTCCAAAGATATATTAACAGACCCATGCTACATTTGAGTCTTACTGTGATTTGGGAAATCCCTCTGGGGGAAATCTTTAAAGTTGAGCACTTTTCATCAATCCCCCCTTCCCCCATAGGTCACGTCATTAACTTACTGAAAGACTCCCAATCCCATCACCTCATCAAGTTTTTGACAGCCAAGAAAACACAGTTTTTTTCTTCTGGATAGATGTATACTTAAAATTACAATATAAAATGATTACTTACAGAGTATCCAAGACCTCCAAATATCTTCAATTCTAACTATATTGCTAATGATACTCTCACTGTATTGTAACTTTAACCTCAAAATTCCCATTTATCACATCGTTGTTAACATTCTTGGGTTAACTCATGCCATCCAATGGTCAACCATATACTAGGTATTGGTCATAAATCATGTTACTTTCATTACTAAAGTTTATATATGAAGGCAAACAGTTTGCCTCCCTCACACCTTTGTCCATTCAACATGGTCTCTGTGTAAATAAATAAATATCTTCCCCAAAGTCAGCTCATCATTAATGGCTTATAGCATCCTCTTAGCATCACCAAAGCATTGTTGAAGGAATGTGGAGCCTTGTTAATATTTTAGGATGAATTCTCATTTTGGAACAACAATGGTTGGCTATCTCTAGAAAATGCCATTCGTTGCTAGGGAAAAGTGACACAATTAAAGTTAATTCATGGTGATTTCATGGATACATATGTGCTTTTGTCTGGTGGCAATACAAATATGATTTACTGTTGTCTCCTGCCAGCAAGTTTTTCAACTCCCATATCTAGCCTACAGCTCAATATTCCTTGATAGTCTCCCATCCCAATGGTAACCAAGCCCACTCCTGCTTAGCTTCCAAGCCCAGAGAAGGTCAGACAGGTGCTGATATTCTAATAGTTGTTTTATGAATATTTAATTGCTTACATTTACCTTTAGTTTGTTGTTTATGTTTGTTTTATTTTGCTACATTAATCATCCCAAGTATTCTATAGACAGAAAGATGATATATCAACTAAAATATATATGGGAGATTTTGAACTGTTTATATTTGTTTCTTGTTTCATTTATTCTCTGTGAATAAAAAGTGAGATACATTTAAATAATGAATAAAAAATACTTGGCACTAATAAAGGAGAATAATAAAGAGGTTGAAATGAGGGGTCCTTGGTGCTTTCTAAGCTTGGTTGTTTTCTTGCAGATGTTTCATTACGCAAGCTAGGTAACATCATCAGTATTAGTGATGATGATGTTACCTAGTTTGGGTAATGAAATGCCAGCAAGAAAACAGCCAAGCTCAGACAGCACCAACGCCCCCTCAAAAGTACTTGGCCTTGTTATTTTCCATATTAATAACTATACTGAAAACTCTAAGGATGTGGATAAATTCACACATTCCATAGAATAAAGATCTTTATGGCCCATGCCATCAGGTTAGCTGAGGGGCCACCTCTCCTCAGTTATATCTGCCTGTCCCACCAGATCTTGTAGAAAAGACTTGCTGTGATTCACAGATGCTAGGGAACTACATTTGGCGGGTCCCAGCAGGTGGACCTTCTTTGCCGTAGCCTCCCTCTTATGGATTAGTCTCCCCCTAAAGCGAAGTCAGCTCCATCCCTAGAAATGTTTTGGAGATCTCTCAGGACCTGGTTATGACCAGTGAAGCCCTAAAATGGCTCCGTTATTGCACTACATTGAATCACTGCAGTTAACATTCATTCTCTCTTGTGATTTTTATATTTGCATCTTTCTAAGATGATGATTATTTTTTTTTAAAGTATTTATTCATTTTAATTAATTGTATGGCACCCCAAGTCACTTTTTGTGAGACGGACAGCTATATAAATTTTATTAAATAAATAAATAAATAAGCCACACTGAATAAATTTTCTGTATAAAGAAACATCATATGGGACAGCGCTGACTTAATAAAACAGGCAAAACAGAACATTTTCCACAGAATGTTGGCCCCTTTCAAAATCCTGAAAGGTTTTGGCAATGTTTCCTTTAATTTTGCATTTGTGTATGTCAATAAGTAAATTTATTATGATGACTGATATATTTCTTTACATAAATTCTTTCCCATCCTAGATTTCATTATGATCCCTTAGGTATGTTTGATTTGACTCACCACAAAAACCACACTTTCTATTCTGTTTGTTCTTTTCACATTAGATTTCAGGTTAGGTTGTATAACTAAACACATTAATCATGGATCATTCAGAATATGAGGCTTCTAGCAGTTTTTAAAATTTGCCTTAACAGGACTGTGGCATGTTAAAGTTCTCCCTAAATTTGGAGCATATTTTAGGGGCACCTTTTCTGGGGAAGTAAATTACTTTCAAGAGCAGATGTTAACTTTTCTTTTAAAAGATGTAACTTTGGAATCCAAAGTGAGAGAGGTTTGTGAGGAACTGTTTTAAACTTTATTGAATATTTACAATACCATAATGAGAAACAGGCAGCTCTAATATTCTTAGATGCTTTGACAATCTAAATTGGGTTTTTATATTTAAAGCGTTGGAAGAAGTGGACTTTGGAGAGAACTTTATTCAAGGAGTTAAAGCTGTTTACACATTTACAGCAAGCAAAAATTGTCATTAATGGCGACTTAACTAACTCACGTGAAATTCAAAAGGGCATGAGACAAGGATGCCCCTTGCCTCCCCTACTGTTTATCTTGGTGTTGGAAGTTTTGAATAGAGATATTAGGCAAGATAAAAAAATAAGGGATATAAGCATCAAGAAAGAAGCTTATAAATTGAGGCATTTGCTGATGATCTGGTTATATTCTTGCAAGATCCAAAAAATAATATAGAACATTTGATGAGGAAATTAAATGAGTTTGGGGCTTTAGCAGATTTTAAAATAAACAAAAACCAACAATGTTGATTAAGAATATGTCATCTCAGGATAGTGATATATTGGTTAAAAAGTTGGGTTTTAAGGTTGAGAAAAAGATGAAATATATTGACAAATGCAAATATAAAACTGTTTCAAAATAACTACATGCCTCTTTGGAATGATATTTAAAAAGGACTTACAAAGATGAGACAAATTGCATTTATCACTATTGTGTAGAATCTCTGTATAAGATGAATGTCTTACCAAAGATGCTTTTTCTGTTCCAGACATTACCAATTCTTGCAACTGATATTCCATCTAAACAATGGCAGAGGGATATTTCCAAGTTTATATGGCAAGAGAAAAAAAACCAAGAATTAGACACAAGCTATTGCAAGATGCTAAGGAATGAGGGGTTTGGGTTTATCAGACTTGAAATTGTACTTTGATGCATGCTGTCTGGCCTGGCTAAAAGAGTAGGTGAACCTCTAGAACTAGAGGCTACTTGATTTAGAAGGCCATGAATTAAGGTTTGGATGGCATGGTTATCTATGGTATGACAAAGTTAATGTTGATTTTAACAATCATTTTGCTAGACATGCCATACTAAGAGTTTGGAATAAATATAAAACAAGGTTTTCCATGTGAAGTTGGCTCTTTGGGTGTTCCCCCAGGAAGCTTTTTTTAGAAAAGAAATGGTGGCGAAACCGGACTGGTGGACTTATGGTAAAATAATACTTTTCAACTCCGGTGACCTTACCCTTAGGTTGACGGAAGAGTTGGAATCAGAGGGCTATGTTTGCCATTGGTTTACATACCAACAACTGAAAGAAAGATTCAAACTAGATAAAAAAGTTATGGGTTTGACTTTGTTAAAAATGAATTAGAAATCTTATTATGTGGTAGTGATGAACATATTATTGCTAAGGTTTATAAAATGTTACTGAAATTGAATTTGGAAAGTGAACTTGTAAATCATTGTATGATTCAACGGGCAAGGAACTTTGGATATAATGTGATGCTTGAACAGTGGGAGAACATGTGGACGAAAGGTTTAAAATTCACACTAAATTATGATTTAAAAGAAAAATTGTATAAGATGATGTATCGCTGATATTTAACACCAGATAAATTATCTAGAATGAATAAAGGTATTTCAAATGAATGCTGGAAATGCAAATGTAAAGAAGGGACCTTTTATCATTTAAGGTGGACATGTGATGAAGCAAAGAAATATTGGAGTAGAATTCATATCTTAATACAGAAAAGAGAAGGTAAAGATAAAATCAGAAACTTTTCTTTTGGGCTTAATAGAAAAAGACTTGGAAATTTTTTTTGGAACTTTGATCTTATATATGTTGATGGCAGGAAGACTACTGTATGTACAAAAATGGAAGGATATTTCAGATTCCCACTATGGACAAATGGCTAGAAAAGCTGATGGAATTGGCAGAGATGGCTAAATTGACTGTTTTGATTAAAGAAAAGAATATAAGTACTTTTGTTTTTACTTGGAGACCGCTTCTGGACTTTGTGCTTGAGGTGGGGAAAAAATGAAACTTTGATTTTGGGTTTTACTGATTAGATTGATTTGTTGTTATAGAAATGGCTAGTTTATACTATTATGGAAAAGTAAAAAGTTGAATTTCGATGTTAATGCTTTATTCTACTGCAACAGAGGGAGTCGGAAGTCATTGCCTTTTTTTTTCTTTTCCCCCTCTCCTCCTCCTCACTTTTCTTTCCCCTTCCCCTCCCCATTGTGTCCTATTATTTGCTTTTGTATTTTATTCTATAATCTAATAAAATGTCATAAACCTCAAAAAAAAAGTTTGCCAACATAAGTTACGTTCCCAGGATTTCAATTACAACAATCTAATTTCAAACCAAAATTATCCAAATGTTTCTTAAGCCACCCCTCCTTCTCTAGGTTGTCAATTTCAATGTTCAGTGTTGGTGAGAACAGAGTTAATGTCCAAAAATTTCTATAAAGCACCAAGATAAGGTTAGATTGATCCTCTGATGAAGCAGTTCTTCCTTTCAAAAACTGATTTCCCCAAAGGAAAAACCATTCTGATGATTCCATTTCCACTTTATATGAATTGTCAGTGCTGTTCACAACACAAGACTCTTTCTTCTTTCCATGTAAAGAATCATAAGATACTGTTATGTATGAGACTTGTACATGCCCTTTTGTTAAATGAATTATCACTTCTGTGGATTGAGTACAAGGGTTAGAGAAGAATGTAACTAAATCCTGAAATTTTACTAGGCATGCTATTTCTAATTTAATGCATCAAGAAAAATACAAGGATTTACTGTGTAGCATTTAAAATTTCAAATGTTGTAATAGTGCCAGTTTAGCTTGAGGTTTAAGACTGGTTTTTTTAAATTAATTTCGAAATTAATTTCTCAGGCTGGGATGGGGTGGGGTCAGATGGGATGGGATGGGGTGGGGCAGGGCAAGGCAAGGTAGGGCACAGCAGGACAAGGCAGGGCTGGAGTACAATATTTTAGTATTACAACTGCATACCCATAGCAGTATCCCTTTACTTTTGTGAGAAATATGAAATGCTAATATTAGAGTCAAGGTGGTGCAGTGGTTACAATGCAGTTCTGCAGGCTAATTCAGCTCACAGCCAGGAGTTTGATCCTCACTGGCTCAAAGTTGACTCTATCCTTCTGAGGTTGGTAAAAGGTGGACCCAGACTGCCAAACTCTTCTATTGGGGAAAGTAGCTGATTGCATAGCATTGGGGTGGGAAGTTCAATTTTGTAATATTATTTCTCTTTGAAGAGAATTTCAGACTTGGTTTCACTTTTGACTGTGCCAATATTATGTAACCAATAAACATGTTATCTGAGGAAATCTCAAGCCTCGGAGTTCTGATTTATTTGGTCTTGTCTATCGGAACCTTGACACTGTAAACCACTCAGCGAGTGCTCTAAAGCCCAATGGAGCGGTATATAAGTCTAAATGCTATTATTATTGCTAATATTTCAAACTAAGTAAATTGTATAGTTCATGACTGTGCTATTGATGTAGTTCACGTTTGATAAAACATGGCTTACCGGCCTACCAGCAACATGAAGTTTCCAGAAAAACTTGGTGTTGACTTTGGTTTGTTATGGAATCCTCAGAAGAAAAGAAAAAAAAGACACAAAGTTATTAGACTGTCAGCTGTCCTGGGAGAGCAGTTGGATTCTCACCCACAGATGGAAATGCTTCTTCTGATGAACAGAATCCTGCATAGCTGTCTAGCTATTCTGATAGTAAAAATAAACAGACTTTCACTGATCACCAAGGCTGAAATGTAGGAGATAGAAAGAACTGAGCAAAGATGACGCCTCTTTCTCTTAGGAAAAAGGAGACAATAGATAGCCTTCTTAGAAGAAAAATAAGATTTAACATTATATTAAAAGAACCTAAGAAACCTTAGCTTTGTTGGTAACAATTGGTCATCACTTGACTGACAACTTGTTCTTTATGAATTTTTGAACATATTTCGGCCCTGATTTTGGACTACCTTATAACTGTATTTGCCTCTTTCAGTCCTATGATCTAAACTTTATGATTTACTATAGTTTTCATGACAAACTAGCCTCCCAAAACATATGTTGCCTAATTCCTGGTTTCCGCATTCAGTACAGCTTTTCAACTACTTATTTGCAGCCCCATTATTTGTCAAGAGAGTTTGTCACCATCCCTACACAGCTTTTACGGCTTTAAAAATGTAGAAAATTTAAGAGAATGCAAACTTAGATATCCACCTATCAACTATAGTGGGTGCCATTACATGACAAGCTGAATTGCTCCTATACCTTCATGCTGTTAATATCCAGTGGATCTGTCTAAGGGAGTTGGGCAACACATAAATCATATAAACGAACAAAGGCAAGACGTAATCTCTGCATGGGTCTGTAGCCAAAAGATTTATGGATGTGCTACAAAATGCATAACATCTATGCTACCATAATTAAAAAAGAAAAAAAAAAGCTTCTGGGTCTCATGAGGCAGTGTAACTCTTATATGAAGGTCCTTTAAAGCAGTGGTCCCCAACCTTTTTAGCACCAGGGACCAGTTTCATGGAAGACAATTTTTCCATGGACCGGTGTGATGGTTTTGGTTTCAATCGCTGTTCCGCTGCTCACCTCCAGCTGTATGGCCTGGTTTCTAACAGGCCACAGATTGATACGGATCCACGGCCTGGGGGTTCGGGAACCCTGCTTTAAAGGCTAGATCACTGCCAGTCGAAAGGAGGAAGGGGTATTAGATATGTTTGCCATCTTGAGTTATTTATAAACAATAATCAAGGCAAGATAAAAATCAAATAAATGAATAAAAATTAAGCGTCAGGTTCTTCCTTCATTTTCACTAAATCAATCATCCCCAGGTGATAGAAAATTCAAAAAGAGACATAAAAGCCCTTATGCAATTATCCAAGTCAAGAAGCTGCAGGTTGGGTTGCAAACTGAGTGCCTAGGAAACTATTCAGCAGGGATAGTGAAACCTTGTGATACATCCAGGAGAGAGAAAAAGATGTCCTCTCATCTCTGCTGCCTGGGAATTAGGTGAATTAAACACGAAGCGCTTGAATGGGCTTGAGAAGTTTTATCTTTGGTGCAAACAGGAAATAAATAAATCAATGCATTGAAAAACAAAACCAAATAAATCATATACAGACTTTTATAGAGCTAATATTGCCACGCATGTTTTAGCACTTCCCTTCTGTACAGAATGCATGGTACTTGTTGAACCGTCATTTTTTAAATATATTTTAAACAATTTTCTTATTTATATTTTTCCTGTAAATTTGCCTTATAAATTACAGGTAGTCCTCGACTTACAATAGTTCACTTAGTGACCATTTGAAGTTACAATGGCACTGAAAAAAGGTGACATATGACCGTTTTTCACAATTACAACTGTTGCATCATCCCCTTGGTCACACGATTAAAATTCAAACACTTGGCAACTGACTCATATCTATGACGGTTGCTGTGTCCCGGGGTCATGTGATCACCATTTGCGACCTTCTGACAAGCAACGTCAATGGGGAAGCCAGATTCACTTAACAACCGTGTTACTAACTTAACAACTGGAGTGATTCGCTTAATAACTGTGGCAAGAGAGGTCGTAAAATGGGGCAAAATTCATTTAACAACTGTCTCACTTAGCAACAGAAATTTTGGGCTCAATTGCAGTCAGTTGTGGTTCTAAGTCAAGGACTACCTGTAGTATATGGTTTTAAATGGCAGACATTCTCTTGAAGATTACTTCTCCTTTAAATCTTTTTAATTATAGAGGATATTGTGTTATGTAATCTATAAGCTCTTACCCTAAACTTCAAATATATTTTAAAAGGTTTTGAAATATTGTTTGATTTGGAGAAAAGTGTTTGCCTAAACAGATACTGTAATTTTCTTGATTTTGCTTGCTGAGAATGAAACAGACCAATTCATTCAAGCTAATCAGCATCACATTTACACTTAGCTTTGATTTACTTTCTAATGCTGCCTTATACTTAGGGATTTTATACCAAATCAAGTATTCCAAACATATACCGTGATTTAAATAATGTCACACTGGTTTATAGCTTGGCAACAGGTTCCAGTTTTTATTTAAAACATGCATGCATACACATGTGCACACACACAGAACTGTTCCATCTGAATGTCTGTTTTTCTGCAATAATTATATTTTAAATGATAAATTGAAGATAGTCGACGTAAGATTCAGACCAAAAAAACTATTTGAAACAGTGTGTATGTGTATATATGTATGTATGTGCACACTTGGGCATGTGCACAAATCTATCTCTGCCTCTGATTACATGGAGATGGAGTTAAAGACAGAAAAAATCTCCTGAATTAAAAAAAAAAACAGATTGTTTTTTTCCTCACAGTGTCAGTTTGAACTAAGAATTTTTAGATGTAAATGTTTAAAATGTACACGTATTTTGGTATCTCTGCTGGTAATAAAGGATGATCTAAGGTTTCTAAGAATTCAAAGCAATTTGCTTTGCAATTTGCTTGTTGGAAAAGCCAAGCTTGGTTCAGTGTGTAGTTATAAGGAATTAATGTACTTATTGTAGGAAACTATTTATCTGAGCAAAGATACCTAAAAATGCTTCTTTAGATACGAAAGCTCTCCAATTCTCATTATTGGCTTTCGGGTTTTGTTTCTGTCTAAAAGAAGAAAAATACAGCTGTCACTGGTTTGGCTTGTATAATATGTAATAACGCTTGGTATTTGATACTTTGAAGAATTCTGGCATAAATTGCCTATAAAAATACCTTTTGAATAAAGCTTTAGTTTATAGAAACATTTAAAATCATTGTACCCTTGATAATAGCTAAATATTTTTTATGGTTGAGGAGGAGAATCCATTTTAGATGCACACATATATACACACAGAGACAGACACATGCACAGATAAACACACACAGAAAAGAAAAAAGAGCATTTTTCATGTCCTGAAATAAATGTCTTGCAAGCATGTGATTTTACTTATACATGATGAAAAACCACATTTATAATAGCGGAGAACAGCTCTATCATTTTCAGGGTGTTTTTTTTTTCTTAATTTCTCATTTTTCCAACTTCAGGTTGGTAATGTCCCCTGTCTATATCCTGTTGCATATTTTAATTATAAAATTAAAATCGGTTTATGTAATTTTTGTTAGGTGCTGAGATGACACCAATAAACCTATAGAAGTAGTTTTTACATACATGTTGCTCATTGAATCAGGAATCAAGGGTACATTCAGATGCTGATCTGAATGAAGTATCTGGTAAATTGGATGCTGCATTTACCAGGAGGGGCATTTTGTACAAATATCCAAAATAAGCTCTCAACATTCTAAATATGTCCACTGGTTCCATATACCTGCTAAGGTGCATTTTCGTCTTTCCCATTCATTGATGCACTAATTTCTGGAAGCAGAAATATCAGCCCCACTTGGCGGACCAGACCTTAAAATAAACTCCACAGGAAAATTAGACCTGCAATATTTTAAGACTGACTATAACAACAGAATTTTCCAACTGGTACCTCTTCCTCCGCCTTATGGCTCAGCAAGTCAGAAATTTGTCCGCCTGAGCCATTTCCAAATATTATCTTATTTCCTGGACCTTAAAGAAGAAGGTTTTGCCTAGGCAGCAGCTCCCACATTTTGCTTGTAGACATTGTGGATGGGGAAATAAACATTATCAGAAATATGAATGGGATCCTGGATCTGTATTTAGACAAATTATCCCAAGATTTAAAAAAGGAGGAAAGCTCCCAGAAAAAAAAAATGGGTATGGCTTTTATGGATGCCTGGAGACGAAAGTATCCAGAAGCAAGATACTATATATATATATATATATATATATATATATTTCCCCCCCCCCCCCAGAAAGACACCAAACATATTCAAGAATGAAAAATGTTGGGACTCTTAAGTCTCCCACATAATCTATTTTTAACAAAATAGAGACTCTCTCGATGACATACGTAGATCACAACTCACTTTTAATACCATTGCCTTTTAAGTGGAGGATGAATGACAGGTTATTTCGAAAAACACATATTACAAAAATGTAAAGGTTTTTTTTTCCAAAATAAATCCAACTCCAGGGATAACACAGACAACTGTGTGAGAGCTAAGTGAAGATTATCTGAAAGGAGTTATAAGGTTTGCAATAAATAAGAAAACAAATATAATAGGTGGGCTTACAATTGGGGGAAAAAAAATAGAAATAACCAGAAATGAATGTAAAGCAACAGACATTGAGAGAATCAAAGTTAAACAACAATTATGTTTATCAGAAATGGAAGAATCTGAAAGAAGATAAAATAAGTGCATGTAAGGCTCATTGTCCCTGTCACATTTTGGTTTTCTTATTTTGGTTGTTCGAATTTGTAGTTTTTTTTTGACAAATAAATTTTTTTAAAAGTCAGAATTATTTTGATAATGTAAGTATAGGAAGAACAATGGTGTATCACATCAGGAAAAAGAAGGAAAGGACAATGCTAACAGCAATAAAGAAAGGAAACAAATTGTTATATAGGAGACAAAAAACTACGGAACTCACACCAATTTTTTTAAGGGATTATATTCCAAACACAAAAATAACAAACAACATCTGAAAACATACACTGGAGACTCAGAGTTCAAAGAGTTTACTGGACATAGTCAAATATTAAGCAAATCTATAACAATTCAAAATATTAAAGAAACAAAAAAAAAACCTAAAATTGAAAAGGCACTGGATCCAGATGTGCTGACAGTTTGATACTACAAAAAGTCAGAGGAAGAAATGTTAGAACCATTACTAGGGATGATGAATTATGTCCAAGTGAGAAACAGTTCTCAATTCTCACAACTATTCTCACATTTGCTGGAAAAAATAAAAGGAATGGGAAAAGTCAGTCTGCAGGGCAGAACAATGTGTTAAGAGAGCCACTTTGGTCCAGCGGTTAAAGCACCAGGCTAGAAACCAGGAGATGTGAATTCTAGTCCTGACTTAGGCATGAAAGCTGGCTGGGTGAACTTGGGCCAGTCACTCTCTTTTAGCCAAACTCATCTCACAGGGTTGTTGTTGTAGGGAACATTGGAGAAGAAATGGTATTAGGCATGCTTACCCAGTGGTGGGATTCAAATATGTGAACAACTGGTTCTCTGTGTGGAGCGCTTCCGGAAGTCCATTCTGGGCCTGGGCAACAAAAAATTAGCTACCGGTTCTGCCGTACTGGTGCGAACCGTCTGAATCCCACCACTGTGTTCACCGCCTTGAGTTACTTATACAAATAATAAAATTGGGACAAAAAAATTAATTTGTTACAGTCTTAGGACTGATTCAGTGTTTTAGTTGTTATCATCAGTTTGCTTTGTTAAGGAAAAGTTAGAGCTTGTTTCACTCTCCGATCTGTAGCATTTCACTTTTAGAGTTAGTTCCAAAATTCCTTCCTACGACTAGCCAAACCAATGAAATTATTAGTAGAACTATATCCACCCTTCTCTCCCTCCTCTTCATCCCTCAGTCAATAGGTTGTTGTGAATATAAATATAGGAACTACAAAACATTTCGTACACATAAAAGTGATAAAAGAATAATGGGGAAAAAACATTGCTGATTTAGCAGAAATAAATCCTTCCTTGCAAATATTTTAACATTTGCCTCATTAAACAGCCTTCTAAGAACGATGGCCATATGCTCTGACTTTTTAACACCAGAGCCAAAATCAATGTTTTCTACAGATATAATGTTTTTCTCTTTGTGTTGATTGGATTCATTTCCCTCCTAATGTATTTTACCTGAAATCCTCCAGGACATAATTACATACACAGCATGAGATTTAGTATGTTTAAGAAATGATAGGATTTTTTTTTAAAAAAAATCTATATCAATGTTTGTACATCACACAAAAATCCCAACATCTTGTAAGCCAAGTGACTCTTCCTGATATAAACCTGTATCAAGAAAGCAGCGACAATACTAGCATCCAGGATTTCTCAAACACATTATTTTTTTGTAATCATACAACGTCCCCACATACATACTCTGCGCATATTTTTATTTAAAAAGCAATTAGATGTCTACAGTGCCATCACATTAAGTTCCTAGATTACATAGGCAAATTGCATAGATTGCATAGACAGTTTGTTGCCATAACAACCCATCCCCTGTAATAACATAGCTTTTCTACGGACAATCCAGTTGTTTTAATCCCACCTCAATATTACTAGTCATCTACTTGTATAACATTCCTTCTTCCTAATCATTGCCACAAAATATCAGTCAGTCTATATACTGTCGAGAACAGATTTATCGTTACTTGCAGTCAGTAGTATGCAGAGTAGTTCTCTTAAACCTCCGTCTTTCAAATATGTTTTTCTTCATTTCCTTCCTTGTGTCCAGAATTCAAAATTCATTCATTGTTTTTCCCCCCCTTGCTTTAGGTTGGATTGTTTTCTTAAAAGGTGCTACCTGATTCTTTCTGATTTTTATTTTTAGCATTTAGCAGATTTTTTTTTAGCTTACTTTCATTACAAATTCTTCTATGACTACCTTACCTAAAACTAGCAAGATGGTATCTTCCAGACAGTATGTCAAGTTGTTAGTATTTCAGTCTCCTGTTTTGATTCCAGCTGTCATCGCTTCCACTTCACTTATTCTTATAACCCATTCCCTGCATAATTTAAACAAATATATGAATCCATGTCTCACTCTCTTCCAGCTATTGTTTCTCTAAATTCAGTTCTTACAGTAGCTTATATATCTTTCAGTAGTATATATGTGTGAGAGAGAAAGTCTGGGTGTGGGTTTGTAGCTGGTGAGTGTCAAAGGCCACTGTCTGGAACAAAACCCAGAGCATCCAGGAGTATATTAGTAAGATGGCACCCAAAGATGAGCTGTTGAGAGAATGCCTGAGGCAGCAGCAGACATGGGAGAAAGAGCAAACAGAGGAAGAGCCATGGCAAAACAAGATTCTGCATGGGATAGCTGAGGTGGTTGATGTGGGGAAATCCTACCAATGTTTGGAAAGGGCTGGGGCTGGGCTAAAAGACAGCACGAAGGCACTGATCACAGCAGCACAAGAACACGTACTAAGCATCAGAGCCAGCCTTGAGCCAGTCAGGATCAAAGGAATTGAACTGCTGGCAATGTGAACAGAGTTAGCCTGCAATACTGCATTCTATCCACTGTGCCACCACGGCTCTTTTGGACTGAGCACGGCTCTGTTCTTTACATTGACTATATGTTCACATCTGACTTTATGTTGTTATGATGTACTTTACATCTGACAGTATGTTCCTCGCATAATTTCCTGTCATCAAACCTACTCTCTTTGTTTTCTAAATTTAACCCCACGATAGTTTGTGGTCAGTTCTGTAATCTGCACCTGTAAAGGTCCTGGCTGACTAGACATCTCTCCATCTTCTGCCTCTGATTATTTTAGTAGTCTATTTGAGTCTGTTGTTGGTGATGCTCATGTATTGAATTGCATTTATATTGCCTGAAGGAGGAAATGGCAACGAACCCATCTTCAGAAATACAGTAAATCTTTCTCCTCTATTGTTGCAGATACCTAATTTAAATCCATTTGTATTCTGGGTTTCTCCAAAACTCTAACACAGAAACATGAACATGAACACTCACAAACTGTATCTTGTACAAAAGGCTTTTAAAAATGGAGAGAGAGAGAGAGAGAGAGAGAGAGAGAGGCCTCAAAAGAAATATTCATAATAAAAGTGCAGGGCAATTTGAGTGTAAGAAAGAGAATTCCCATCTGAACTAAGTATGATATACTCCCAGGCAACTATTTCTAAAAACACAGTCCTGTTATAACTTAGGTCTTGTATCACTAAGTGCTACATAAACATTGAAAATTAAACAAGGCCTCACTCCACATATTTATAATCTAAGATTTAAGCCAAGCACATGAGGATGAAAGGAAATTCCCAGTGGTGAACAATGTGTATTAAAAAGTTTTTAGGTGTAGCAGCTCATCATAAAATCATGCAGAAGGGCATTTTAAGGGTTTGGAGCAACAAAGGAAGAATGTCTATTAAGAAAAAGACATTCTTAGCTTTCATTACATCAGTATATACTCAGATGAGATTCCAGTTGCCTTCAGTATTATCCACCATATGTTTCCATGATGGCAGAGTAAATACAACAGACTTCGCTATGTCAGGTGGGAGCAGAAAGGTTAGCACGTCATACAGAGTCCTAAACTGTGAGGTTAAGAAGGTTACAGCTGTAAATCTAAAGCCCTACTTTCTTTTGTGGCCTTCTCTAGTTAGTGATATTTATACAGTATGTGAATACCATGATCCATTCAAAAGTGGGCAGTTGCCCATCTGGTTTATTCAGTCCTCCCCAAAGAATGGAGGAGAGGTGGGAGAGAGAAGGAATGATGCTGGATGGGGATTGGCAAAGTAGATGATGTGTGAGAGAAGTTGCTGGAAAGGAGGACAGTAACAGTGCCTGGCAACTAGAAGACTTTGTACGTTTTTGCATGATTTAGAGATCAAGTCATTGTTGGCTTTCTTTTCTCCCCCCCCCCTTTTTCCTCTCTTCTCCCTTCCCCTTTTGCAGACATTTCGGATCAATGAGGAAGAGGCTGGTTTTCTTATAAGGCGTCTCCTAACATAAGAGTTCATCTGAGATCAGGCAGTTCCTAGCTAAGGGGGCAGGGACTGTGCAAAGGATGCTTCAAATTTGCTTTCCAAAGCAAAGAGACCATCAGTCCTAAGCAATTTCTTCTGAGATCTCCTATTGGAAGAGTTGAAGCAATGCAAAGCACCTAGATGAGAAGAATCTGTATGGCTCCTGGAGCATAAAAACACCATATCATAATGAAACCTGGTTTACCTTCTGTTCCTTAAATAGGGACCTCCGATTCCATTTTAAGGAGATTCATTTGCATCTGTGGCTGACTGGGTTTCATTGTACTTTGTGAAATGGCTAATGGGTGGGTGGAGAAAGGAGAGACACAACCCTGTTTTGGTTTTGTTATAGCTTTTATAGCAATTTTATAGCAATTTTAGTTATTGTCTAATAATGACAATAACAACTCCATCAGCATCAACAACATCATCCGTCAGTTGCAAAAAGCAGCTTTACCTGGGACAGGTTACATCCTGCAACTATACCTTTTTAATACCATCAAATAACATCTGCCTACCCCAGATCCTTTAGAGCATGGGTGTCAAACTCACCACGTCACGTGACATGTTGCGACATATTGCGACTCTTTTTGCATTGCCAGCAATGGGGTGGGCGTGGCTTCGGTATGCTGAAACCGGCCCGCGGGCCGGCAGTTTGATACCCCTGCTTTAGAAGGACTTGATAGATAAAAATGCCAATTCAGTCTAAACTGACTTTGCAACCAGCCATAATAATGCATGCTTATGAAGGCTAATACCAGCCAAAGAACTGGCAGCTGTGATTTCACATGGTTGTGAACAGATTATAATAGTTTATTAAACCTATATGCTTTCTGATTTCCATTAGCTCCAGGTGAGTTTATCTGCATAACCAGACATCCTTATGCTCCTGATCATGTGTGTATGCAGGGAGTGGGAAGGAGGAATATACAAGAATATGCAGATGTCAGAAGAGGCCAGCAACAACATTCTTGCAATCAAATGGTGTATTTTGTGCATTGAGAAAAAGAAGAGAATTTTGGTCCCTACAACTGCACATAGACTGCTTAAAAATCATAAAGGCTGAAATTGGTGGCCTGTCTAAACCCTACAGAATATGGGGCTATTCTTCCTTTTTATAGTCTGCATTTTAAAACAGGATTAAGACAGATTTGTGGAGGAGAGAACTGTCTATTGTCTACCGGCCGTGCTGTTTATACAGTTACTGTACCTATCCAGCACTATTTCCCTGCATGGTTTAGGAATAAACCCAAAATTAGGAAGAAGGATATTGCCGAGGTCAAAATTCTAAGCTAGTCAGATCTTTTTGGCATGGCAATTCTGTTCTTCTGGTAATCCACTACCAAAATATGTATTTTTTATGTTGTGCAATAGAAGCTCATGATTCACATTCAGCTTGTCAGACACAAGGTCACTCAATCTTCCCTTCAGATGCATTAGACTACTTTGGTCCCATAGTCTGTATGAACAGATGCCTATAAACTTTACAAGGTAGTAAATTATGGAAAGCATCCTTATGATTCCAAATATGTGCAACAAAATCTTCAAAAATAGGAGTTCTATTAACTAATACAAGAATGAGTTAACCATCTGCTTTTCACTGTATTGATTATACATAGGCTTGCATATGTATATGTATTTTATTATAATCTTTGAAAAGTGCCCTTTTAAGATATGAAAATGTGGTGTGTGAGGATTTAATAACACCATCACATTGGCTGAGTTATTACTTACATCAGGGGTCTTCAAACTTGGCCCTTTTATGACTTGTGGACTTCAACTCCCAGAATTCCTCAGACAGGCACGCTGGCTGAGGAATTCTGCGAGTGGAAGTCCACAAGTTATAAAAGGGCCAAGTTTGAAGACCCCTGACTTACATCCTTCAGAAAAAGGATCCTGGAACCATCACTCTCCACTTACAGTGGACAAACCATGATTTAATGTGTTGTGAACCCAGTTAATGTCGGAAGGTCATAGCTTTCCAGCTGGGAGATCATCAGAAGTCTTTTTTTCAAATGGCTCCAAAGTTATAGAATAGTCTAGATAAGTTGTCTGTTCTATCATTCTACCATTCTATCTACCATTCTATCTACCATTCTACCTACCATTCTATCTATCTATCTATCTACCATTCTATCTACCATTCTACCTACCATTCTATCTATCTATCTATCTATCTATCTATCTATCTATCTATCTATCTATCTATCTATCTATCTATCTATCTATCTATCTATCTATCTATCTATCTATCTATCTATCTATCTATCTATCTATCTATCTATCTATCTATCTATCTATCTATCTATCTATCTATCTATCTATCTGACATTTATATAGCAACCCATCTGACATAATGGCTCTGGGTGGCATACATAATAAAGCAATCCAAATACATAAAAAATTAAAATACAACCAAAACAAATTAACAAGCTAGTGAAAAAACATACAAAAGAGTGTAGTCAACCATGATATAACCATCTAGCAAACTATCAGGCTAATTGACAAAATTATGTTTTAAGGGCTTCTGGAAGGCCAACAGCCAGCCATATTTTCATTCCCTTATTGTTTCTGGTCCTGTTGCATTTCTTCTGTTAAATTATGCTTTGAGGCTACTTGTACCTATTGTGATATTTTTCAATTTCCATGCAATGCTGTAGGCTTTAACTTAACAAACAATCGAGTGTTTTATATTTGTTTAAAATACAGTCCATGTGGATTTTTTTTTTGAGTTTTTATTGTATATCCTGGTAAGAAAAAGAGATTAGGAATGTTTGTTCATAGAAACGTTACCACCACCACCCCTTATCTCTGCATGGGTCATCACTGAGGGCACCGACGTTCAGTGCATCAATCTTCATACAACAGGTAATCCTCAGTGACCAAGAGCCATGATGTTGAATTTCTGCTTCAAATGTACCGAACACTATTTTCTAGAGAGAGTATAGTCATGGGAGGCTGAATGGAGGAGGAGGAGGAGGGACAGGGGAAAGGAGGAGAAGGAGAATGTGAAGGAGGGTGAAGACGGAGAAGGAGGAGGGCCAAAGGAGGAGAAAGAGAAAGAAGCACATTGAAAGCTTCAACTGCAGTCCCCGCTCCATGCCTCTGTGAAGCAAGAAGGAAGTTTCAGGGGTGGAGCTGGAATGCTGGCTTGACAGCATTTCTGGCAAGCTCTTGAGGTTTTAGCACTTTTGCAAAGGCATCTGGTAAACAAACAAAAAGCCATCCGTCGGCTGCAAGATGTAAAACATGACTGCAAAGGAGGCAGAATGCCACTTTGAGCAATGCCGCAAAGGATCATCCAAATATAACTCTTCCCAGTTACAGCCTAATGTAAGCAAGAGCATTTTAGAACATGTGCTTTCCTTGCTGGGGATTGGCTCTTGGAGTCAACACAGCGCTATCGCTCAGCTGTTTTGGATTATGACAAAATGGAGCGTGACCCCCATGCCAGGCCTAGCTAACAGGTGGGCTCTGTTTATTATTCATTCCTTAAGGAAGAGTTCCTACTTGGAATGGGGATGCAAACGTCACTCAAGCTTTCATCCACAGTGCTCTCGAATAGTTGGATTTGGAAATCAGCCCTTGAAAGAGGCTTTCTTTGAGAGACAGAGTCTGTCATTGGGAATCACCCATTAGGTAGAGCTGCTGGGTTTAATTGATTAATCAGTTGGATTCACTAGCTGACACGCTTTGGATAAATGAAAAACATGTTTCCAATTTAAGTAGAAGAGTAAGAACTTCAAAAAAGTTTTCTCAGCTTTCTGTTGCCAAAATATAGCATTTAAAGTATCATTTGGTCTTTAGAAATATGTCCAGAGGTATCAACTCTATTTAACAACAATTCATGCTATAATGCCTTGGTTAGATTCTCAATTGCCGCAAGACTCTTTCTCGTTTTATTTCCAAAGTACTTCACTTATTCATATGTCCATTAACTGATTGAAAGATCTTATTTAAAATTGGAAAAATCCTAGCTTGTAAGAGATTATTTTAGAACTGAACTATGTAAAAGCCTATTTTCTGCTGTTTTGCAGAAATTATTTCCATTAGGTTACACTCAATAAGGAGGTAAGGAATTGAAGCTCTAGCAGCTATGCAGCTAGTTTTAATACTTCCATGTTGTAGTTTAAATGATTTTTTTATGTTTCATGATCACTACGTTGTTAAATCAGTAGTACTCAAGCAGAAACTTTCTATTAGTAGACCACATATTTAGACATCCTTTATCAGATGCTACCTTTCTTCCACTTTTTTTTTTTTTTTTACAAAATATTCTAATTGGTTGTATATCAATTGCACTTTGGACTGTGGGGACCTGTTTATAGTCACTCATACCCTTGTGGTCTCCAAAGTGAACTACTCCATTGCACTTTACATGAAGCTGTTCTCGAAGAGAATTCAAAAGCTTCAGCTGATACAGAATGTCACAGTGCAGAGAATGATCAGTCCCGATTACTTAGCATGAAGTCTCCACTGTTTTGCAAGCTGCATTGGTTTCCAATGTGCTTCACCTTTAAAGCATTCGTGGTTTGGGAGTGGACTACTTACAGGACCATCTCTCCCCAATAGTCTCTCCCCATCCCATCCAATTCACCAGGAGGGGCATGCTCTGACTACCATTGGCTAAGGCAGGGGTAGGCAACCTTGGCTCTTTTATGACTCGTGGACTTCAACTCCCAGAATTCCTGAGTCAGCATAGCATAGAGTCATAAAAGAGCCAAGGTTGCCTACCCCTGGGCTAAAGAGTGTCAGCTGCTGTTGGGAAGGAGTTCCTGTTCTGCCATGACACCTGTCCTTTGGAACATCATTCCTCCTGAGATTAGATTGGCCCCATCCCTGTTGGCCTTTCGTTAGGCCTTGAGAACTTGGTTTTGTGCAGAACCTGGGTCTGTGTGTCAGATAATGCTCCTGTCCTGGCTAGGTGGACAATTGGTTGGATAATGCATGGCTCCTATGTATTTTATTTTTTTATTTGTTTTATACTATGTATTTATGCCTTTTACTTATTAAACTGTGAGCCATTGGAGTCATGTAAAAGTGAGATGGGCGTCTAAATAAATCAAACGAATGAATAAATTCACATAAAGACCGAAAAACTTGGTTACAGACTAATATCAGACACCGCAGACATAACAACTGACATATGTAGAAGTGTTGAATATTATGGATATTGAATTTAGAGTAGAGGAATCTGCAGAAGGTTTAGGGAGGCAACTTGGTTTGAGCATTCCCCCGGAACAGCCCAGTTCAATCCAAGACTCTAATACTTGGCATAAAATGAGAATAATAGACCTAAACCAATTTTGGGGTTTTTGCAATTTTAGGGTGGGGGAAAGAAAACATGCTTATTTACTTAGATGAAAAGTAAATTAGATAATTTGATAAAAAGCATATCCGTACCTGGTAATAATTCCAGGACATACAAATTCAGCCTCGATAGGTTAAACCTGTCAATCTTCTGTGTTGGCTTCTTGGATGAAGGAATCCTTATAATGCCATTAAGAATTATGCTAGGAATGCGATTAGGTGCACTGCTCTCCTCCTTTGAGAAACCGTGTGAGCTTTCAATCAGAGCAACATCATCAAAATTAAAACAAAAACTGGAGTTCCTCCAGGGTTATCTTCCCAATTGTTTCAGCAGTGCCTCCCCACCCCCACCCCCCAACCCCAGAATTCCCATTCGGAAAAGCATAGTTAATGAATACATTTTCACCATGAAAAACAGGCTAGGGAATTAAAATTCTCAAAACCAGATGTGATGCAAAGACTGTGAAAGCTTACAGGTAATTTCAAAGTTTTAAAATATGATTAAGACTTCACAATTAAATCATTCTGAATGCAAGTTGCCAAGGAAACACCTAGTTTACCAGCTAAACCAAGTCTATTAGAGTTTTGGCATGTTTTCAGATGTAGCAAATGTAATTGCATGATCAGCTGACAAAATATCATGTCTTAGGAGCCAAACTTTAATGTTTATTTTTTTTCAATCAGCAAAAATATAGACAAATGCCTGAAAATATGCCTTAGCAACCTGTACCTTACCAGAAATTAAGGAGAAAATTTTAACAGCACATGACACCAAGGCCCCAAAATGACGATCTGCTACAAATTTCATTCTGAAAAAAAGTATTCCGATAAATGCAGTTTATCTGATGTAATGCCATGGTTCCGACAGATGAAACCCTTCAAAAGAACTTCGAAGCATTGTTTTCCTTAAAGAGTCTTTTATTCGGGAAACATAGTTGAACCCAAAACTAAATTCCCCTCCCCTGGATACAAAGTTTCAAAGTACAATTCCCACCCTCAATAACCTGTCATAAAGCACATTCCCCAATTAGCTTATAGTGCAGGCTTTCTCCCCAGCTCTCCAGCCCGCCAAAATGTTATCAGCTCTGGATCCTTGAGTTCTCATGGCAGAGTTATTATTATGGATAACTGAGTTCGCATCCCAATCCCCCCTCCCTACACCAACTAATTCTAAAAGCAAGAAAAAGGGAAAAGAGAAAATGGCTGCTTTTTCATCTGTTGTCAAAGCACGAACATCCGATGTTAGCAGCGTTGACATCAATGCTAAATATTGTTTTAGCAGGTTGTGAGTTGGGCTGCCTTTCTTTCTTTTATTTTATTTTTCATTGTCCATTTCAAAGTTGAAATAGGACAGAAATGGGAAAAGGGTAGTAGCAATTCAAGGCATCTCCCTACAATGGGCAATTTACCACCACCTATTATTTGAGGGCAGGAAGGGCAAATCCCGACCAGGAAGCAATTTGATTCATTACTATTTATCTAAAAGTCAATAAGGATTCTCTCTCTTTTTTATTTATGAGATTTGAAATAAACTAATTCAATGCCAATAGCAAGAAGCAAGCATCCATCTGCCACATATCTTCAAAAATATACAGTTAGTTAGGAATTAGCAAAGAATGGTTAAAATAGAAATACGAGTGATCTGGACCACATGGCTATTCAGAAGAGGAGGACTGATATATGTGACTCTTAGCAATATACAGGATTAATCGTATATTTCAATATATACATTTTTCTCAGTGAAATCATAGTGAAGAGACAAAATCCAACATGTGTTCACATTTGGCCATAAAAAGGGGATAGCTTCTATGAAACTGATCACTGAAGTTTACTTTATGAGATGGCTTCTAACATTTCACTTCCTTGGGCTATTTCACACCTCAGAATTGTTTCCTGAACCAAATCCATCCCATAGTTAAAGGCTGTTCCCTTGCCATGCTCTACATTTACTTTTTTGCAACAGCCTGCCTTGCATTGTCTTCCATCCATATGGAGTCTCCAGTTCAATTTGTATGCAACTCTCAGCCCTTTTAGCTCCCCCAAATGTGAGATGTGAAACCAGATGGGATTGGTTCAAGATTCCACTCAGAATCCCTGCCCTTTGCTAGAATTGTTCATCCCATTCTCCTTTTCCGCAGGTGTCATGGCCAGCTAGAGCAGTTAGTCCTTATTGGCATGGATAAGCTGATAGAACCTGTGACTCATACTTTTAGGAGATGGTAGGTTGGGAATCCAGTGAATGGAGGCGTGATCCTAATCCATGGTCCTTCTCTACTGAGGTGTATGAAACAGAGGATTGACTTTACATCATGGATAGAATGGGCTGCTTATTAGTTGCCTCCCCAGTCCCCACCTCCCATCCCAAAAAAGCTGCGGTTCTGAAACACTTGGATATTTGCATGTCTGCTGATCTCTTTGTGAATAGATAGCACTGTACTGTCTAATGACATACAAACAAACAAACAAACTGTCTAAATGTCTTTAGTGCAATCATATCAGCTTTCCGAATTATTCTTATAGGTATGACTCTCTACTATAATACTTCAGAATAATAGTTGATGGGAGATGCTATTCAATCTATTCTTCCATCTTGCTCCCATAGAAATAAAATGGCTCTGATTCAGAAGACTAAACCAATATATGGTGGAATAACAGGCTGTTCTCTCTCCGGTCCATAGATTGGTTGAGCTCTTCTTGGCCCAAAGCAAAAATTAAAGCTGTATCTGTGAACTTGCAAAGCTGATAAAACTTTTTTTTTCTTTTTTTTAGAAATATCAATAAATGGGATTCCTGCTTCTGCTACAATTGAAATGTTTCGGGACAGCACTATAGTTTTTATTGGGAGGGCAGCAAGGAACGGGCATATATTTGCATTGATGAAGTCATAAATACTGCATAAAAATATGTGATTAAAACCAATAGGAACTTCTATGCCATGTGTTCATCTCTTATTGTCAGTCTCTCAGATATTTTTTTTTTCTTTAAATTCATCTAACTCAACCAGCAGTATCTTTAAAATCAAACAATTCCACCCAAATGATTAAATAAACATTGTTGTATTGTGCTACAAGCTCCACCCGCTTGCATGATGTCATGATCAACGTACAAAAGGAGCAGAGCTTGCAATGTGATGTTATAATTGTGATCTTGTCTTTTGCTTTCCCCATACTTCCTTGCGGATGCCTATGAACCCAATCCCAAATATCCAGGACCTTCTCTTTGTCTATTCAAAAATTCCAACTGCTTCTTCTGCTTCCACCCTGAGATCTTTCATCAGGAAATGTATCAATAACTTGAACTCTTATGTACAACACAACGGAATAAGATTATCAGGAGACTATCTTCTAACCATTAGCTTCTCCAGTGAAACACCAGATCAACCAATTTGGACATTTAATAGAAACCTGCATTGCCAGGTTTCTTAAAACTATATTTAAAATCAAAGCTTGCCAACAGAAGAAAGTATTTGTAGCTCAGGGTTGAAATGAGGGGGTCCTTGGTGCTCTCTGAGCTTGGTTCCTTTCTCGCAGACGTCTCATTACCAAACTAGGTAACATCATCAGTGCTAGCAGTGATGATGTTACCTAGTCTGGTAATGAAACCAAGCTCAGAAAGCACCAAGGACCCCCAAATTAAAGCATATTACATACATCATTTGATTTTTACTCAATTGTTCTAATTCTGTCAGTTTGTAAGATAGTTAATAACATTTAAAAAAAGTAAAACAATCTAAAAACTTTAAAAGCATAAATTACACTTAATGTTAAAGGGACACATCTTATACAAGGCTTGCTTAAATGCCAAGAGCAATTGCTGAAGGACTGTACTCCTCAATCCAGGACTTCCACGGCATGAGGGGTGGGAGTGGGAATTCACAGTCTGCAAGATGGCCGGTGCAGTACTGTAAATGAAACTCCACGACTTTAATAGGTAAAGTCAGAGGGGCGGGGCTTTGATTGCAATGCCACCCCCCCACCCCCACGAGTCCTGCAGACTTTTATCATAGGTCCCTCACAGAGACTCTTGCCAGAAAGCAGTCCATGCCAGAAAGATGAACTTCTGGCAACAGGGACATCTTCTAAAGGCTTCTTCAGCAGATATTAATGGCTGGACATTTGGTTCCCCAAATTTTCTAATTTGTATCTACGGGTAGTCCTCGACTTACAATAGTTCACAGACTGTCAAAGTTACAACGGTACTCGTGTATGTTTTTCACACTTACCACCTTTGCGCCATCCCCCATGGTCACGTGATCAAAATTCAGACTCTTGGTAACTGGTTCATACTTATGGTTTGCGGTATCCTGGGGTCATGTGATCACCTTTTACGACCTTCTGACAAGCAAAGTCAATGAGGAAAGCCAGATTGACTTAACAGCCATGTTACTAACTTAACAACTGCAGTGATTCGCTTTTAACAACATTTGACAAGAAAGGTGGTAAAATGAGGTGAAACCCACTTAACAAATGTCTCACTTAGCAACAGAAATTTGGGGGTCTGTTGTGGCCGTAAGTCGAGGGACTACCTGTAATGCTCTTTTGATGTTCAGATGCCTAATTTTTTTTATGTAAAATCTTAAATGCAGGATTTTTTTCCCCATCAGTATTCATTCTATTTTGAGACAAAGTGAGATATACACTTGGCCCTGGTGTGTATTATGATTTCGACCAGTTGGCAATTCACTGCCCATTTCTTAGTTTACACTATGCTTTAAAACAGGCACACATGCACAGCCACGCATTCTTGAAGAAAGCCAGAGTCTCTTGTAGAAAACAGTAGATGGCTTTGTGAGTGTCTGATATACTAGTGAGTTTCAAATTTTCGCTTGTTTGTTTTTATAGCATTCTACTGTTTCAGAAATACCCATAAATTGCCCTACATTATGGTGCCAGCAATG
The DNA here is from genome assembly GCA_023970755.1 of Azemiops feae. Taxonomy (NCBI): domain Eukaryota; kingdom Metazoa; phylum Chordata; class Lepidosauria; order Squamata; family Viperidae; genus Azemiops; species Azemiops feae. The sequence continues at coordinate 6,413,959 of JALGBA010004228.1, read as the reverse complement.
AGCTTCTCTCACACACGTGTCATAGACAGGCTTGCCTTCTTTCTCTTGCCTGTGGCTCATTCCGACCACAAAACAGAAAAAGGCACATCTCCAAACACGCAAGCATAATCCATACTGGATGTTTTAGAAATGCTTGTTTTTATGAGATTATAGAGTGGTAGAGATATTTCAGACAGAAATGAGAGACTAGTTATCATATGCAGTAGAAGTGGACTGGAAATACTGGATCTCCTGCTATAATGATGAGGCCACATTGATTTCCTGATTGATTTTTTCCCCCTGATCTTATCCTTTTCTTATTTTCAACTGAAACTTCGCAATTCTTAAAACTGAAATGAAGTCCCAAAATTGTAAACAGGGCCTACTCCTAAAATAGAGTTTTTATGCTCATGAGCACAAACTTATTAAAAATATTGTAAAAATATTGTAAACATAAACAATTTCCTCAGATACAATCTAAATCACACTATAAAAGAGTTGCTCATTGAATTCAAATGAAGGTAGCTTTCCTATTTAAATTACATTAAATCTGTAATTTAATGTAATCCAGATTACATTAATTGTAATTAATCATATGGTCTCCCTCCCTCCCTGTCTCGCTCCCTCCCTCTCACATAGAAATCCAGCTTTATTTTATTTTTGTGAAATCTATAGCTCCATGTTTTGGAATATCTGTTCTTTGAATTCATTCAGGATTTTTTAAAAGTGCAGATTTAAATTTGTGATATTAACATAACTGACATAATTAACTAGTGGTTAAGGTACAGGGCTAGAAAGCAAGAGACTGTGAGTTCTAATCCCACCTTAGTCATAAAAGTCAGCTAGGTGACTTAGAGTCAGTCACTCTCTTTCAGCCCAACCCACCTCACAGGATTGTTGTTGTGGGGAAAATAGGAGGCCACATGTGTTGGATATGTTCACCACCTTGAGTTATCTGCAAAAATAAAAGTGGGCTACAAATGAAAGTAAAATAACAAAATAAAAAATAAAATTAGTTTTCCCTCAGAGGGAAGAAAGCAAGTTACCTATCCATTCCATTGTCACCCAGGTTCTCTTCTGACCACTCATTCTTTCTGATCTGAATCTGAGAGAAAAGGTTCATGCAACTAGGTGTTTTTGTCTGCAATTCTTCTATCCTATTCCTGTATGTATTTTTAATAAGGACCTTAGACATATGGAAAATCATATAAAAATTTGAAAAGAGCAGACATTAATATTATTAATATTCATCATCTGAAATTCATAGATCAGTCTAGGCTTTGTGTTGGACTGAATTTTTCATATATCAGTTGCAAAAGCACAGCATGGGGGGGGGATACACAAGAAACAAGAAAACAAGAAGAGCTGAGTTAGTGTTTTAAGAAAGGGAGAATAAATTCTCTCTACCAATTTTTTCCCACACCATGCATAACCTTATTCACATTGATTAAGTCCTCTTTCCCAAGTGTAAAAATGCAAGACATCCTAGTCCTAGGGTAAGTATTATTTGATATACTACATAAAACCTTTTAAATAATAATAGCATCTGAAGGTTATTTGCAATTAAATGTTAGAATTTGAAACACGTAAGTTATTTATTTAAGTCATGCCCTGATACAATTGCAATCATACACATATTTTCATAGGAATATGCCCCACTGAACACAATCCATTTTGCTTTTCAATACACAAAAGACAGTATGAAAGATGTAACCCTATTTAAATGAAGATAGGCCAGACAAAGAAATTCAAACTCAAATTGCACAAAATAAGAAATGTGTAATTTGCTCTTTGAACTGTTTCAATAGCATAAATTACAAATTTTCTCCAAAATATAATCATCTGATGGGGGGGGGGGGGAAACACATGAGTGTCCTTAAGGATATATTCCTGGAAAAATGACCAAACTCAGTAAGTGATGAGGAAAAAAAAAATCAGCTGAACACAATCTGAAGCAATGGTTAAAAGTTTTACTTTCAATAATATTAAGGCCTCTTGTTAAACTATTTTTAAAAAAGGGCAATGGAAATAAGCCTCTTGGGCAGGGTCATTGTTCATTCATGTTTCAGTCAGAGGTCCCTTTTACTAGTAGATTCTGAAGATGATCCCATATTGCAATTCTGGATTGACTTATCCTGGCTAACCTAACTATTATGCTAGTTGAACTATAATGCTAGCACGGTCCATTCTGTAAAAGCCAGCAGTCCAATTTTGTATGTGAGTGGGGCAAATATAATGAATCAGAATGTGCAAAAGGGTCCTATCTTTGTCAGAGCATAAAGATGCATCTAGGTCAAGACTGTCCAACCTTTGCAACTTTAAAATTTGTGGACTTCAACTCCCAGAATTCCCCAGCCAGCCATGCTAGCTGGGGAATTCTGGGAATTGAAATCCACAGGCCTTAAAGTTGCCAAGATTGGAAACCCTTGATCTAGGTAGAGAAAATCCTTCAGATTTCCAAAACCTTTGGATTCTAAAAATTAAAACAAAAGATCAGAATAGAATCTATGTATCCACATGTCTGTGGACCTTTTCATATAAACCTGAAAGGATTGAAATTCACATTCTCTAAAAGCTTTATTCATTCATGCACATTAAATGTTTGATGGCTTTAATATCAAATAATGATTTCCAGTTGAAATACACATGATTCACCATCAAATGTATAGTTGTTAAGTAAAGCCATGAATAAAGGAACATCAACAACATCAAGGGCACAAGATTTCAATTAAATGAAATTCAAAAATTAGAATCTCAGACTTTCTCCCTTTAAATGCCTCACCAGTACTCATCAACCCCCAATTGCTGAATGCTCAGTTTGTTTGCCTCTTGATGACCTTGGTTATTTAAATCAACTCAGTGTGCCTAAAATTATAAAACATGAGAGCTGTGACATCCAGTTCAGTGGGAGCCACATGTCTGCAGTTCAAGGGTACTTTCTTTGTTGTTAAACCTTTTAGCACATGAATTTTCCAAATTAGAGAGAGCAGGAACCAATGAAACCACAAGAACCTACATAAACCTATTCTGAGTTTCCAGAACTGTCTTTAATTCAATATTATATAAAGAAATGGATAGGCTTACACAGTTTCAGGGCTACAGTACAAACAAATAAACAAAAAAGAAACCCACTCAACTGTCCTATTTTTTCATGCTCAAACCATTAAGCGGCTTAGTGAAAATATTTCACCAGCATCTACATGGAAGGGGTGGAAAATAATACAATGCACACAAATGCTAATATACATCTATATTGAGCCTTGCTGCTAATGTGCTGCCTTTTGGCAGCAAATCAAAATAAACTTTGCCGCAGTTTTGCCTGCTGTGCTTGATTTTCTCCAGGGCTGAAAATATTGGGGTTTTTTTTTAGTTATGGTTTGATCCTTCTTTGCCTGATTTAAATCAAACATTCAGATATTTAAGGATCCTAGAAGACATTGAAGCTTAACTTGAGGGAGCTTAGATTACATGGGTTTAATTATCTGCACTGTCTTTGTCTAGCATGAAACCAAAGTCTTCACTGGCTTTGTCTAGCCTGACCCAAACATACAGTTGTGAGAAGTGCAGTAAAAAATGAAACAAATCTCTACAGGGAGATCAGAGACAGATCTAAACCAGTAATTTATATATATATATATATATATTCCAGTCTGCAGATTTTTGCTCCTAATTTAATTAATTGTCAACAATGGGAGAAAGAGCTGAGGAAGTGAGAGACAGTTCAGTCTAATGGTTAAGCCAGGGGTCTTCAAACTTGGCCTTTTATGACTTGTGGACTTCAACTCCCAAACTTCCTGAGTCAGGCACACAGGCTGAGGAATTCTGGGAGTTGAAGTCCACAAGTATAAAAGGGCCAAGTTTGAAGACCCCTGGGTTAAGCCATGAAACTCAGCCAGGTGACTTTGGGCCAATCAATGTGTCTCAGCCCAACCTACCTCACAGGGTTGCTGTTGTAGGGACAATAGGAGGCAAAAGATGTGTTGGATATGTTCACCAAATTCAGTTGTTTGTAAAAATAACAAAGGCAGGATACAATTAAATAAATAAATAAAGCCCCTTAGTCATGCCATTGCATCATCAACCTGCCCTTGTAATTTGCAGACTTGCAAAACACATACAGAAATCTTTAGGGGGGGGGAAGCATCCCCTGATTGCAAAAATTTGACTTGCCTTTGCATTCTGAGATGTTTTAGGACTCTTGTTCACTTAACACTGAATGTTGGCTAAGCTACTTGAAGCTTCTGATCACTGAGAATATGAAATAGGACCAGTCTTTATTTATCTATCTATCTAACTTCTTATTTGACAAAGGGCTAACTTGATTTCTATGCTGTACATCTGCAATGATGGTTCAAGCCAAAAGATGATATCAAGCAGAAAAAGGTTTCTATGATATTTTATGGAAATGAACTCTTGACTTTGTAGCCACGTGGATGCAGCACTCCAGCTGTGCTATTAATTATGTCAAGGCATATTTACAGCAGAGTAGCCCAGTTTAGCAGCTCTTATCTAAGTGACAAAGATTCCCCCAGAGCTTCAGCTGGAGCCGTTGCTCACTGCTGTTACTTGATAGCCCAATTTATTCCAACTCCCCATCTACATTCATTATATACATTCAAGGATGCTTCAAAAGTTGATCTATGTTCACACTGACTGACCTGAACAACTCTCTCAAGTACAGGGAGTCCTCAAGTTATGACCACAACTGAGCCCAGAATTTCTGTTGCTAAGTGAGACAGTTGGCTTTTTGCCCCATTCTATAACCTTTCTTGCCACTGTAGCTATTCAGTGAGTAACACGGTTGTTAAGTGAACCTGGCTACCCCATTGACTTTGTCAGAAGGTTGCAAAAGGTGATCGCATAGTTCCAGGATTCTGCAACCATCATAAATACGAGTTAGCTGCCAAGCGTTTGATTTTTAATCATGTGACCACAGGGATGCTGCAATGGTTGTAAGTGAAAAATGGTCATATGTCACTTCTTTCAGTACCATTGTAACTCCAAACAGTCACTAAATGAATTAAATATCATCTGCATATTGAAATTCAATAATGCTTCAGATTGTGCATTTCAATCAAATGTCAAGACAATTATTATTTTGTTTAAGAAAAGCCCCAAAAGTGTAGCTGAAATCAAGGCTGGCCAAATCAAATACAATCAGATTGATTATTATGATCATAGGCCAGCATAAAAATTGGCCAATTTTTCACACTCCAGATATTGGATTGCTTAGTATCCTTCCTCCTCCTCAGATTGACCGAGGCTAATGGGAATAAGATTAAAGCAACATCTGGAGGATGAAATGTTACCTGTCCCTGGTAAAATAAAATAACTTTATGAAACACAATCTTCTTTGCCACTTTTAAAAAGGTACAAATCATTATCATAATTGCAAGCACAACTATTATAATTTCACATAAAGTATTTTTATTATATAGTTTTTACAACAACAACAACAACAACAATAATAACTTTATTGTCACTTTGAATGTACACCAGTCGGCGTACATCAAAATGAAATCTCGTTGCATACAGCTATCAAAGGGCCACCACCTCCGATATACACTGCTTGTTCGTGGCCAGCTCAAGTTTCAGGAAAAAACTTTCAAAATAATAATGGTATTGTACGGTATACTATTTATTTGTGAGTTAAACCTAGATGAAAGGTAATTATATTATCCAGATTTGTCTCTCTATCAATATAAGGCCATCTTGAAGGCTAAAAGTTGATCTATATCATATTGCTCATGTGACTGTAGTGGTGCTGTGATGGCTGAACTTCAAGGACCAGTGATAAGTACCACTTGTTGAGTGTCCTCGCAAATTTGAGCAATCATTGAACAAGTCATTAAATGAGGACCACAAACTGCTAATGTTGTACTAGCAAATATGGGGGACTGAGCTGCTCATTAGGGTTGGTGCTGGGTCCAATGCCTTCCGAAAACACTTGTTAGGCTATTACCGTAGTTGGAGACTTTCTGTATGGAACTCCATCATGTATGGACTATATCCATAGTCTACCTTTGAATTTGTAAATAGAATAAACGGTTTCATATTTGCTCATTGAGAATGTAATTGTGATGTGCTTTTTAACTTTTTTTGCCACAGGCTAAATAAATAACTTGTTAAGCTTGTATAAATATCTTTCACTTTGTAATCTGCCATATAACATTATGAGGTAGTTCAGACAAGCAGCAGTCCAGGCGTACTACCTCTAACTTATTGTAAGGTTATAGTAACAGAATCCAGCAAATCTGAAAATACATCTTGCGCCCTTCTCCCCCACCTTTACAGACCAAGAAACTAGGAAAGGTCACTTCTGTTGACTCAGCTGCTGCTTATCTGACTGTTGTCTAGTCTGTAGCTCTTCCTCTGTCTCTGAAGGTCATTCCCACATACCATTACAGATGGAGGAAGGAAGGAAGGAAGGAAGGAAGGAAGGAAGGAAGGAAGGAAGGAAGGAAGGAAGGAAGGAAGGAAGGGAGGGAGGAGGAGGGAGGGAAGAGGGAGGGGGGAGGGAGAGAGAGAGAGAAGAGAGAGAGAAGAAAGAAGAATGAGAAAGAAAGAAAGAAAAGAAAGAAAGAAAGAAAGAAGAAAGAAAGAAAGAGAAAGAAAGAAAGAAAGAAAGAAAAAGAAAAGAAAGAAAGAAAGAAAGAAAGAAAGAAAGAAAGAAAGAAAGAAAGAAAGAAAGAAAGAAAGAAAGAAAGAAAGAAAGAAAGATCTCCTGCCTCCTTCAAGACAGAACCATTAAAATTGTTTTGTAGGCACAAAACAAATTCATAATATATGGGAAGGCGAGACATTCATTATTACATGAAAGGATGAGTTCTATTCACGAACCAACACAGAGAATAAGGAATATTCTGTGATTGTATGTCTTCATGGAACAATAAGTGAAGAATCTAATCAATATCTTTGTCTCCAATACAAATGTAGCTTATATGAGCTGTCATCTCTCCCCTAATGGAATTAATACATTTGTAAGTGCTCATATTTAGCTAAATTGCATCATTACTGTTATAGCTTTGTCATGCAAAATGTGTTGCAAACTGAAAATAGTAATCCTACATTATTGTTAATATTTCTTACTATGGATAATTGCTGAATAGATGAATAGGTACCTGCATTGCTAAATTAAAACTGTTGAGTTTGTTTACATTTATTTGTGTACAATGATTTGCATCCCTTTTTGGCTACTAATAAAGTCACTGACAGCAGCTACTACAACAAAAATAAATAAACCAACATTGAAGTGGCAGGCACTATTGTAATATTTAATATTTTAAAACATTTCTCTCTTAAAATACAAAAAAAATGCCCTTAAAAACCAAACCTTTTAAAGGCAAAGGAAAATTTATACACAACGCATTTAGTGGTCAGAATCAGTCCAAATTTGAAACTTTGGTCTGAATTTATTTGGATGCATGAATAAAATAGATTTCCTGAACTGATGTGTATATCAGAATCAAACTGGACCCGACCTATATATATTTTTATATAAGTACACTTATCCCTATTACAGTAGGAGTGGACAATCCTTCCGATATTTTAATCACAAACCACTTTCATGGTCATAACCTTTGGGTAATTGGTAAAAGTTCTGGGAATTATTTTTCATCAACATCTTGGATGTTGGATTCTTCAGGATGTTTAGCTGTCTTGCTCTGAAATTCAAGCTAAAAGACTGTTGTTTTCAATCTTTAGAATTTTAAGGCAAAACAAAACAGTAAGGTGATCAAAATAGCCCTACTGGAACACTTTCTCTTTAAGATTAAATCTGTTTTATCCATTTACTGAGGTTGTAAGTTGGGTAAATGATTATCCATTTATCCTTTGTATGGACAATCTCATAATTTTGATCTAATTCTTTTTCTCCTCTTGAAAACTCTCCACTCATGTAATATTTTTTTTCTTTACTTGAACGGGCAAGCCCTAACTTAAGCTTTTAATTTTTTAAAAGCAAGGTTGCTAGTTTCCCATTAAATATATTACCTCTGCTGAAAATATGTGCAAAGAAAAAAAATACCCTAAACCAATTCACTAGACATATTTATTTCTCAGTAAAAAGACATAGGAGCACTCCGTTTTTGATTTTTGTTTTCATTGAAAAGCATATTTCACTTATATGTTATTTGTAAATATGAAAGAAGGAATAGCTTGCCTTCAGAAGTTGTGGGTGCTCCATCACTGGAGCCTTTCAAAAAGAAATTGGACAACTATTTGTCTGAAATGGTATAGGGTCTCCTGCTTGAGCAGTGGGTTGGACTAGAAGACCTCCAAGGTCCCTTCCAACTTTATTATTCTATGTTCTAAATTCAAGCCATGACCCTGGGTTTAAGACAGTAGGTATGGGAAACAAATCCAAACAAGGCAATTCAACATCTGCTTATATCCTGACTTGTTTAAAAATGATTCGTCATAGTTTCCCATTTCTAACACGACACTAAAAGACATATGTGCAAAACATGCTATCCTATATAGCATTTTTGCACATGATTTTCCAGAATGGTTACTAGCATTGCAAATTATTTACAACTGAAGGAAGATTAATAGTTTATGATGGTTTGCAAATGAGCACAGCTTTACTAGATAATTTTATTTAAAGAGATTCAAGTGAACCATTAAATGGTTTAGTTTGGTGAAACTTAATTATTTCTTTAAAAGAAACTGAGTGTATTTGTGGAAGCATAGATATCATATGATCTTCTCAGTGACATATTTACAATGCATTCAGAAAGTATTCAGACCTCCTTTACTTTTGTTAATTTTGTTATGCTGCAGCCTCATTCTATAATTGTTGAAATTCATTTCCCCCCTCATTAATCTATACTCAGTACCCCATAATGACAAAGTGAAAATAGAATTTTAGAAATGTCTGTAAATTTATTAAAAAGAAAAAACTGAAATATCACATTGGCATAAGTATTCAGACCCTTCACTCAGTACTTTGTTGAAGCACCTTTGTCAGCAATTACAGCCTTGAGTCTTTGGGGGTATGACACAACAAGCTTTGCCCACCTGGATTGGGGAATTTTCTGCCATTTTTCCTTGTAAATGCTCTCAAGCTCAGTCAGGTTGGATGGCGACCGTTGGTGGACAGCCATTTTCAGGTCTCTCCAGAGATGTTCAATAGGGTTCAAATCAGGGTTCTTCTGGGACACTCTAGGACATCCACAGAGTTGTCCCTAAGCCACTCCTGTGTTGTCTTGGCTGTGTGCTTCGGATCATTGTCATGTTGGAAAGTGAACCTTTGGCCCAGTCTGAGGTCCTGAGTGCCATGGAACAAGTTTTCATTGAGGATATTTCTGTACTTTGCTCCATTCAGCTTTCCCTCAACCCTGACCAGTCTCCCAGTCTCTGCTCCTGAAAAACACCCCTACACCACCATGCTTCACTGTTGGGATGGTATTGGGCTGGTGATGAATGGTGCCTGGTTTCCTCCAGACATAAAGTTTAGAATTGAGGCCAAACAGTTCAATCATGGTTCCATCACACCAGAGAATCTTGTTCCTCACAGTCTGAGAGCCCTTAGAGGTGCTTTTTGCAAACTCCAAGCAGGTTTTCATGTGTTTTACACTGAGGAGAAGCTTTTGTCTAGCCACTCTGCCATAAAGCCCAGATCGGCGGAGGGCTGCAGTGATGGTTGTCCTTCTGGAACAGTCTCCCATCTCCACACAGGATCTCTGGAGCTCAGTCAGAGTGACCCTCAGGTTCTTGGTCACCTCTCTTACTAATTCTCCCTTCTCCCCTGATTGCTCAGTATGACTGGGCGATCAGCTCTTGAAAGAATCCTGGTTGTGCCAAACTTCTTCCATTTGAGAATTATGGAGGCCATTGTGCTCTTATGAATCTTCAGTGCAGCAGAAATTTTATTGTAGCCTTCCCCAGATCTGTGCCTTGCAATAATCTTTGTCTCTGAGCTCTGCAGGCAGTTCTTTTGACCTCATGGTTTTTGCTCTGCTACAGTATGCATTGTCAGCTATAAGGCCTTCTATAGACAGGTGTGTGCCTTTCCAAATCATGTCCAATCAATTTAATTTATCACAGTTTCAATCAATCAAGGTGTAGGAACATATCAATAACGATCAAGAGAAATGGGAAACACCTGAGCTAAATATGAAGTGTTTTGCAAAGGGTCTGAATACTTATGCCAATGTGATATTTCAGTTTTTTTTCTTTTTAATAAATTTACAGACATTTCTAAAATTCTGTTTTCACGTTGTCATTATGGGGTACTGAGTGTAGATTTATGAGAAAAAAAATGAATTTCAGCAATTGTCGAATCAGGCTGCAGCATAATAAAATTGACAAAAGTGAATACTTTCTGAATGCACTGTAAGTGCTCAAGACAATACCCGGTTATTAACAACCAGCTGTTCCAAACTTAGACTGGATTGTTCCTGTGGCTATTTATATCATGGCATATTGTTTGAATAGAGACTTGGGGGGGGGGAAACATTGCAACTCATCATGTATCTTTAATTGTTCAAATGATATTTTGGCTTTAAAAAATGCATTAACCAGATCAGGCAGTACTTCATTCAATTCTCTTCACGGATCAAATGGCACAGATAGGAGGAAGATGGCTCACAAGAAAGGAGATAAGATTCAGCACTTGATTTAATAGCTGCCGATTGGAGAAAGGGGAGAAAAGGAAAGAAAGAAAGACAAATATGTACAGTCCCATATTTACAAGGGTAAAAAAAAAAATCATATGCTAGTACATAAAAGTCCTCCACAGCATGTGAATAGGGTGAGGTCAGAATCAATATTGACATAAAAGGAGCCAAATTAACAATCCACACCAATATATTTCAAACAACCTCAGCATTGATAAAAGGCCTAGAGATTATAGAAAATGTGGATACTTTATTACTTTCCACCTACCTGAAAACAAAGTTCTTTTTCTTGAAGACGACAAATCACAAGAAAGGAAGTTGGGCAACCTTATCCTATTCTTGCCCACACATGGATCATTTGTAGTTCCTTTATAAATGCTTAGTGAGCGACCTTTGCTGTTTCCATTTTAGATAAATGAATTTAAATGCAAAGAAATGCATGAGTATCTGCAATTTCATGTCCCAGACCAAATAGCAAACCTAAGGGGATTTCATTTTAGTTTCCACTAATAAAAATTCATGCCCATATGTAGGGTAATGCTACACGATTATTATGTGTCACAATGATGGGGTTTCACAATGCTACACAAGGTATAAGGGTGCACCGTGTATCGCTTAAAGCACAAAAACCTTCCGTTTTTGTGCTTTAAATGATACACGGAATATTGGACAGAATATTGGACACAAATTCAAGGGATTTGAAACTACAGGTAATCCTTGACTTTCATTTAGCAGCCGTTTGAAATTAGAACAATACTGAAAAAAGTGACTTATGTCCGGTCCTCACACTTATGACCATTACAGCATCCCCCCAAAATCACATGATCAGAATTTGGACACTTCATAATCAATATCTATTTATGATAGTTGCAAGTGTTCTGGGGTCACGTGCTCACCATTTACAACCTTCCTAGCTGGCTCCCAACAAGCAAAGCCAATGGGGGGGGGGGGAAGCCATATTTTAACAATTGCATGATTCACTTCACAGTTGCAGTGATTTGTTTAACAACGGTGGCAAAAAAGGTCGTAAAATTGGATGCAATACACTTAACAGCCACCTTATTTAGCAGTGGAAATTCTGGTCCTGATTCTAGTTGTAAGTCAAGGACTACCTGTATATCCATCACAGCTTATATTTGGTGTGTGAAAAAAGCTGATAAATATCTAGTTTAAAAATGGGTCAGACTCAACTGAGAATTCTACAGAAAAGGATTCCATCCATCCATCCATCCATCCATCCATCCATCCATCCATCCATCCATCCATCCATCCATCCATCCATCCATCCATCCATCCATCCATCCATCACCTAATACAGCCCTATGGGAGTGGCAGCCAGATATTAAAATGCTGTCAGCTGCTTTATCTTCAGTCTTTCTCCTTCCCTTCCTTTCTTTTCTGCTCACAGAAACCAGAGTGGACCATATTCAGCCTTCCCTATGTTTGTTCAGTACACTCACGAACATAACAGGAACAGAAAGGAGAAATACACACACATAAAGGCAACACATGTACATCCTCCCATACTCACACATATACACCCACACAAGCAACAGGTATGGACACATCATGATTAATATCCGAGAAGAAAGTGCACACACAGAAATTTAGACACAAGTTACTTCATCATAGTGAAGAAAATATCCGTGCCTCCTATGAACACTGCAAGCAAAAAGATTAGAAAGAATTCAAAAAGCCGTGATCTCAATGCTTTCTCTATTTTGTTTTTGAAAAAAGAGTAGGTGGAATCATAGGGAAGATGAAGCCATAATGTAGAATAGGCGGAGCCATCTGAGAGGAACGGTTTCAGGTTTCAACTGCAGAAATGGTATTGCACATCAAGACATCACTATTCTTATTCTTATAATTATTATTAAATTTATTTGCTGCCTATCTTGCCATGGGGCTACCCTAGGCGGCTTACAACAATAAAAAAAAATGAAGAAATAAAAAGGAAGTTTAAACAAAGCAAAAGTAAAATAACAGAACAATAAAATAAAATAGAACAATAACATAAACAAAAATAAAAAAATAAAATACATCAATATGACTTGTATTAGTAAACATTAGTAAATTAGTAAATAATTAGTATTAGTAAAGTGCTATTACTTTATTAATCTAAGAGAAAATAATGTGTGCACTAATCATGCCATTCAGAAGTTGCATAACATTAGTAAAAAAAATCAATTGTATGCAAAATTATAGTATGCAAATAAAAAAAATATTTGTGTAGAAAATAAAATATAGATTTAATAAATACATAGTTATAGCACAATATATAGGTTTCTTCAGTAATTACTATTACAGCCCTATTTAAATTTACATTGCGCTGCAAACACTGTCATTCCCTTCTATGTTAAAATATCATTTTTTTTCAGAAATACCATTCAAACACCAGACCTTTTAGATGTTTCAGCATAGAGACTCCTTCCTTCTGTCAACAGAGGTGTGAATTCAGGTGGCGTGTACTAGAAATATTTTGCTGGAAGTTTTCATGCTCTAACATAACAAGCAGATGGATCCATGAGGAAAGCTTCATTGGTGTAAGATTCATTCATAAAAATAAGTGTGTGAGATTTCACATTACAATCTAATCCAGGGTCTATTTTATTTATATATAACTGTGAAAGGGAAAACTGAAGAACAAATCTGACAGTTAAAATGATAAGACTTGACAACATTTATTTTCTGTTGCTTTCAAAGTTTAAAAATTAAAGTTGTTTTAATCAATGTTACAGAAATGCTCACAGACACTGGCTAAAACCAAGAGAAAACAAAATACAAAAACAGATTTAAGCACAGAAACTATTAATTGATTTTATTAGATGTCCAGATTCTAAATTTTCCCAATTAAAATACAGAAAAAGAGGTTAAAATTAAAGATAACTCTGACCCACCCAAGCGTTGTTTTAAAATCCTACAAGATCACACACACGTTGGCAAGAGTAAGCTACTGAACTTGGGATGGGGGCTTGCTTCTGATTAATCCAAAAGAATTTGTTATTAATTTCCATATTTTTACACCATTAAAATTGTGCCATTGTGAGCATGTGACCGGAAAACAGTAAATTGAGGATTAGGATCGTCTTGATGTTTTGAAGCACTGTTCTTGAAAGTTTCCACTTTACCTCTTCTAATATACTTTTAAACCCTCTTTCACATGAATATTTTATCTGCAATAATAACCCTTTCCTGAGTCTCGCAAAAAAAAGGGCCATCCATTATTTTTGAACTTGTGCGACCTATGTGAAATACCATTTCACATTTCTTTATGTTTGCTGGATAGCCCAAACTCTTATAACTTTCAAAAACATCTAGAGTCCCCTTCTGCTCACTGAACTTCACATTGTTCCTGTTTAAATTCTGAGAAACTTGTCAGATACAGGTGGCGATAATCTGTTACACTCTATTGTTTCATTTCATCGCAGAAGCTAGAAATGACCCAGATGTTCAAACAAAAATACATGCCAAACGTCACAGCTCTGGGGGGGGGGGGAGATCTTTATCATATGTGCCACAAATATTTAAGTAGCAAGGCAACATAAAAACATTCCTTATTTTCTCAAACTTGCTTTCCATTGCATTGGGCCCCTTCTTTAGAAAAATGCAAACAGAAGACTGTTTGCTTGCTGTAACTTATCATAATATCTCCATTCACGGGACAAACCATTTATAACAACTGTGGAAAGTATATGAAATAGTTTTGCATTATTAAATGCATATATATAGAGCCGCTTGCTCTCTGCTGCTAAAATAAGCCACTGGGCAGAACTAGGAATCAATGGCACTTCTGCAGAAGTCCTTTTAATTCCCACTAAGTTCTTTAAAAAGACTAAAAGAACTAAAAGAATAGCAGAGTTGGAAGGGACCTTGGAGGTCTTCTAGTCCGACCCCCTGCTAAAGCAGGAGACCCTATATCACTCTGGACAAATAGCTGTCTAATCTTTTCTTAAAAGCCTCCAGTGTTGGAGCACCCACAACTTCTGGAAGCAAGTCATTCCACTGATTCACTTTTTTGTCAGGAAATTCCTCCTTAGTTCAAGGTTGGTTGTGTCCTTGATTAGTTTCCATCCATTGCTTCTTGTCTTGCTTTCAGGTGTTTTGGAAAACAGGTTGACCCCTCTTCTTTGTGGCAGCCCCTTAGATATTGGAACACTGCTATCATGTCACCCTCTAATCCTTCTTTTAATGATACTATTCTTAACATTAGGAAGTCTTGACCTTCTTCTGTGCACCATCCATCCCTTCAGGGCAGTGGTGGGATTCAAATATGTGAATAACTGGTTCTCTGTGTGGATGCCGCTTCTAGAAGTCCATTCTGGGCCTGGGCAACAAAACATTAGTTAGCAGTTCTGCTGAACTGGTGCGAACCGGCTGAATCCCACCACTGTTTCAGGGACATGAAAAGTGCCATCTTGGCCTTCTCAAAGACAAACTTCACTCATTCCCTCCAGCTCCCTTCCTAATTCTTGGCTTCCAGACCCCAATCATTCTTGTTGAGGATAGTTGTCATTATGAGGAAACTCATACAGTGCTTCTGACAGAGAGAATTAGAAGAAAAAGTAGAAATTATAGGTATTGTATACAAAATTCTTTTTTATTTTTCACTTCATGTAGGGCTGAAAAACCATTGGAGAGTTACTGCTAACAATGCTATAGGTAGACCAAAGCAAAGTCAGTATAATACATCTTCTGATATAATAATAATAATAATAATAATAATAATAATAATAATAATAATAATAATAATAATAATAATAATAATAATAATAATAATAATAATAATAATAATAATAATAATAATAATAATAATAATAATAAGTACTTATGGAAACATATACAGTATATCTCTTAGAATTTCTCCAAATCAAAGAAGTATAAGTTGTTTCTGGATATGTTATTACTCTTTAAAACTAAAATGGCACTATCACCATTTCAGAAAATTAGAGAAAAACCAATGAGACAATGAATCAGATTATAAGGAACAACCCCCAACCCTCATAGAGGTTTTAAACAGGATCTGGAGTGGCCTCTTGCAGTGTCAGATTGACATTTGTACTTGTATGCTTACATACATAATGCATAACAATTGAAAATTTCTTTTCCCTTTTCATTCAGAATGAATGAATCCTTCACTCAGGTCTTCAATTCTGTATATAATATATCAGGTACAACATTTGTATGAGCAAGGTTGGCTGCGGTTGAAATTTGAAAAGGGCCATAAATGACCTAACTTGGAGGTTTGGCTCAGTAAAATACTTTGTGCTCAGTTCTTTTTCTTTTTTCTTTCACCCTGTTCAAGAGAAATTAAAAAATGAATCAACCAAGCCAGGATTCAGATTGTGGTTCCACAGAATCACAGCATTTTCTCTATGACCACTAAGCTAGTCTTTCTTCCTAATGGCTTCTTAAATTTCACTTTGTTAAAAAAAATGTGGTTTATATATGCCTGTAAATAATTCTTTGCTGGAAGGAAGTGTTATAACACAATCATATACAGTATTGTGCCATGGCGCTTTATAGTTAGCAGAGAGAACAAGATAGCTCTAAAGCCTTAGAAAAAACACACAATCTGTCCGTGTTTAAGCAACACTATATGCTAGCATGTAAGCCTTCCAAACAGGGATTTATAACACAGATGTTCTGGTAGGCCTTTGAGACTCACAGTTCCCAAACTGAATATCATTTTACTAATGGATTATCCTTATTGTGAACAACAAAAAATATTGAATGGGGTTAATAAGTAGAGGTGATTGGTTGAGAAGTGGTATTTTCATGTTAGGGAAAACAGTGAATCAATGGCAGACAAATAACCCTTCAGGAATGTCATTTTGCTATTATCAACCATATAAACCACAAGTAATGTGCTCTGAGACTCTCAGCAGATTTAAAAGTCCAGTAACTATCATAAAACAGCACTCCAATGAGACCTTTCCTACCTCAGATTTCACCAGAGGAATTGTTTTTGAACTGTCCCTCATGTCAAAATGCCACACCATATGTAAAGCATACTTGCTAAATGAAAAGATCTATGGAGATGCAGGAAAATCTTTTATTTAGACCAAGAAAGGGCAATTCATGTGCATCTCTATTTCTGCTTGTATACTGCTGGCTTTCACTTGACATATATATGGCTGCCAATAAAGCAGGTTCTAGAGATAAAGCTTTAATTTACATAAAACAGGAGGAAAGCTAGGTTCCTTCATAATACAATACATATAGAAAAGACTATACTGTATATACTGTACCTCAGGGTTGAATAATGGAGTCCTTGGGGCTCTCTGAGCTTGAACCAAGAACTCCACAATAGATATAACATAGAAATAGAATAAACAATAAGGCCACCCACATACAATCCAACAGACAAAGCAAAACTAAGGATTTCCTTGGAGATGAGCAGCAGTAACACCAATGATTTATGGTATTGCCATGCTTGAGGCCTTTTCATAAGTCACACAAAGCAGAAGTGACTCTGTCCAATAGGTTCTTTTGATGTACTAGGACTAATTCCATTTAGGATTTCCAAGAAAAACGCCAAGGACTTGACCAGAAGCAAGATAACTAATGCTTCAGCTCATCCTTCTGAAAACAGAACCCGAATTTTATTATTACCAAATAGAGGTTGCCAGTGAGAAACAAAAACAGCCATTTCAAAAGGTGTTCCCTAAGGATCTATACTGAAAATGGTAGTCTTTTGTTTATTAATGAAATGATAGAGTCAAGCAAGAATGATAAACAAGTCATGCTTGAAAACAATCTAAATTATTCAAGATATTGGACCACGAAATGCCCTGAAAGCTGGTAAAGTGTTAGTCTTGCCATAAAAGCTAATGCATTTATTGTAGCATGGATTATAGTTTACATCATGTACATGTCATTGATCAAACACAGATTTATATAGAGTACAAAGCAGCCTTCCACAATCTAGTGCCAATTAAGATTATAATTCTCATTATTAATGCCTGCTTTGGCTGATCTAGTTCACTATAATCCTACATGTCTGGGAGGGCATTTAACTGGAGAGCTCTGACACAGAGTGAAAAAAATTGTTTTCCCAATGAGACTGATTACCAACATGAAAATAATTGTATTTTTAATAGAACTACTGTTGTATGTAAAGTGATGTTCTCTGGTTTAAATCATTTTAAGTGAGAATTAAATCAAAATTGTGTAAAGCAAGAGATTAAAAAGTGTTAGCTACGATGCAGCATCAGAAGGATTATCCCTCTTAAATACCTTTTGCTGTGAGAATGAAATGAACTATAAATTAAAATACTTGCCCTGATCTATCACCATAGCCCTCGTCAATATTGACTACGCTTTGAAACACGGATGTTGCAAATCATAATCTTTTCTCACCTTCTGACAGTCTTTGGTTATCTCAATTGAGCTTCTCCAGGTTCCCCAGAAAAATGGTCTATAAAATAGAAAACTCATTGAGACTGTTCCTGGGGCAATCTTAACACAATTTGTGCATACTGCATCCTTTCCATACTAGGGAGATTGGGAAATGCAGCTACAGATTGTCTAAGGGGAAACAAGTCATATACTGAGAAGGTCCATTATAGTGCTGTTTCTCTCTCTCTTTTGTTCTCTCATCTCTAATCTCTCATTTTCTCATCTTTGCAAATCTATCAGATTTGTGGTGGTCCAGTGGTTACAATGCAGTTTTGCAGGCTAACTCTGCCCACTGTCTGGAGTTCGATCCTAACAGGGCGCAAAGTTGACTCAGCCTTCCATCCTTCCAAGGTCGGTAAAATGAGGACCCATATTTTGGGGGGCAATATGCTGACTCTATAAACCACTCAGAGCATGCTGTAAAGCTCTATGGAGAGGTACATAAGTCTAAATGCTATTGCTATCAGATTCAGTTCATTAAAACTGATAATTCAGCATATACCAAAAGTCAGGTCCCAAAAACAATTTATTACATTATATTAAATGTTCAGACTGGTTGTCATTTTCTTCTAAAGACTTACTTACTTGTTCCATGTAGGATCTTCGAATTTTCCTATGTACAGTAACATTTTCTCTGATGTTTTCAAATTCTACTGCAATGGTCTCCTTTACATCGTCTATGGCCTAATGGGACCTGACATTTGGTACACATTGTATGTATGTTACTTTAAACTGTGGACTAGAATTTGTAAGTGTTATGTTTAACCTAAACATGCATTTTTGTTTGTAACTTTACAAAATAATATTTGCAAGCTGCTTTCTCTATCCTAATGGATCTTTGTACATTATTTACCTGAATAAATGCAGTCACAAGCAGACTTTCCCTGACAAACATAAACTATCCAGTTTCATGAACAGAATTTGGAAAAGTGCAAACTGTGAGTGATAACTAAGCTCCCATTC